>JAREIK010003128.1:64874-108217 GCA_029783825.1 Sapria himalayana | reverse complement strand
CTCTTCTACTGTGTTGAAGAAAAATGATGATTTCTTTGATGGTAGTGATACTTATGTTGATAATTTTTTTTGTTGAATTGGAGAACGAACAATAAATTGCAGCTTTGGAAGAGTTGGATAGGTACTTGTAGGACAAACTTTAAAAAGATAGAATTAATTTTGATGTTCTAAACTGGTGGAAGGTAATTAAGGTTAGGTATCCTTCTTTGGAAAATGTAGCAAGGGATGTATTGGCTATCCAAGCATCTACTGTGGCCTACGAATCTACATTTAATACTAGGGGGAAAACTTTAGATAAATTTAGGAGTTCTTTAACACCTATTACAGCTGAAGTTCTCATATGTCTAGAAGATTGGTTCAAAAGCTCAAACAAACCTATTGAAATTGAATAATTAGTTCAAGACCTTGATGATAATGAATCAGGTTAGTATACAAATCTTGTAAATTTTAATTTCACTTTTACTTATTTTATTCTTTCAATTTAATAAAAATATGGTTCAATTACAATTTTCAGAGGGGTCACAAGATCCAAATATTCTTCCAACTATAGTCAGCCAACTAAATTTCGAATGGGTGTATTAAATTTTATAAGGTAATATTTTTTTTATTACTCTTTAATCTTAGAAATTTATGGGTGCATGATTAACATGTTTTCATCTTTGGTTGTCATTCTACAGTGGAGGAAGAAAAGAGAGGAGTTGTAGAAGAGATAATTAATTGGGTTTGGATTTTTGTTGCTATTTCAGGACTGACCTTTGAAATGATTTTTATCATAGTTGTTATATATATATATTTTTTTATATTAAGCTACATAATTTTAGCAATTACTTAAGCAGTAATTGCTGCTATGAATGTTTGTGGTCATCTTTAGCTATTCCTTTAATATTTTAATTAATTATTTAAAAAATGTAGTATTGTTATTATGGTTAACTTTCCCTCGGCTGAACAAAGCCAACTTGTGAAAAAACAAAGAACCAAATTAAGCACACAACTCGGTCCCGTTCTATTTAATATTTCTCTCCTTTTCTGCATATCAAAGCTTTTGATAAGGTAATGGAACTCATTTGTGGTATTCAGCTTATTTGACAAAACAAAATTGGCCCAATTTGAGTTTGAAAGATACATAACTAAGGAATTATAAATGGTACAACAAAAGGTTTAGACATGAACTAACTTGGCCAGTTTGAAGAAAATAAATTGAAAAAAATGTCCGAACTCCGTTCCGTCCCGGAACCATTTTCTCCAACCCAAAATCTCCGATCTATATCCCGTCCCATCTCGATATTTTGGATCTATGGGATGGGTCTGGATCTTCAAAATAAAATCCTAGAACTGTGGGAAGGGATTGGAGATTTGTAATCTCCATCCCGTTCCGTCCCATGAGCACTCCTAGCATTTAGTGGTTTATAAGTTTTATATAATTAAAATATAATTAAAAAACTTAAAATGATTCAGAAGCAAAGAAAAATATATTACTATATAATAATTTTTTGTTTTTGATTTTTTTCTTCTTATGTTTATCTATATTTTTTTGATGAAAAATAATTTATATAAATTATATTTGTCTAACTCATAATTTATTTTGTAATTAATATTTATATATAAATAAACAATTAAATAATTAAAATAAATATTTAAAAATATAATAAAAAAATGAGATTTATTATTTATTATTTAGGGATACAGGTTTAATTTAATTAGATCTGTCTCATTAATAATTTATTTTGTAATTAATATTCATATAAAAATAAACTGATAAATAATAAAAATATAAATTTAAAATTATACTAAATAAAAATTAAAATGAGATTTAAGATTTATTATTAATGTATACTAGTTTAATAGTTTAAGTATTTAGTTATAATAATATTAATATTTATATATCATATATATTCAATATATACAATTTTATTGATAGACAATATAATAATGATCAAAAATTAAATTAATAACTATTAATAAAAAGATAGATATTAATTAAAATATATTTTCAAAACCCAAATTGATTCAAAATTTAAGTAAAATATATTACTGGATAATAATTTTTAATTTTTAAATTTTTACTTCTTCTAGATCTGTATATTTTTTTTATTAAAAATAAATTAATTAAATTATGTTTGTCGAACTGATACTTTATTTTGTAATAAATACTTTATTTTGTAAGAATGATACTTTATTTTGTAATAATTAATTATTTTGTAATAATTTAAAATTATAATAAATAGAAATAAAAATTAGATTTATTATTTATTAAGTAGTATATAACAGTTTAATGGTTTATGTATTTAGGCATTATGTGGTTTAGGAGTTTACTGATTTAACCCTGTATGCATTTAGTGGTTTATAGGTTTTATTTAAGAAAAAAAATAAAATAAAAATAATTTTTTTTATTTTTTGATATTTTCAAAGATTATAACCTTTGAAAATATAATAATTTTTAAATTTTTTTCAAATATGAATAAATATTTATTTATAATAATCATAATAATTATATATCATATAAATTCAATATAAACAATTTTATTGAGAGATATTCTAATAATTATCAAAAAATAAATTAAAAATTTATTATGTATAAGACTGATATTATTTAAAATATAATATTAAAACCTATAATTATTCAAAAGCAAAGCAATATATATTACTTAATAATAATTATTTGTTTTTAAATTTTTATTCTTTTTATAAGCTTATCTATTTTTTTGATGAAAAATTATTTTTATAAATTATATTTTTTAACTTATAATTTATTTTATAATTAATTTATATATATAAATAAAAAACTAAACAATCAAAATGAATTTTTTAAATTAAAATGAAAAGACATAAAAATGAGATTTATTAATTATTACTTAGGGGATACCTGTTAAAATATTATCTATATAGGTGTATCGGGATTTTGAAGTTTAGTGATTTAAGTGTTTAGGCATTTAGTGATTTATAGGTTTTATTTAAACAATGAAATGATAAAAAAAATATTTTTTTTGTTTTTTCACATGTTCAAAGGTTATAATCTATGAAAATATAATAATCATAAAATTTTTTTACAAAAGTGAATACAATATTTAGTTATAATAATTATTAAATTTATATATCATATAAATAAAATATAAATAATTTTATTGATAAATATTCTAATAATGATCAAAAAATAAATTAATAATCTATTATTAATAAGTTAGATATCAATTAAAATATAATTACAAAACCCAAAATGATTCAGAAACAAAGTAAAATATATTACTATATAATAATTTTTTGTTTTAAATTGTTTTCATCTTTTAATAAGTTTATCTATATTTTTTTTGTAGAAAAATAATTTATATAAATTATATTTTTCTAACTTATAATTTATTATGTATTTAATATATTTATAAAAATAAACAAATAAATAAATAAAATGAATATTTAAAATTATAATGAAAAAAATAAAAATGAGATTTATTATTTATTATTTAGGATATACCTGTTTAAAAAATTTATTATTTGGGTTTTCGAGATTTGGAAGTTATTGATTTAAATATTTAGGCATTTAATGGGTTATAACTTTTATTTAAACAATGAAATAACAAAAAAATTATTTTTGATATTTTTTCAAATTTTCAAATGTCAAAACATTTCAAAATATAATAATTTTAAAATTTTTTAAAAATGTGAATACAATATTTAGTAATAATTATTATTATAACTATATATAATATAAAATAAATATAAACAATTTTATTAATAAATATTATATCAATTATCAAATAATAATTTAATTAACTATTATTAATATGATAGATATAAATTAAAATATAAATAAAAAACCTAAAATGATTCGAAACCGAAAAAAAATTTATTACTATATAATAATTCTTTTTTATTTTTTTGTATCATTTTATAAGCTTATATTTTTTTTGATTAAAAATATATTATTTAAATTATATTTGTCACTCATAATTTATTTTGTAATTAATATTTCTATAAATTATTTAAATTATTTTTAAGGATTACGAGTTTAATGGTTTAGGTATTTAGGTGCTTCGGGGTTTAGGAGTTTAGAGATTTATGTATTTAGGAATTTAATGGTTTATAAGTTTTATTTAAACAATGATATAACAAAAAATTTATTTTTGTTATTTTTATCATTTTGAAAGTTATAACCTTTGAAAATATAAAAATTTTTAAATTTTTTTTATATGTGAATACTATATTTAGTTATGATAATCTTAATAATTATATATCATGTTAATTAAATATAAACAATTATATTGATAGATATTATATTAATGATCAAAAAATAAATTAATAAACTTTTATTAATAAGATAGATATTTTTTAAAATATATTTGTAAAACATAAATTTATTCAAAATCTAAATAAAATATAATATTAAATAATAATTTTTTTGATGTTTTGCTTCTTTTTAAAACTTTATATTTTTTGTTATTATAAGTAAATTATTTAAATTATATTTGTCATCCACATAATTTATTTTTAATTTATTATTCTATAAAAAAACTAAAAAAATATTAAAATGAATATTTAAAATTATAATGAATACAAATAAAATTGAGATTTATTATTTATTATTCAGGATATACTAGTTTAATGGTTTAAGTATTTAGGTGTTTTGGGGTTTAGTGATTTAAGTGTTTAGGACTTTAGTGATTTATAGTATTTATTTAAAGAACAAAAAAATAAAAAATTAAATTTTTTAAAATTTTATTTTGTTTTTAAAATATATTACAAAATAATATATTTTTGTTTTTAAAATTTTGACTCTTTTTATAAGCACATATATTTTTTTTCATAAAAAATAAATTTTTTTAAATAGATCCGTCTCACTAATATTTTATTTTGTAATTAATATTTCTTTAAAAATAAACTTATAAATAATTAAAATAAAAATTTAAAATTATAATTAATAAAAATTAAAATGAAATTTATGATTTATTATTAATGTATACCAATTTAATAGTTTAAGTATTTAAAAGTTTTGTCGTTTAGGAGTTTAGCGATTTATGTTTTTAGGCATTTAGTGATTTATAAGTTTTATTTAAACAATAAAATTTATATATCATATAAATTTTATATCATATAAATTTTAGGCATTTAGCGATTTATGAATACAATATTTAGTTATAATAATTTTAATAATTATATATCATATAAATTCAATATAAAGAATTTAATTGTTAGATATTATAATAATGATCAAAAATTAAATTAATAAACTTTTAATAATAAGATTTATATTAATTAAAAATTATTTACAAAACCCAAATTGATTCAAAATTAAAGTAAAAAATATTACTAGATACTAATTTTAAAATTTTAAATTTTTACTTCTTTTATAAGCTTATATATTTTAATTGATTAAAAATAAATTATATAAATTATATTTTTCACACTCATAATTTATTTTGTAATAAATATTTCTATAAAAATAAACTTATAAATAAAAAAATGAATATTTAAAATAATAATAAATTGTAATAAAAATTAGATTTCTTTATTATTATGTAGCATATAGCGGTTTAATGGTTTATGTATTTAGGCATTACGGACCTTAGGAGTTTACTGATTTAACTATCTATGCATTTAGTGGGTTATAGGTTTTATTTAAAAATTAAAATAACAAAATATTTATTATTATTATTTTTTGATTTTTCCAAAGGTTATAACCTATGGAAATATAATAATTTTTTAATTTTTTTCAAATGTGAATTCAATATTTAGTTATAATAATCATTATATTTATATATCATATAAATTCAATATTAACAATATTATTGATAAATATTCTAAAAATGATCAAAAAATAAATTAATAATCTATTATTAATAAGATAGATATGAATTAAAATATAATAAAAAACCTAAAATGATTCAGAAGAAATCAAAATATATTACTATATGATAATTTGTTGTTTTGAAATTTTTTTTTCATTAAAAAAGTTTAACAATATTTTTTTGATGAAAATTAAATTATATAAATTATATTTGTCTAACTCATGATTTATTATTTAATTAATATTTATACAAAAATAAATAAATAAATAATTAAAATTAATATTTAAAATTATAATGAAAAAAATTATATTGAGATTTATTCTTTATTATTTTGGGTATACCAGTTTAATTTAAATTAGATCTGTCTCACTAATAATTTTTTTTGTAATTAATATTTCTATAAAAATAAACTGATAAATAATTAAAATAAAAATTTAAAATTATACTGAATAAAAATTAAAATTAGATTTATGAATTATTATTAATGTATACCAGTTTAATATTTTAAGTATTTAGAGGTTTTTTTGTTTATGATTTTAGCGATTTATGTTTTTAGCCATTTAGTGGTTTATAGGTTTTATTTAAATAATGAAATAACAAAAAATTTATTTTTATATATTTTTTCACATTTTCAAAGATTATAATCTTTGAAAATATAATAATTTTAAAATTTTTAAAAAATGTGAATACAATATTTAGTAATAATAATCATTATAATTATATATAATATAAACTAAATATAAACAATTTTATTGATAGATATGATATCAATTATCAAAAAATAAATAAATTGCTATTATTAATATGATAGATATAAATTAAAATATTATAGCAAAACCTAAAAATATTCAAAATCCAAGTAAAATTTATTACTAAATAATAATTTTTTTTTATTTTTTGCTTCTTTTTATAAGTTCATATTTTTTTTGATGAAAAATAAATTATTTAAATTATATTTTTATCACTCATAAATTATTTTGTAATTAATATTTTAATAAATTATTTAAATTATATTTAAGGTTTACGAGTTTAACGTTTTAACTATTTAGGGGCTTTTGTGTTTAGGAGTTTAGAGGTTTAAGTATTTGGGCATTTAGTGGTTTATAAGTTTTATTTAAACAATGATATAACAAAAAATTTGTTAATAAACTTAATATTAATAAACTTAATAATTATATATAATGTAAACTAAATATAAATAATTTTATTAATACATATTATAATAATGATCAATAAATAAATTAATAAACTAGTATTAATAAGAATGATATAAATTAAAATATAATTGTAGAATCTAAAATGATTCAAAATTAAAATAAGATATATTTCTAAATAATAATTTTTTATTTTATACATTTTGCCTCATTTATAAGCATATATATTTTTTTGATGAAAAATAAATTATTTAAATTATATCTATCTCACTAATAATTTATTTTGTAATTAATATTTCTATAAAAATAAATTGATAAATAATTAAAATGAATATTTAAAATTACAATGAATACTAATAAAAAGAAATTTATGATTTATTATTTAGGATATACCTATTTAATGCTTTAAGTTTTTTGTGGTTTTGGGGTTAAAAAGTTTATTCATTTATATGTTTGCAAATTTAGGTGTTTATAGGTTTTATTTAATCAATTAAATAACAAAAAATTTATTTTTATGAATTTTCGTGATTTTCATTTGTTAATAACTTGGAAAATATAATAATTTTTTTATCTTTTTAAAATATGAATGCAATACTTAGTTATAATAATCTTTATAATTTTATTTGAAATAAATTAAATATAAAAAATTTTATTTATATATATTATTATTATGATCGAAAAATAAATTAATAAATTATTATTAATAAGATAGATATTAATTAAAATATCTTTGCGGAACCCAAAATAATTAAAAATCAAAGTAAATAATATTACTAAATAAAAATTTTAAATTTTTGAAATTTTGTTTTTTTTATAAGCTTATTTTTTTTAATAAAAAGAATATATTTAAATTATATGTCTCACTGATTATTGGATTTACCAGTACTTTGATCATTTGAGATGTGATCATCTTCAATTTATTGTATTTTTCATTTACCACTGGATTGTGCCATCTGCATTGCCATTAATTAATATGATATGTTAAGCATAAATACATATAAATATTTCAAACAAGCAAGCTCTATAAAACTGACTATAACATATTTAGACGACTCATTCGGCCCAACCATAACACCACAACCAATAATCAACAAAACAGACTGAGAAACATAATAATAATAATTAATCACTCATTTCTCGTCCGAAAAACAAACCAAAAGGCTGGTAGCATCTGAGACACGGTGGAGGCAACCAGAAGTGCGACGGACAAGGGCTGGACATAACTGAACATGGCTGAAATGACATTAGGTGGCCTGGAACTCGTCGGAATAGCAATAGGTGCGTTAGATTTGGATTGGCAGTAGCGGAATTGGTGGCATATTCATGTTATATATATATATATTCCTGGTTCTAGTATCGGTTTTTTAGGTGGGACGGTTCTCGGGATGGATAATGCTTAAGATCCAGAACCATCTCAAAAAAAAAATAAGTGATAGAACGAGACGGGAAAAGTCAACGTAAACGGATTTTTCTCAGTCTCGATTCTTTCGGGACAAGACTTCGGGTCGGGTCGCGAATCTCCGAGTTCCGTAATGCCTAAATACATATAAAGTTAAATCAGTAAACTCCTAAACCCCGTAATAACTAATTACATAACCCATTAAACCGATTAATACTACTTAATAATTAATAAATCTATTTTTTATTGCTATTTATTATATTTTTAAATATTCATTTTAATTATTTATTATTGTATTTATTTAGAAATATTTATTACAAAATAAATTATGAGTGGGACAAATATAATTTAAATAATATATTAATTATCTAATAAAAATATACGCTGATAAAAGAAGTATAAATTTAAAAATTAAAAATTATTATCAAGTAATATAAGTTACTTTAATTTTGAATCAATTTGGGTTTTGTAAATATTTTTTAATTAATATCAATCTTAATATTAATAGTTAATAAATTTAATTTTTGATCATTATTATAACATCTATCAAAAAAATTATTTATATTAAATTTATATGATATATAATTATTAATATTATTATAATAAAATATTGTATAAACCCTATATACCACTAAAAGCCTAAAAACATAAATCGCTAAACTCCTAACAACAAAACCTCTAAATACTTAAATCATTAAACTGGTATACATTAATAATAAATCATAAATCTCATTTTAATTTTTATTCAGTATAATTTTAAATTTTTTTTTAATTATTTATCAGTTTATTTTATCGAAATATTAATTACAAAATAAATTATTAGTGAGACATATCTAATATAAATTAAATAGGTATCCCTAAATAATAAATAATAAAGAGTATTTTTTTTTCATTATAATTTTAAATATTCATTTTAATTATTTATTTGTTTATTTATATATAAATATTAGTTACAAAATAAGTTGAGTTAGACAAATATAATTTATATAAATTATTTTTCATCAAAAAATTATTGATTAACTTTTTAAAAGAAAAAAAAATTTCAAAACAAAAAATTATTATATAGTAAAATATTTTGCTTTTCTTCTAAATTATTTTAGGTTTTGTAATTATATTTTAATTGATATCTATCTTATTAATAATAGATTATTAATTTATTTTTTGATCATTATTAGAATATTTATCAATAGAATTGTTTATATTGAATTTATATGATATATAAATATAAAGATTATTATAAGTAAATATTGTATTCACTTTTGAAAAAAATTTAAATATTATTATATTTTCAAACGTTATAACCTTTGAAAATATCAAAAAAAAATAAATAAATTTTTTGATATTTTTTATAAATAACACCTATAAACCACAAAATGCATACACAGTTAAATCAGTAAACTCCTAAATCCCATAATGTCAAAATATATAAACCATTAAACCTCAATATACTACTTAATAATTAATAAATCTAATTTTTAATTCTATTTATTATAATTTTAAATATTCATTTTAATTATTTATAAGTTTATTTTTATAAAAATATTTATTACAAAATAAATTATGAGTATGACAAATATAATTTAAATAATTTATTTTAATAAACAAAAATATATACGCTTATATAAGAAGTAAAATTTTAAAATTAAAAAATATTATCCAATAATATTTTTTACTTTAATTTTGAATCAATTTGAGTTTTGTAAATATTTTTTAATTAATATTTATCTTATTATTAATAGTTTAATTAATTTAAATTTTGATCATTATTATAATATCTATCAATAAGATTGTTTGTATTGAATTTATATTATATATAATTATTAAAATTATTATAACTAAATATTGTTTTCACATTTAAAAATATTTTAAATATTATTATATTTTCAATGGTTATAACCTATGAAAATGACAAAAAATTACAAATTATTTTTTGTTATTTTATTGTTTAAATAAAACCTATAAACTACTAAATGCCTAAAAACATGAATAGCAAAACACCTATAAGACAAAACCTCTAAATACTTAAACTATTAAATTGGTATACATTAATAATAAATCATAAATCAAATTTTAACTTTTATTCAGTATAATTTTAAATTATTATTTTAATTATTTATCAGTTTATTTTTATAGAAATATTAATTACAAAATAAATTATTAGTGAGAGATATAATTTAAATTAAACCGGTATACCCTAAATATAAAATAATAAATCTCAATTTTTTTAATTATAATTTTAAATATTCATTTTAATTATTTATTTGTTTATTTTTATATAAATATTAATTAAAAATAAATTTTGAGATAGACAAATATAATTTATGTAAATTATTTTTAATCAAAAAAATAAATAAACTTTTTAAAATAAGAAAAAATTGTTAAACAAAAAATTATTATATAGTAATATATTTTGGTTTGCTTATAAATCATTTTATGTTTTGTAATTATATTTTAATTGAAATATATCTAATTAATAATAGATTATTAATTTATTTTTTGATCATTATTAGAATATTAATCAGTAAAATTTTTTATATTGAATTTATATGATATATAAAAATAATGATTATTATAACTAAATATTGAATTTGCTTTTGAAAAAAATTTAAAATTATTATATTTTCAAAGGTTATAACCTTTGAAAATATCAAAAAATAATAAATATAAAATTTTTGTTATTTTTTTTAAAATAAAACCTATAAACCACTAAATGATACACTATTAAATCAGTATACTCCTAAACCCCGTAATACCTAATTACATAAACCATTAAACCACTATATAATACATAATAATTAATAAATCTAATTTTTATTTCTATTTATTATAATTTTAAATATTCATTTAATTATTTATCAGTTTATTTTTATAGAAATATTTATTACAAAATAAATTATGAGTAAGAGAAATATAATTTAAATAATTTATTTTTAATCAAAAAATATATATTCGCTTATAAAAGAAGTAAAATTTAAAAATTAAAAATTTTTATCTAGTAATATATTTTACTTTAATTTTGAATCAATTTGGGTTTTGTAAATATTTTTTAATTAATATCTATCTTTTTATTAATTGTTTATTAATTTAATTTTTGATCATTTTTATATTATCAATCAATAAAATTGTTTATATTGAATTTATATGATATATAATTATTAATATTATTATAACTAAATATTGTATTCACATTTCAAAAAATTGTAAATATTATTATATTTTCAAATGTTATAACCTATGAAAATGATAACAAATTATAGAAATTTTTTTTGTTATTTTATTTTTTTATATAAAACCTATAAACAACTAAAAGCCTAAAAACATAAATCACTAAACTCATAACGACAAAACCTCTTAAAACTTAAACCATTAAACTGATATACTTTAATAATAAATTGAAAATCTCATTTTAATTTTTATTGAGTATAATTTTAAATTTTTATTTTAATTCGTTATCAGTTTATTTTTATAGAAATATTAATTACAAAATAAATTATAAGTGAAACATATCTAATTTAAATTAAACCGGTATCCCTAAATAATAAATAATAAATCTAATTTTTTTTCATTATAATTTTAAATATTCAATTTAATTATTAATTTTTTTTATATATAAATATTAATTACAAAATAAATTGAGCTAGATAAATGAAATTTATATATATTATTTTTCATCAAAAAATTATAAATAAACTTTTTAGAAGAAAAAAAATTTTCAAAATAAAAAAATATTATATAGTAATATATTTTGCTTTACTTCTGGAGCATTTTAGGATTTGTAATTATAATTTAATTGATATCTAATTTATTTTTTGAAAATGAGATAAAAAATTATAAATATTCTAATAATGAAATTAAATGTTATCATCTTTGAAAATGAGATAAAATCACAAAAATAAATTTTTTGTTATTTTATTATTTATATAAAACCTATATACTACTAAATGCCTAAACGCTTAAAATAATTAAACTCCTAAACCCCAAAAACCCAAAACCACAAAACCACAAAACCCATAAATTCTTAAACATTTAAACCATCTTTAATGGTTTAAGTATTTATCAATAATATATAAATATCTATCAATAAATTATAGTTTATTAATTTATTTTTTGATCATTATTATATTTATATTGATATTTAGTTTCTTAATATCTATCAATAAAATTGTTTATTTTTAATTTACATGATATATAATATTAATTTTATTATAACTAAATATTGTATTCACATTTGAAAAAATTAAAAAATTATTATATTTATAAATGTTATATCCTTCAAAATTGAAAAAATTTGAAAAATTATTTTTTTTATTTCATTATTTAAATAAAACATATAAACTACTAAATGCCTAAACACTTAAATCACTAAACTCCTAAACTCCTAAATAGTTAAACCATTAAACCGTTATACCCTAAATAATTAATCATAAATCTCATTTTTATTTGTATTCATTATAATTTTAATATTCATTTTAATTATTTATTAGTTTATTTTTATAGAAATATTAATTGCAAAATAAAATTATGAATAAGACAAATATAATTTAAATAATTTATCTTCATCAAAAATATTATTAGTTTATAAAAAGAATCAAAAATTTTTAAAAAAAATTATTATTTAGTACTATATTTTACTTTGATTTTGAATCATTTTAGGTTTTGAAAATATATTTTAATTATTATCTATCATATTAATAATAGTTTATTAATTTATTTAATGATCAGTATTATAATATCAATCAATAAAATTATTTATATTGAATTTACATGTATTTAATTTTTATGATTATTATAATTAAATATTGTATTGACAATTCAAAAAAAATTAAAAATTATAATATTTTCAAAGGTTATAACCTTGAAAATGAGAAAAAAACATAAAAATAATTTTTTTGTTATTTACTTATTTAAATAAAACCTATAAACCACAAAATACCTAAATACTTAAATTACTAAACTCTTAAACCCTGATACTGCTTTACCACACACACATAGCGACGGAACATAGTACACACGTGCACATATTCTTGTCCATTTTGGTGTAGCATTAAGAGGGTCCAGCAAGTCCTGGAAGTAGCCAGAAGTATGGGCCACCAGCTCGTAGAGGCCCCAACTAGCAAGCTGGGATGATAACATTCAGACAACTAACGAGACCGAGCAAAGTGGTCGGGAGTAAACCCAGGAGTAGCTAGGAGTGGGTCCCACTAGCCCTATCAGGCAGCATAGAGAGCCACCCACCCGTCGCCCAACAGGAGTAGTCGGTAATCCATGATTAATTGGAGAGCTAGCAAAATCCGAAGCATCACCAAGCAGGGCCAGTAAGCAATGGAGTCCAGACCAGCCACACGGGAGCGAAAGATTCAAACTTGTAGTTTATGTTTGTAGTCTTATTTGTATTTTGGACTTTGTGTGTACCATGTACTTGTAGAGATGGATAATGACATACTCACACACACTATCTTTTTTTTTCTCTATGTAGCATGCAATGAGGGCAACTGGACCCATGAGTATCTCCAAGTGGAGCCGACTAATGGATTTTGTAAATACACATTAGGCGATGCTACACTCTCGGGAGCAAATGACCCATCTTTATAGCACTTTGTTATTTTACTTGTATTATAGCTTGGTTGTATGCGTAGATAATTAGACTATTAGATGGACATCATCACACATGCACACCGATGCATGCATATTTTTTGATATTTTGTCGGTGCAACATATAGCCACTTCTTGAAGCTCGAGGAGGATGCATCATTCAGGTTCCTCCAAAAGGCTTGGACAAATCCGAATGGAAATGATGCAGTGTACATAATGACACAATGTCAACTTTGAATTCCGGGAATGCCAGGTGATTTTAGTTGTATTCGTATGCTTGGAATTATTAGGCATTATGTTTTTTTATGTATTTTACACATAGAATCATTAAGGTGCATAGCATTTGGTGGGCTGGCCTAAATTTGTCAGCTTATTAGTCTCTTGTAAGTTAAGTGCGTAAATTATAAATAAAGTGTGTATTTTCCGAAAAAAAAACAAAAAAAACCATAAACCCTAAACTTTAAATCCTAAACCTTAAAACATAAACTATAACCCTAATCCATAAACCCTAAATCCTTAATCTAATGTTTTGCACATTTATGATCAAATGACTACATGTTAAATTTAAATTGAAATTCACAACTTTTAGGGTTGTCATAGATTTATCTTTTTTTATATGTAACACAAAGTCATGACTCAAGGTGTGAGTTATGGATTCAGTCTCTTTCTTGCTTTAGATTATTGTAGCATTAGTAATGGTCATGATTGTATATTTTGCCTCTAGAACACAAAATCATATCGATGAAAATATGCCAAAACTTGTGTCTCTCTGTTGAACATATTGTTATGGCACTAAGAATGATAATGAATACATATTTAATCACTATAATACAGGGTCACATTATTGGATATGACCATAGCTTGTGCATTTTATCTTTATATTTGCAATTTATTGCACTAGGAATGATTGTAACTTTGGACATTCCTCAAGAGCAAAAGTCATTACCCTAGAAATAGTTAAAGCTCGAATACTACTCTTTATAACTTTCTATAGCTAAAATTCTTGGGATTGGAAATATCACTATGGCTTTTTCCTTTGTTTTGTGACCTCAAGTGTCAATATGCAAGACTAATATTTTGATTAATGATTAAAACCTTTTATACATTTGAATATGATTCATTTACACCTTTTTGGGTATTGTGAGCTTGTATACATAACTCATTTAAAATAAAAAGAAAGTAATGTAACTTTCATATCCATGAGGATATAAAGAAAAGGCTTAGACATGCCAATAAATTAAATATTTTGATTCTTGATTGAAAGAGAGCCCATACTTCTTGCCCTGCTCAAACCACCCTGGGGCTAGTTTGTTCTAATAGGCTAGAAGGTTGTTATTTTTTTAGAGGTGAACTATGTTTTTAAAAAATTGCTTTGAGTGTGTGATGAGAGATATTTTAGAGAAATTACAATAATCAATATAAACAGCATCATCAATAACAACCTATTTCAACACATAGGGGTACAACTTTGGTTTAGTCTGTTAGCGTACATGAGTCAAATTATCTTTGATAGCCTAGTGATTTAACATCAAATATGATGAGACATAATAGAGATAAAGTAAAAGCTACTATTATTTTGGTTAGAGCTTTAGAAATCATTAATTAGTTGAGAGAGGAACAAAATAAATTATTTTAATTATTCAGTATAATTTTAATTTTTATTTAAATTATTTATCAGTTTATTTTTATAGAAATATTAATTACAAAAATAATTATTAGTGAGATGGATCTAAATAAAATAAAACTAGTATCCTTAAATAATAAATAATAAATCTCATTTTTTATCATTATAATTTTAAATATTCATTTTAATTATTTATCTGTTTATTTATATATAAATATTAATTACAAAATAAATTGATTTAGACAAATATAATTTATATAAATTATTTTTGATCAAAAAATTATTGATAAACTTTTTAAAAGAAAAAAAAATTAAAACAAAAAATTATTATATAGTAATATATTTTGCTTTTCTTCTGAATCAGTTTAGGTTTTGTAATTATATTTTAATTGATATCTATCTTATTAATAAGAGATTATTAATTTATTTTTTAATCATTATTAGAATATTTAACAATAAAATTGTTTATATTAAATTTATATGATATATAAATATAATGATTATTATAACTAAATATTGTATTCACATTTAAAAAAAAGATAAAAATTATTTATTTTCAATGGTTATAACCTTTGAAAATATAAAAAAATAATAAAAATAAATTTTTTATTATTTTATTTTTCTAATAAAACCTATAAACCACAAAATGCATACACAGTTAAATCAGTAAACTTCTAAACCTCATAATGCCTAAATACATAAACCATTAAACTACTATATACTACTTAATAATTAATAAATCTAATTTTTATTTTATTTATTATAATTTTAAATATTGATTTTAATATTTATTAGTTTATTTTTATAAAATATTTATTCCAAAATAAATTATGAGTGCGACAAATATAATTTAAATAATTTATATTTAATCAAAAAAATATAAACTCTTATAAAAGAAGTAAAAATTTAAAAATTAAAAATTATTATTCAGTAATATATTTTAGTTTAATCTTGAATCGATTTGGGTATCGTAAATATTTTTTAATTAATATCTATATTATTATTAATAGTTTAGTAATTTAATTTTTGATCATTATTATATTATCTATCAAAAAAAATGTTTATATTGAATTTATACGATATATAATTATTAATATTAAAATAACTAAATATTGTATTCACATTTTAAAAAATTTTAAATATTATTATATTTTCAAAGGTTATAACCTATGAAAATGATAAAAAATTACAAATTTTGTTCTTGTTATTTTATTGTTTTAATAAAACCTATAAACCACTAAATGCCTAAAAACATAAATTGCTAAATATTTTAACGACAAAACCTCTAAATACTTAAACCATTAAACAGGTGTACATTAATAAAATATCATAAATCTCTATTTAATTTTTATTAAGTATAATTATAAATTTTTATTTTAATTATTTATCAATATAGTTTTATAGAAATATTAATTGCAAAATAAATTATTAGTGAGATAGATCTAATTTAAATAATTTATTTTTCATCAAAAAAATATATAACCTTTTAAAAAAGAGGCAAAATTTTAAAAACAAACATTTATTATGTAGTAATATATTTTATTTATTTTTTGAGTCATTTTAGATTTTGCAATTATATTTTAATTTATATCATTATTATTAATAATAGTTTTTAATTTTTTATTGATCATTATTATAATATGTATTAATAAAAATATCTATATTGAGTTTACAGTATATATAATTATTAAGATTATTATAACGAAATATTATATTCACATTTAAAAAATATTAAAAATTATTATATTTTCAAAGGTTATAACCTTTAAAAATTAAAAAAAAAATCAAAAAATTAAATTTTTTATTTTTTCATTCTTTAAATAAAAATTATAAATCACTAAATGCCTAAACACTTAATTCACTAAACACCAAAATACCTAAATACCTAAACCATTAAACTAGTATATCCTGAATAATAAATAATAAATATCTATTTTATTTGTATTCATTATTGTTTTAAATATTCATTTTAATTATTTATTAGTTTATTTTTATAGAATTATAAATTAAAAATAAATTATGCGGAAGACAAATATAATTTAAATTATTTACTTTTAATAAAAAAAATATAAACTTATAAAAAGAAGCAAAACATCAATAAAATTTTATTTAATTATATATTTTATTTTGATTTTGAATAAATTTAAATTTTGCAAATATATTTTAAATAATATCTTTCTTTTTAATAATAGTTTATTAATTTATTTTTTGTTCATTAATTTAATATCTATCAATATAATTGTTTATATTGAATTTACATGATATATAATTATTAAGATTATCATAACTAAATATAATATTCACATATAACAAAAATTTAAAAATTGTTATATTTTCAAAGGATATAACCTTCAAAACGGATAAAAAATAACAAAAATAAATTTTTTGTTATATAATTGTTTAAATAAAACTTATAAACCATTAAATCCCTAAATATATAAATCAATAAACTTTTAAACTGCAAAGCCCCTAAATACTTAAACCTTTAAACTAGTAAACCTTAAATATAATTTAAATAATTTATATAAATATTAATTACAAAATAAATTATGAGTGAAACAAATATAATTTAAATAATAAATTTTTCTTCAAAAAATATATAAGCTTATAAAATGATGCAAAGACTCAAAAAAATTATTATTTAGTAATAAATTTTTCTTTGATTTTGAATCATTTAAGCTTTTTAAATTATATTTTAATTTATATATATCATATTAATAATAGTTTATTAATTTATTTTTTGATATAGATTTTAATATCTATCAATAAAATTATTATATTTAGTTGATATTATATATAGTTATAATAATTATTATTACTAAATATTGTTTAAACATTTTTTAAAAATTTTAAAATTATTATATTTTCAAATGTTATAAGTTTTTAAATTTGAAAAAATATCAAAAATAAATTTTTTGTTATTTCATTATTTAAATAAAACCTATAAACCACTAAATGCCTAAAAACATAAATTGCTAAACTTTTAAATGACAAAACCTTTAAATACTTAAACCATTAAATTGGTATACATTAATAATAAATCATAAATCTCAATTTAATTTTTATTAAGTATAATTTTTAATTTTTATTTTAATTATTTATCAGTTTATTTTTATAGAAATAATAATTACAAAAATAATTATTAGTGAGACAGATATAATTTAAATTAAAGCGTTATACAATAAATAATAAATAATAAATCTCATTTTTTTTCATTATAATTTTAAATATTTATTTTAATTATTTATTTGTTTATTTTTATATAAATATTAATTACAAAATAAAATATAAGTTATACAAATATAATTTATTAAAATTATTTTTCAATAAAAAAGTATAGATAAACTAATTAAAAGAAGTAAAAAACTAAAAACAAAAAATTATTATATAGTAATATATTTTGCTTTGTTTCTAAATCAATCTAGGTTTTGTAATTATATTTTAATTGATATCTAAATTATTCAAAATAGATTAGTATATTATTTTTTTATCATTATTATAATATTTATCAATATAAATTTTTATATTGAATTTATATGATATATATATTTAATAATTATTATATTTAAATATTATATTGTCTTTTGAAAAAAATTTTAAAATTATTATATTTTAAAAGATTATAACCTTTTAACATGTGAAAAAATTAAAAAAAGATTTTTTTTATTTTATTGTTTAAATAAAATCTATAATCTACTAAATGCCTAAACACTTAAATAACTAAACTACAAAATCTTGATATCCCTATATAGATAATCCTTTAAACCAGTATATCCTAAATAATAATTAATAAATCTTATTTTTATTTATTTTCATTATAATTTAAAAAATTTATTTTGATTCTTTAGAGAGACACAAGTTATGACATATTCTAATCGATATGTTTTGTGTTCTAGAGACAAAATATACAATCATGACAATTGCTAATGCTACAATAATCTAAAGCAAGAAAGAGACTGAATCCATAACTCACCCCTTGAGTCATGACTTTGTGTTACATATACAAAAATATAAATCTGTGACATTTTTAAAAGTTGTGAATTTCAATTTAAATTTAACACTTAGTCATTTGATTATAAAAGTGCAAAACATGAGATTTAGGATTTAGGGTTTATGGGTTAGGGTTATAGTTTATGGTTTAAGGTTTAGGATTTAGAGTTTAGGGTTTATGGTTTTTTTTGTTTTTTTTTTGTAAAATACACACTTTATTTATCATTTAGGCACACAATTTACACGAGACTAAAAAGCTGACTACATTAGGCCAGCCCACCAAATCCTATGTACCTTAATGATTCTATGAATAAAATACATAAAAAAACAAAATGCCTAATAATTCCAAGCATACGAATACAACTAAAATCACCTGGCATTCAAGGACTTCAGATTTGGCATTGAGTCATTATGTGCACTGCATCCTTTCCATTCGGATTTGTCCAATCCTTTTGGAGGAACCTGAATGATGCACCATTTTAAAACTATGCAAAAATAAGATTGTGCATGTGTGTGACATGCACCATCAAATGTTTGCCTATATCATTATTATGCAATGGAATACATGTAAAACTGAATACCCATAAATCCACAAGCCATATCTATGGCACTTTTCCAATTCATTCTCACCTCTGAATTCTACGTTCGTTTGCTCTAATGATCCTCAAAAGAGTATCTCCTGGGATAGAATGCTTCCTCCTCGAGCTCCAAGAAGTGGCGGTATGTTGCACCGACAAAATATCAAAAAATATGCATGCATCGGTGTGCATGAGTGATTAGGTCCATCTCATATTCTAATTATCTATGCATACAACCAAGCTAGAATACAAGTAAAATTACAAAATGCTATAAAGATGGGTCTTCTGCTCCCGGAAGTGTAGCATCGCCTAATGTGTATTTACAAAATGCATTATTTGGCCCCACTTAAAGATACTCATGGGTCCAGTTGCCCCCATTGCATGCTACATAGAGAACAGACAAGATTGTGTGTGTGAGTATGTCATGATCCATCTCTACAAGTACATGGTGCATACTACGTCCAAAATACAAATAAGACTACAAACAAAAACTACAAGTTTTAATCTTTATCTCCCATGTGGCTGGTCTGGATTCCATTGCTTACTAGCCCTGCTTGGTGATGCTT
Organism: Sapria himalayana; assembly: GCA_029783825.1. Lineage (NCBI taxonomy): Eukaryota > Viridiplantae > Streptophyta > Magnoliopsida > Malpighiales > Rafflesiaceae > Sapria > Sapria himalayana. The sequence continues at coordinate 87,537 of JAREIK010003128.1, read as the reverse complement.
TGGATTTTTCCAGCTCTCCAATTAATCATTGATTACCCACTACTCATGTTTAGCCATGGTTGGGTGGACCTTTATGCTGCCTGATAAGGCTAGTAGGACCCACTCCTAGCTACTACTGGGTTTACTCCACACCACTTTGCTCGTTCTCGTCAATTGTCTAAATGTTATCCTCCCGGCTTGCTAGCGGCGCCCTCTACAAACTGGTACCCCATACTTCTGGTTGCTTCCAGGTTTTGTTTGGCCCTCTAAATGCTACACCAAAATGGACAACAATATGTGCACCCGTGTACTATGGTCCGTCGCTATGTGTGTTTGGTGCAGCAATATCAATGCTTAGGAGTTTAGTAGTTTAAATATTTAGGTATTTTGTGGTTTATAGGTTTTATTTAAATAATTAAATAACAAAAATATTATTTTTATGATTTTTTTTTCATTTTCAAGCTTACCAATGAAAATATTATAATTTTTAATATTTTTTCAAATGTTAATACAATATTTAATTATAATAATCATAAAAATTAAATATCATGTAAATTCAATATAAATAATTTTATTGATCGATATTATAATACTGATCATAAAATAGATTAATAAACAATTATTAATAAGATTGATATTAATTAAAATATATTTGCAAAACCTAAAATGATTCAAAATTAAAGTAAAATATATTACTAAATAATAATTTTTTATTTTTAAATTTTTGATTCTTTTTGAAAGCTTAGAAATTTTTTTTATGAAGTTAAATTATTTAAATTATATTTGTCTCATTCATAATTTTATTTTGCAATTAATATTTCTATAAAAATAAACTAATAAATAATTAAAATGAATATTGAAATTATAATGAATACAAATAAAAATGAGATTTATGATTAATTATTTAGGTTATACCGGTTTAATGGTTTAAGTATTTATGAGTTTAAAAGTTTAGTGATTTAAGTGTTTAGGCATTTAGTAGTTTATATGTTTTATTTAAATAAAGAAATAACAAAAAAATTATTTTTCAAATTTTTTATCAATTTTGAAGGCTTTAACCTTTATAAATATAATAATTTTTAAATTTTTTTCAAATGTGAATACAATATTTAGTTATAATAAACTTAATAATTATATATCATGTAAATTAAAAATAAACAATTTTATTGATAGGTATTAATAAACTAAATATAAATATAAATATAATAATGATCAAAAAATAAATTAATAAACTATTATTTATAGATGGATATTTATATATTATTTATAAATACTTAAACCTTTAAAGATGGTTTAAATGTTTAATTATTTAAGAGTTTTGGGGTTTTGGGGTTTTGGGGTTTAGTAGTTTAATGATTTATACATTTAGGCATTTAGTAGTTAAATGGTTTTATATAAACAATAAAATAAAAAAAAAATATTTTTGTGATTTTGTCATTTTCAATGATGATAACCTTTAAAAAATATAATAATTTTTATTTTATATTCAAATGTAAATATAATATTTAGATATGATAATCTTGATAATTATATATCATGTAAATTCAATATAACTAATTTTATTGATAAATATTCTAATAATGATCAAAAAATAAATTAATAATCTATTATTAATAAGATATATTTTAGTTAAAATATAATTACAAAACCTAAAATGATTCAGAAGCAAAGCAAAATATATTACTATATAATAATTCTTTGTTTTGAAAATTTTTTTTCTTTTAAAAAATTAATCTATAATTTATTGATGAAAAATAATTTATATAAATTATTTTTATCTAGCTTTATTTATTTTGTAATTTATATTTATATATAAATAAACAAATAAATAATTAAAATTATAATGAAAAAAAATGAGATTTATTATTTATTTTTTCGGGATACCGGTTTAATTTTAATTAGATTTGTCTCACTAATAATTTATTTTTATAATTAAAATTTATATAAAAATAAACTGATAAATAATTAAAATAAAAATTTAAAATTATACTGAATAAAAATTAAAATGAGATTTATGATTTATTATTAATTTATACCAGTTTATTGGAATAAGTATTTAGAGGTTTTGTCGTTTAGAAGTTTAGCAATTTATGTTTTTACGCTTTTAGTGGTTTATAGGTTTTATTTAAAAAATAAAATAACAATAAATATAATTTTATTATTTTTAAATATTTCTAATGTTAAAACCTTTCAAAATATAATAATTTTAAAATTTTTTCAAAAGTGAATACAATATTTAGTTATAATAATCATTATATTTATATATCATATAAATTCAATATAAACAATTTTATTGATAAATATTCTAATAATGATCAAAAAATAAATTAATAATCTATTATTAATAAGATAGATTTCATTTAAAAAAAAGATAGATATCAATTAAAATATAATTATAAAACCTAAAATGATTCAGCAGCAAAGCAAAATATATTACTATATAATAATTTTTTTTTAGAATTTTTTTTTCTTTCAAAAAGATTATCTATAATTTTTTGATGAAAAATAATATATATAAATTATATTTGTCTAACTCAATTTATTTTGTAATTAATATTTATATATAAATAAACAAATAAATATTTAAAATGAATATTTAAAATTATAATGAAAAAAACTAGGATTTATTATTTATTATTTTGGGATACCTATTTAATTTAAAATAGATCTGTCTCAATAATAATTTATTTTGTAATTAATATTTCTATAAAAACAAACTGATAAATAATTAAAATGAGATTTAAGATTTATTATTAATGTATACCAGTTTAATGGGTTAAGTATTTAGAGGTTTTGTCGTTAGGAGTTTAGTGATTTTTGTTATTAGGCTTTTAGTGGTTTATATTTTTATATAAAAGAATAAAATAACAAAAAAATTTCTAAAATTTGTTATCATTTTCATATGTTATAACCTTTGAAAATATAATAATATATACAATTTTTTGAAATGTGAATACAATATTTAGTTATAATAATATTAATAATTATATATCATATAAATTCAATATAAACAATTTTATTGATAGATAATATAAAAATGATAAAAAATTAAATTAATAAACTATTAATAAAAAGATAGATTTTAATTAAAAAATATTTACAAAACCCAAATTGATTCAAAATTAAAGTAAAATATATTAATGGATAATAATTTTTAATTTTTAAATTTTTACTTCTTTTATATGCGTATATTTTTTTTATTAAAAATAAATTAATTAAATTATATTTGTCAAACACATACTTTATTTTGTAATAAATATTTCTATAAAAATAAACTAATAAATAATTAAAATGAATATTTAAAATTATAATAAATAGAAATAAAAATTAGATTTATTAATTTTTAAGAAGTATATAGCAATTTAATTGTTTATGTATTTAGGCATTATTGGGGAGTATACTGATTTAACTGTGTATGCATTTAGTAATTTATAGTTTTATTTAAGAAAAAAAATATAAAATAAATTATTTTTATTATTTTTTGATATTTTCAAACGTTATAACCTTTGAAAATATAATAATTTTTAAATTTTTTTTCAAAAGTGAATAAAAATTTATTTATAATAATCATAATGATTATATATCATATAAATTCAATATAAATAATTTTATGATGGATATTCTAATAATTATCAAAAAATAAATTAAAAATATATTATGAATAAGATTGATATTACTTAAAATATAATATCAAAACCTAAAATGATTCAAAAGAAAAGCAAAATATATTACTTAATAATAATTATTTGTTTTTAAATTTTTATTCTTTTTATAAGCTTATTTATTTTTTGATGAAAAATAATTTTAATAAATTATATTTTTAACTCATAATTTATTTTGTAATTAATATATATATATATAAATAAAAAACTAAACAATCAAAATGAATTTTTTAAATTATAATGAAAACAAATAAAAATGAGATTTATTAATTATTATTTAGGGTATACCCGTTTAAACGATTATATATATAGGGGTATTGGGATTTTGTAGTTTAATGATATATGTATTTAGGGATTTAAAGATTTATAGGTTTAATTTAAACAATGAAATAATAAAAAAATATATTTTTTGTTTGTTCACATGTTCAAAGGTTATAATCTTTGAAAATATAATAATTTTAAAATTTTTTTCATAAGTGACTACAATATTTAGTTATATAATTATTAAATTTATATATCATATAAATTAAATATAAATATTTTTAATGATAAATATTCTAATATTGATCAAAAAATAAATTAATAATCTATTTTTAATTAGTTAGATATCAATTAAAATATAATTACAAAACCTAAAATGATTCATAAACAAAGTAAAATATTTTACAATATAATAATTTTTTGTTTTTAATTTTTTTCTTCTTTTAATAAGCTTGTCTAAATTTTTTTGTTGAAAAATAAATTATATAAATTATATTTGTCTAACTCATAATTTATTTTTTCATTAATATTTATATACAAATAAATAAATAAATAATTAAAATGAATATATAAAATTATAATCAAAAAAATAAAAATGAGATTTATTATTTATTATTTAGGATATAACTTTTTAAAAAATTTATCTATTTAGGGTTTTCGAGATTTAGAAGTTATTGATTTGGGTATTTAGGAATTTAATGGTTTATAGCTTTTATTCAAACAATGAAATAACAAAAAATTTATTTTTGATATTTTTTCAAATTTTCAAATGTCAAAACATTTCAAAATATAATAATTTTAAAATTTTTTAAAAATGTGAATACAATATTTAGTAATAATTATTATTATAACTATATATAATATAAACTATATATAAACAATTTTATTGATAATATTATATAAATTATCAAAAAATAAATTAATAAACAATAATTAAAATGATAGACATAAATTAAAATATAATTAAAAAACCTAAAATGATTCAGAATCAAAGTAAAATTTATTTCTGAATAATAATTTTTTTATATTTTTGCATCATTATTTAAGCTTATATATTTTTTTGCTGAAAATATATTATTTAAATTATATTTGTCACTCATAATTTATTTTGTAATTAATATTTCTATAAATTTTTTAAATTATATTTAAGGTTTACGAGCTTAAAGGTTTAGTTATTTAGGGGCTTCGGTGTTTAAAAGTTTAAAGATTTATGTATTTAGGCATTTAATGATCAAAAAATAATTATATATCATGTTAATTCAATATAAACAATTATATTGATAGATATTATATTAATTATCAAAAAATAAATTAATAAACTATTATTAATAAGTTAAATATTTTTAAAAATTTATTTGCAAAATGTAAATTTATTCAAAATCAAAGTAAAATATAATACTAAATAATAATTTTTTTGATGTTTTGCTTCTTTTTATAAGTTTATATTTTTTGTTTTTCAAAGTAAATTATTTAAATTATATTTGTCTTCCACATAATTTATTTTTAATTTTTAATTCTATAAAAATAAACTAATAAATAATTAAAATGAATATTTAAAATTATAATGAATACAAATAAAATTGAGATTTATTATTTATTATTTAGGATATACTTATTTAATGGTTTAAGAATTTAGGTATTTTGGGGTTTAGTGATTTAAGTGTTTAGGACTTTAGAGATTTATAATTTTTATTTAAAGAATAAATAAATAAATACTTAAATTTTTTGATTTTTTTTTAAATTTTTGAAGCTTATAACCTTTGAAAATATAATAATTTTTAATTTTTTTAAATGTTAATATAATATTTAGTTATAACTTCTTAATAATTATATATAATAAAACTCAATATAAATAATTTTATTAATAGATATTATAATAATGATCAATAAAAAATTAATAAACTCTTATTAATAAGAATGATATAAAGTAATTAGTAATATATTTTGATTTGATTTTGAATCATTTTGTGTTATGTAAATATATTTTAATTAATATTTATATTATTAATAAATGTTTATTAATTTAATTTTTGATCATTATTATAAAATCTATCATTAAAATTATTTATATTAAATTTATATGATATATAATTAGTAAGATTAATATAATTATACATTATATTCACATTTCAAAAAATTTTAAAAATTATTTTATTTTCTAAAATTATAATCTTTGAAAATCAGAAAAAATGAAAAAAAAAATTTTATTTTTTATTATATAAATAAAACCTATAAACCACTAAATGCCTAAAAACATAAATTCCTAAACTCCTAAACGACAAAACTCTTAAATAATTAAACTATTAAACCGGCATATCATATATAATAAATCATAAATCTAATTTTAATTTGTATTCATAATAATTTTAAATATTCATTTTAATTATTTATTAGTTTATTTTTATAGAAATATTTATTACAAAATAAAGTATGAGTGTGATAAATATAATTTAATTAATTTATTTTTAATATAAAAAAATATACGCTTATAAAAGAAGTATTAATTTAAAAATAAAAATTATTATCCAGTAATATATTTTACTTTAATTTTGAATCAATTTGGGTTTTGCAAATATTTTATAATTAATATCTATCTTTTTATTAATAGTTTATTAATTTAAATTTTGATCATTATTATATTATCAATCAATAAAATTATTTATATTGAATTTAAATGATATATAATTATTAATATTATCATAACTAAATATAGTATTCACATTTCAAAAAATTGTAAATATTATTATATTTTCAAAGGTTATAACCTATGAAAATGATAACAAATTATAAAAATTTTTGTTGTTATTTTATTTTTTTATATAAAACCTATAAACTACTAAAAGCCTAAAAACATAAATCGCTAAAATTCCTAACGACAAAACCTCTAAATACTTAAACCATTAAACTAGTATACATTAATAATAAATCTTAAATCTCATTTTAATTTTTATTTATTATAATTTTAAATTTTTATTTTAATTATTTACCAGTTTATTTTTATAGAAATATTAATTACAAAATAAATTATTAGTTAGTCAGATCTAATTTAAATAAAACTAGTATCCCTAAATAATAAATAAAAATTAATAAATCTTATTTTTTTTTCATTATAATTTTAAATATTCATTTTAATTATTTATTTGTTTATTTATTTATAAATATTAATTACAAAATAAATTGAGTTAGACAAATAGAATTTATATAAATTATTTTTCACCAAAAAATTATAAATAAACTTTTTAGAAGAAAAAAAAATTTCTAAACAAAAAATTATTATATAGTAATATATTTTGCTTTGATTCTGAATCATTTTAGGTTTTATAATTATATTTTAATTGATATCTCTTTTTTAATTAAAATCTATCTTATTAATAATAGATTATTAATTTATTTTTTATCATTATTAGAATATTTATCAATAAAATTATTTATATTGAATTTATATGATATATAAATATAATGATTATTATAACTAAATATTGAATTCACTTTTGAAAAAAATTAAAAAATTATTATATTTCGAAAGGTTTTAACCTTTGAAAATACGAAAAAAAAATAAAAATAAAAATAAATTTTTTGTTTTTTTTATTTTTTAAATAAAACCTATAAACTAGAGGTGTCAACCGCGGCGGGCAGGCCCGTGCTCGGGCCGGCCCGGCGCGTTTTTAAACCGTGCCCGGACCCGGTTTAAAAACACGCTGGGCCCGGGTAGAATCCAACGGGAAAAAAAAAATTTTCAAATGATATTCATTTTCAGCCGTTGGATTCGCCTCCAACGGCTAGGGGGCAGAATCCAACGGTCCTCGTGATTCTGCCCCGTAAATATATATTAAAAATTCAAAAAAATATAAAAAAAATACTTTTTTTATAAAAAATTAATATCTTTAATCTATAAATTCTACCCCCCTCCCAATAACATTTATGTTTTTCAAAAACATATATCCTCTCAAAATTTTCTCTCTCTAACATAAACCGTGCATTTCTCTCTCGGGCCTCAGGATTTTGCTTTCGGCTAGGATTTTCATGAAACTCGCTTGAGTTTTGAACATCAAAGCTTGCTACGGTGCACCTTGCACGTAACTGACCTCATTGCGTTTACCGGGTATTTTATTTTATGTTTTTTTTTTACTTTCTTTCTCTAAAGATTCTCTCTCTAGAAAAAAATAAGAAAAAATAAAAAACATAAAAAATGACAAATACACCTCACACGTATTTAAATTTGGAAAATGAAAATGTTTGTGTTACACAGAGGTTTAAGGCTGCTGAAACTTTGGTTTCTCCAGTCGTCTCAACCCAAAGTTCTAAAAAACAAAAAACTAGGACTTATGTAGTTTGGACTCATTTTAAAATCATAACACAAAAAAATGTTAGGGGTGAGGAACAAGAAATGGCACAGTGCAAATATTGTTTGGGACTATTAACATGCAAGAGTTCATTTGGGACTTGGCACCTTAAAAGGCATGCCGAATTATGCTCCACAAAACATGGACCCTTAGATCCTAGGCAAACCCAACATGGCACTACATTTTTTGAGACTGGATCGAGTTCAGTCTCAAAGTTTACTCCCTTCATATACTCCAGCGAGTTGGGTAGGGACGGCATGGCCAGGCTCATCACATTGATGGGTCTTCAATCAGATTTTCGGAAGATCCGAGGGTAGTGCGTATCATGCAGACTTATTTTCAGCCTTCCTATCGTAGGATTCCTAGGTCCACATCTAGGAATGACATACTAAAGATATATAAGTTAGAAAAACAAAAAATTATTAAGGAATTTATGGCATATAGTGGAGTGGTGTCCGTGACATCCGATATATGGACATGTCACGATGATTCTTCTTATGCATGTCTCACGAGTCACTATGTAGATTCTAACTGGACAATCAATAAAAAAAATTTTAGGATTCACTGAGATTCTTCATCCTCATGATGGCCCGGCCATTTTTGAGTGTATGATAAAAATCTTTAGGGAATATAAAATTCAAAATAAAATTTTTAGTGTCACATTCGATAACGCTTCTAATAATGGAGTAGAGATCAATATGTTTGTTATGAATATTAGAGGCGCACCATTAGGAAAGATCTTTCATGTCAGATGCATGTGTCATGTGATTAACCTGATTGTTCAAGTGGGTATGAAGGTGTGTTCTCCCGCGTTGAATAATATACGTAATGCACTAAAGTATATTCACACTCCTCGCAGACAACAAGAGTTTGGTACTCTCTGTTTGTCTGCGAATCTTAAGAAGAAGAAATTCCAATCGGATGTGATACATCGTTGGAATTACACGTACTTGATGTTGGAATCATGTGTTGGATACGAACACGTGATATCCGACTACGTCAATAGTAAGAGTGACGAACTTATTATTGACGACACTGACTGGGTTTCAGATTTTCATTTATGAAATTCCTGAAGATATTTTATGACACGATGAACATGTGTTCGTCGCTTTATACGCCCACCACTTGCATTGCACTCCGGTGCATATGCAACATTAGTAGCATGTTTAGGAAGTATCGAGCTGACCCGAAGCTTAGCCATATGGTTGCAGAGATGGAGACCAAGTACTTGAAGTACTGGTCTACCGTTCCATCTCTTTATTGCCTCGTTGCATGCATGGACCCTAGGGCTAAGGTGGAAGAGGTAGAAAACACCCTGACTTTCATTTCTTCGTGCATGAACCTGGAAGAGCCACCTGAAGGGTTCATTCACGAGAAGTTGACTGACATATTCACATACTACGATACTAGGTATGGTGGTGGTGAGACTGTGATTACGGACATTGATACTTTGTTCGGAGATGACGATTATTCCATTCAGCTAGCGAGGGGGAAACGTAGGAGTGGACCATCACATAGGAGTGAGCTGTCTCGGTACTTAGATACTGATTACTGCTCAATCCTATCACATTCTGATACTAAGAATCTTGATTTATTACAGTGATAGAAATCATATAAGTCCATCTATCCCGTGCTATCTAGGATGGCACGGGATCTACTGACTCATCCGGTGTCGAGCGTAGCATCGGAGTCTGCTTTTTCTATTGCAGTGAACGTGATTTCGGATAGGAGATCGAGATTACGTCCAGATATGGTTGAGGCCTTGGCATGTTTGAAGGATTGGGAGGAATCGAGGTTTAGCATTCATGATCGTGCTGGAGCTGGGACTGGGATAGACACTGCAGTCGCATCCATATCCACTACGATGGCGGAGGAGTTGATTGCCGATGATGATGATTTATATGATACTAACCTTGATGTTGCGGCTGATGATTCTCATGATATGCTGATTGACGATTGATGATGATTTGCTGTTTTTTTTTCGATGTTTTTTTATTGATTGTATTTGTACGCTTTGTTTGTACGTTGTGTTGAAACTTAAACTTGTATTTTTTTTGGTTCGGACCATCGGTTTCAAATGGATGATTTATAATTTTTCATTTGTGTTGTTTAATTTTTTTTTAATTTTTATTTTTACTAACATAATGTATTGATTTATTTTTTTTATGATTTAAATTTTATTTTAAAAATTAATAACTTTAATTTATAATTAATAAATATAATAAAAGCTAAACTAATATGAATTTGATTAAAAAAATGAATTTCTAAAATTTGTTTTTTTATTTAATTTTTATTTTTAACATTTTTAAATATATTTATATTTAATACTATACTCTACACTTAAGCAATACAATTAACAATATATAAATTTTAAAAAAAAATATTCTGCTTGGCCATGTGGTGCAGCCTGCCTGGCTACCTCCCTCTCTCTCAGTCTCGGACTCTCGGGCTCGGCCGCTCAGGTCTACCTCTTCCCTGGCCTGTATGGCCAGGCCGGGCCCAAGCAGGACCGGCTCTTTTTAAACTGTGCCGGGTCGGGCATGACATGGTACAGGAACCGTGCCGGCCCAGCCCAGCACGGTAGCACGATCATGCCGTTAAAAACTGGGTCGTGTCGTGCCGGGCCGGCCCATTTGACACCTCTACTATAAACCACCAAAATTCATACACAGTTATATCAGTAAACATTTAAACGCCCTAATGCCTAAATACATAAACCATTAAACCACTATATACTAAATAATTAATAATTGAATTTTTATTTCAATTTATTATTATTTTAAATATTCATTTTAATTATTTATTAGTTTATTTTTATAGAAATTTTTATTACAAAATATATTATGAGTGCTACACGTATAATTTAAATAATTTATTTTTAATCAAAAAATATATTTATGCTTATAAAAGAAGTATAAAAGAAGTATTATTAAAAATTTAAAATTATTATCAACTAATATATTTTACTTTAATTTTGAATCAATTTAGTTTTTGTAAATACTTTTTAATTAATATATATTTTATTATAAATAGTTTATTAATTTAATTTTTGATCATTATTATAATATCTATCAATAAAATTATTTATATTTATTTTATATGATATATAATTATTAAAATTATTATAACTAAATATTGTAATCAAATTTCAAAAAATTTTAAATATTATTAAATTTTCAAATGTTATAACATTTGAAAATGACACAAAATTACAATTTTTATTATTATTTTTTTGTTTAAATAAAACCTATAAATCACTAAATTCCTAAAAACATAAATCACTAAACTCCTAAATGACAAAACATCAAAATACTTAAACCATTAAACTGGTATACATTAATAATAAATCATAAATCTCATTTTAATTTTTATTCAGTATAATTTTAAATTTTTATTTTAATTATTTATCAGTTTATTTTTATAGAAATATTAATTACAAAATAAATTATCAGTGAGATAGATATAACTTAAATTAAACCGGTATACCCTAAATAATATATAATAAATCTCATTTTTTTCGCATTAAAATTTAAATATTCATTTTAATTATTAATTTTTTATTTTTATATAGATATTAATTAAAAAATAAATTATGAGTTAGACAAATATAATTTATGTAAATTATTTTTAATCAAAAAAATATAGATAAACTCTTTAAAATAAAAAAAACTTCAAAACAAAAAATTATTATATAGTAATATATTTTGCTTTGCTTATGAATCATTTTATGTTTTTTAATTATATTTTAATTGATATCTATCTTATTAATAATAGATTATTAATTTATTTTTTGATCATTATTAGAATATTTATCACAAAAATTGTTTATGTTGAATTTATATGATATATAAATTTAATGATTATTATAACTAAATATTGAATTCACTTTTGAAAAAAATTTAAAAATTATGATATTTTCAAAGGTTATAACCTTTGAAAATATCAAAAAATAATAAAAATAAATGTTTTGTTATTTTATATTTTAAGTAAAACCTATAAACCACTAAATGCATACACAATTAAATCAGTAAACACCTAAACCTAGTAATACCTAAATACATAAACAATTAAACTGCTATATAATACATAATAATTAATAAATCTAATTTTAATTTCTATTTATTATAGTTTATATATTCATTTTAATTATTTATTAGTTTATTTTTATAGAAATATTGATTATAAAATAAATTATGAGTGCGACAAATATAATTTTAATAATTTATTTTTAATCAAAAAAAATATATACGCTTATAAAAGAAGTAAACAATTAAAAATTATTATCCAGTAATATATTTTAATTTAATTTTGAATCAATTTGGGTTTTGTAAATATCTTTTAATTAATATATATCTTATTATTAATAGTTTATTAATTTAATTTTTGATCAATATTATAATATCTATCAATAAAATTATTTATTTTGAATTTATATCATATATTATTATTAATATTATTATAATTAAATATTATATTCACATTTCAAAAAAGTTTAAATATTATTAAATTTTCAAAGGTTATAACCTATGAAAATGACAAAAAATTACAAATTTTTATTTTGTTATTTTATTGATTAAATAAAACCAATAAACCACTAAATGCCTAAAAACCTAAATCGCTAAACTCCTAAAAGACAAAACCTCAAGATACTTAAACAATTAAACTACTATACATTAATAATATATCATAAATATCATTTTAATTTTTATTCAGTATAATTTTAAATTTTTATTTTAATTAATTTTTAGTTTATTTTTATAGAAATATTAATTATAAAATAAATTATTAGTAAGACAGATCTAATTTAAATTAGACCGGTATAACCTTAATAATAAATAATAAATCTGATTATTTTTAATTATAATTTTAAATATTCATTTTAATTATTTATTTGTTTATTTTTATATAAATATTAATTACAAAATAAAGTATGAGTTACACAAATATAATTTATGTAAATTATTTTTCATCAAAAAATTATAGATAAACTTTTTTTAAAAAAAAATTTCAAAACAAAAAATTATTATATAGTAATATATTATGCTTTGCTTCTGATTCATTTTAGGTTTTGTAATTATATTTTAATTGATATCTATCTTATTAATATTAAATTATTAAGTTATTCTTTCATCATTATTAGAATATTTATCAATAAAAATGTTTATATTAAATTTATATTATATATAAATATAATGATTATTATAACTAAATATTATTTTACTTTTGAAAAAAATTTAAAAATTATTATATTTTTTAAGGTTATAATCTTAATAAATGAGAAAAATAAAAAAAATAAATTTTTAGTTATTTTATTTTTTAAATAAAACCTATAGACCATTAAATGCTTACTTACTTAAATTAGTAAGTTCATAAACCCCGAAACCCCTAAATACATATAGATTTTAACATCTATATACTACTTAATAAATAATAAATGTCATTTTTATTTCTATTTATTATAATTTTAAATATTCATTTTAATTATTTATATTTTAATTTTTTTGAAAAATTAATTTCAAAATAAATTTCGAGTGAGACAAATATTATTTAAATAATTTATTTTTAATCAAAAAAAATATAAGTTTATAAAAAGAAGAAAAAATTTAAAAATTACATTTTATTATTTAGTAATATATTTTGATTTGAATTTGAATCATTTTGTGTTATGTTAATATATTTTAATTAATATTTATATAATTAAAAATAGTTTATTAATTTAATTTTTGATCATTATTATAATATCTATCATTAAAATTATTTATATTGAATTTATATGATATATAAATAGTAAGATTAATATAATTATACATAGTATTAACATTTCAAAAAATTTTAAAAAATTATTTTATTATTAAAAATTATAACCTTTGAAAATCAAGAAAAAATCTAAAAAAAATTTTTTATTTTTATTATATAAATAAAACCTATAAACCACTAAATACCTAAAAACATAAATTGATAAACTCCTCAACGAAAAAACTCTTAAATAATCAAACCATTAAACCGGTATACCACATATAATAAATCATAAATCTCATTTTACTTTGTATTCATTATAATTTTAAATATTCATTTTAATTATTTATTAGTTTATTTTTTATAGAAATATTAATTACAAAATAAATAATGAGCGAGAAAACTATAATTTTAATAATTTATTTTTAATCAAAAAAAATATTATAAAAAGAAGTAAAAATTTAAAAACAAAAAATTATTATTTAGTAATATATTTTACTTTGATTTTGAATCATTATATATAGGTTTTGCAATTATATTTTAATTACTATCAATCTTATTAAAATAGTTTATTAATTTATTATTTGATCAATTTTATAAAATCGAACAAAAAAATTAATAATATTCAATTAAAATGTCTTATAATTATTAAGTTATTAAAACTATATATTATATTTACATTTGAAAAAAATTTAAAAATTATTATATTTTCAAAGGTTATAACCTTCAAAAATGATAAAAATCACAAAAATAATTTTTTTATAATTTTATTATTTAAATAAAACTTATAAACCACTAAATGCCTAAACATTTAAATCTCTAGACTCCTAAACCCCAAAACCCCCGAAATACTTAAACCATTAAACCTATATAACTTAAATAATAAATAATAAATCTCATTTTTATTTGTATTCATTATAATTTTAAATATACATTTAAATTATTTTTTAGTTTATTTTTATAGAAATATTAATTTCAAAATAAATAATGAGTGAGACATATATAATTTAAATAAATTATTTTTAATGAAAAAAAATATAAGCTTATAAAAATAAGCAAATTTTCAAAAATTTAAAATTTTATTTAGTAAAATAAATTACATTGATTTTGAATTATTTTGGGTTCTGCAAATATATTTTAATTAATATCTGTCTTATTAATAATAGTTTATTAATTTATTTTTTGACCATCAAAATAATATATATTAATAAAATATTTTATATTGAATTTACATCAAATATAATTATTAAGATTATTATAACTAAGTATTGTATTCATATTTTAGAACTATTAAAAAATTATTATATTTTCATAGGTTATAACCTTTGAAAATAAATAAAATTCATAAAATTTTTTTTTTCTAATTTTATTCATTAAATAAAACCTATAAACACCTAAATGTGTAAACATATAATTAATAAACTCATTAACCCCAGAACAATAATAAACTTAAACCATTAAATAGGTATACTCTAAATAATTAATCATAAATCTCATTTTTATTAGTATTCATTATAATTATATATATATTTTTTAATTATTTATTAGTTTATTTTTATAGAAATATAATTTAAAAAATAAATTAATAGTTAGACAAATATAATTTAAATAATTTATTTTTCATCAAAAAATATATAAGCTTATAAATGGATATAAAAATTTAAAATTTAAAATAAATATTTAGTAAAATATTTCACTTTGATTTTGAATAATTTTAGGTTTTGTAAATATATTTTAAACAATATTTATGTTATTAATAATTGTTTATTAATCTTTTGTATGATCATTATTAAAATAAATATCAATATACTTGTTTATATTGAATTTACATGATATATAATTATTAAGATTATCATAACTAAATATAGTATTCACATTTATAAAAAATTAAAAAATTGTTATTGTTTCAAAGGTTATATCCTTCAAAAAAGAAAACAAATAACAAATAAAAAAATTTTGTTATTTTATTTTTAAAATAAAACCTATAAACTACTAAATGCCTAAACACTTAAATCACTAAATTCTTAAATCCCAAAACTCCTAAATATATAATCTTGTAAACCTATATATTTTATTTTATTAATTATAGTTTTATTTAATATCTATCTTATTAATATATTTTACTTTGATTTTAAATCATTTTAGGTTTTGCAAATAAATTTTATTTAATATTTATCATATTAATAATAGTTTATTAATTTATTTTATCATCGTCATCATAATATCTATAAAAAAAATTATTTATATTAATTTTCATAATATATAATTATTTAGATTATTATAACAAAATAATATTTTCAAATTTTAATAAAATTTAAAAATTATTAAGTTGTCAAAGGTTATAACATTTGAAAATAAGAAAAAATAAAAAAATAAATTTTTTTTATTAGATTATTTAAATAAAGTCTATAAACCACAAAATACTTAAATTCTTAATGACTAAACTCCTAAACCCCGGAGCCCATAAATACATAAGCATTTAAATTAGTATACTCTAAATAATAAATAATAAATCTCATTTTTATTAGTATTCATTATAATTTTAAATATTCATTTAATTATTTATCAGTTTATTTTTATATAAATATTAATTACAAAATAAATTATTAGCGAGACAGATATAATATAAATAATTTATTTTTCATCAAAAAAATAAAAGATCATAAAGATTGGCAAAATTTTTAAAACAAAATATTATTATATAGTAATTTATTTTAATTTAATTTTGAATAATTTTAGATTTTGTAATTATATTTTAATTTATATCATTCTAATTAATAAAAGTTAATTAATTTATTTATTGATCATTATTATAATATCTATTAATAAAATTATTTATATTGATTTTACAATATATATAATTATCAATATTATTAAAACTAAATATTATATTCACATTTTAAATAAAATTAAAAATTATTATATTTTCCAAGGTTATAACCTTCAAAAATTAGATTAAATCACTTAAGGCATAAACACTTAAATAACTAAACCCCAAAACACCTAAATACTTAAACAATTAAACCTGTATATCCTAAAAAATAAATAATAAATCTCAATTTTAATTGTATTCATTATAATTTTAAATATTTATTTTAATTATTTATTAGTTTATATTTATAGAATTATAAATTACAAAATAAATTATGAGGAAGACAAATATAATTTAAATAATTTATTTTTAATAACAAAAAAATAAACGTAGAAAAAAAACAAAATATTAAAAAAAATTATTATTTAGTAATATATACTTTGATTTTTAATAAATTTATATTTTGCAAATATATTTTAAATAATATCTATCTTATTAATAATAGTTTATTAATTTAATTATTGATCATTATTATAATATCTAGCAATATGATTATTTATATTGAATTTAAATGACTTATATTTATTAAGATTATTATAACTAAATATTATATTTACATTTTAAAAAAATTTAGAAATTTTTATATTTTCAAAGGTTATAACCTTCAAAAATTAGAAAAAAAAAATTAATTTTTTCTTATATCATTGTTTAAATAAAACTTATAGACCAGTAAATGCCTAAACACTTAAATCTATAAACTCCTAAACACAAAAGACTCTAAATACTTAAAACTTTAAACTTGTAAACCTTAAATATAATTTAAATACTTTATTTTTCATCAAAAAAAATATAAGCTTATAAATAGAAGCAAAAACTAAAAAACAAAAATTAATATTTGGTAATAAATTTTAATTTGATTTCGAATAATTTTAGGTTTTACAATTATATATTAATTTATATCTATCATATTAATAATAGCATATTAATTTATTTTTTGATAATTGATATCATATCTATCAATAAAATTGTTTATATTGAGTTTATATTATATATAATTATAATGATTAATATTACTAAATATTTTATTCACATTTTAAAAAAATTTTAAAATTATTATATTTTCAAATGTTATAACCTTTGAAAATGTGAAAAAATAACAAAAATAATTTTTTTGTTATTTCATTGTTTAATAAAACCTATAAACTACTAAATGCTTCAACACTTAAGTTAATAACTCCGAAATCTCGAAAACCATAAATAGATAATCCATTTAAACTGGTATACCCAAAATAATGAATAATAAATCTCAATATTATTTTTTTCATTATAATTTAAAATATTCATTTTAATTAATTATTCATTTTTTTTATTAAATATTAATAACAATATAAATTATGAGTTAGACAAATATAATTTATATAAATTATTTTTCATCAAAAAATATAGATAAACTTATAAAAAGAATAAAAATTTAAAAACAAAAATTTATTATATAGTAATATATTTTGCTCTTCTTCTGAATCATTTTTGGTTTTGTAATTATATTTTAATTGATATCTATCTTATTAATAATAGATTATTAATTTATTTTTTGATCATTATTAGAATATTTATCAATAAAATTATTTATATTGAATTTATATGAAATATAAATATAATGATTATTATAACTAAATATTGAATACACTTTTGAAAAAAGTTTAAAAATTATTATATTTTCAAAGGTTATAACATTTGAAAATATCAAAAAATAATAAAAATAAATTTTTTGTTTATTTATTTTGTAAATAAAAACTATAACCACTAAATGCATACACAGTTAAATTAGAAAACTTCTAAACCTCGTAATGCCTAAAAACATAAACCATTAAACCGCAATATACTACTTAATAATTAATAAATCTAATTTTTATTTGTATTTATTATAATCTTAAATATTCATTTTAATTATTTATTAGTTTATTTTTATAGAAATATTTATTACAAAATAAAGAATGAGTGCGAGAAATATAATTTAAATAATTTATTTTTAATCAATAAAAGTATATACACTTATAAAATAAGTAAAAATTTAAAAATTAAAAATTATTATTAAGTAATATATTTTACTTTAATTTCGAATCAATTTGGGTTTTGTAAATATTTATTAATTAATATCTATCTTATTATTAATAGTTTATTAATTAAATTTTATATCATTATGATAATATCTATCAATAAAATTGTTTATATTGAATTTATATGATATAAATTATTAAAATTATTATAACTAAATATTATATTCACATTTCAAAAAATGTGAAATATTGTTATATTTTCAAAGGTTTTGACCTATGAAAATGTAAAAAAATTACAAATTTTTGTTTGTTATTTTATTGTTTAAATAAAACCTATAAATCACTTAAGGCCTAAAAACATAAATCGCTAAACTCCTAAACAACTAAACATCAAAATACTTAAACCATTAAACTTGTATACATTAATAAAAAATCATAAATCTCATTTTAATTTTTATTTAGTATAATTTTAAATTTTTATTTTAATTATTTATCAATTTATTTTTATAGAAATATTAATTACAAAATAAATTATTAGTTAGATAGATCTAATTTAATTTAAACCTGTATACCCTAAATAATAAATAATAAAACTCATTTTTTTTGATTATAATTATAAATATTCATTCTAATTATTTATTTGTATATTTTTATATAAATATTAATTACAAAATAAATTATGAGTTAAACAAATATAATTTATATAAATTATTTTTCATCAAAAAAAAATATAGATAAATTTTTAAAAACAAATTTCAAAACAAAAAATTATTATATATAATTTATTTTTTGATCATTATTAGAATATTTATCAATAAAAATATTTATATTGAATTTATATGATATATAAATATAATGATTATTTTGATGAAATATTATATTCACTTTTGAAAAAAAGTTTAAAATTATCAGATTTTCATAGGTTATAACCTTTGAAAATGTGAAAAAATAAAAAAATATTTTTTTATTATTTCATTGTTTGAATAAAACCTATACACCACTAAATGCCTAATCACTTAAATCACTAAACTACAAAATCCCGATACCCCTATATAGATAATCCTTTAAACCGGTATACACTAAATAATAATTAATAAATCTCATTTTTATTTGTTTTCATTATAATTTAAAAAAATTATTTTGATTTTTAGTTTTTTATTTGTATATTTGTATTAATTACATAATAAATTATGAGTTAAAAATATAATTTATAAAAATTATTTTTCATTAAAAAATAGATAAGCTTATAAAAAAAATAAAAATTTAATAACAAAAAATTATTATTTAGTAATATCTTTTGCTCTACTTTTGAATCATTTTAGGTTTTGATATTATATTTTAAGTAATATCAATCTTATTCATAATATATTTTTAATTTATTTTTTGATAATTATTAGAATATCTATTAATAAAATTGTTTATATTGAATTTATATGATATATAATTTTTATGATTATTATAAATAAATATTATATTCACTTTTGAAAAAAATTTAAAAATTATTATATTTTCAAAAGTTATATCCTTAAAAAATGAGAAATATATTTATTAAATATATTTTGATTTAATTTTGATTTTATTATTTAGTAATAATAAAATAAAAATAAATTTATTTAGTAATATATTTTGATTTTATTTTGAATCATTTTGTGTTATGTAAATATATTTTTAATTAATATTTAGATTTTTAATAATAGTTTGTTAATTTAATTTTTAATCATTATTATAATATCTATTATTAAAATTATCTATATTTAATTTATATGATATATAATTAGTAAGATTAATATAATTATACAATGTATTCACATTTCAAAAAATTTTAAAAATTATTTTTTTTTCAAAGATTATAACCTTTGAAAATCAAAAAAAATTCAAATTTTTTTTTATTTTTATTATATAAATAAAACCTATAAACCACTAAATGCCTAAAAACATAAATTGCTAAACTTCTAAATGACAAAACCCCTAAATAATTTAACCATTATACCGTTATACTATATATAATAAATAATAAATCTCATTTTTATTAGTATTCATTATAATTTTAAACATACATCTAAATTATTTATTAGTTTATTTTTATATAAATATAAATAAAAAAATAAATTATTACTGAGACAAATATAATTTAAAAAATTTATTTTTCATCAAAAAATTTATAAGCATATAAATGATTACAAAAATCTAAATATTTAAAATTACTATTTAGTAAAATATTTCACTTTGATTTTGAATCATTTTGGGTTTTGCAAATATATTTTAAACAATATTTATCTTATTAATAAAAGTTTATTAATTTATTATTTGATCATTTTTATAATATCTGACAATAAAATTACTTATATTCAATTTAAATGTCTTATAATTATTAAGATTATTATAACTAAATATTATATTTACATTTAAAAAAAATTAAAAATTATTATATTTTAGAAGGTTAACCTTCAAAAATGATATAAAATCACAAAAATATTTTTTTTATTTTATTATTTAAATAAAACTTATAAACCACTAAATGCCTAAACATTTAAATCTCTAGACTCCTAAACACCAAAACCCCCTAAATACTTAAACCATTAAACCTATATAACCTAAATAATAAAAAATAAATCTCATTTTTATTTGTATTCATTATAATTATTTTTTTAGTTTATTTTTATAGAAATATTAATTACAAATTAAATAATAAGTGAGACAAATATAATTTAAATAAATTATTTTTTATGAAAAAAAATAAGCTTATAAAAATAAACAAAATTTCAAAAATTTTTAATTTTATTTAGTAATATAATTTACTTTGATTATGAATTATTTTGTTTTCTGCAAATATATTTTAAGTAATATCTATCTTATTAATAATAGTTTATTATTATATTTTTTGATCATTATAATAATATATATTAATAAATTTTTTTATATTGAATATACAACAAATATAATTTTTAAGATAATTATAACTAAGTATTGTATTCATATTTTATAACTGTTAAAAAATTATTATATTTTAAAAGGTTATAAAATTTGAAAATCACGAGAATTCATAAAAATAAATTTTTTGTTATATCATTGATTAAATAAAACCTATAAACACCTAGTTGTGTAAACATATAAATCAATAAACTCATTAATCCCAAAACCAAAAAAAAAACATAAACAATTAATTAGTTATACCCTAAATAATAAATCATAAATCTGATTTTTATTAGTATTCATTATAATTTTAAATATACTTTTAAATTATTTATTAGTTTAATTTTATAGAAATATAAATTAAAAAATAAATTATTAGTGAGACAAATATAATTTAAAAATTTATTTTTCACAAAAAATATATAGGCTTATAAATGGATACAAAAATTTAAAAATTTAAAATTAATATTTCGTAAAATTTTTCACTTTGATTTTAAATCATTTTAGGTTTTGAAAATATATTTTAAACAATATTTATCTTATTAATAATTGTTTATTACTTTTTAATTATCATTATTATAATATATATCAATAAAATAATTTATATTGAATTTATATGATATATAATTATTATAATTATTATAACTTCATATTATATTCACTTTTCAAAAAAAATTCTAAATTATTATATTTTCAAAGGTTATAACATTCAAAAATGGGAAAAATAACAAAAATAATTTTTTTGTTATTTTATAATTTATATACAACCTATAAACCATTAAATGACTAAATTCTAAAATGACTAAACTCCTAAACCCCGAAACCCATAAATACTTAAAACATTAAATTAGTATAATACAAATAATAAATAATAAATCTAATTTTTATTAGTATTCATTA
>JAREIK010003128.1:30087-61874 GCA_029783825.1 Sapria himalayana | reverse complement strand
ACATTTGAAAAAAATTTAAAAATTATTATATTTTTAAAGGTTATAACATTTGAAAATCACAAAAATTCATAAAAATATATTTTTTGTTATATCATTGATTAAATAAAACCTATAAACACCTTGTTGTGTAAACATATAAATCAATAAACTCATTAACCCCAAAGCCAAAAAAAAACATAAACAATTAAATAGTTATACCCTAAATAATAAATGATAAATCTCATTTTTATTAGTATTCATTATTATTTTAAATATACTTTTTATTTATTTATTAGTTTAATTTTATAGAAATATAAATTAAAAAATAAATTATTAGTGAGCCAAATATAATTTAAATAATTTATTTTTTACAAAAAATATATAGGCTTATAAATGGATACAAAAATTTAAAAATTTAAAATTAATATTTCCTAAAATATTTCACTTTGATTTTAAATCATTTTAGCTTTTGAAAATATATTTTAAACAATATTTATCTTATTAATAATTGTTTATTACGTTTTTATGATCATTATTATAATATATAGCAATAAAATAGTTTATATTGAATTTATATGATTTATAATTATTATAATTATTATAACTTCATATTATATTCACTTTTCAAAAAAAAATTCTAATTTATTATATTTTCAAAGGTTATAAAATTCAAAAAAGTGAAAAATAACAAAAATACTTTTTTTGTTATTTTATAATTTATATAAAACCTATAAACCATTAAATGACTAAACTCCTAACCCCCGAAGCCCATAAATACTTAAAACATTAAATTAGTATAGTACAAATAATAAATCATAAATCTAATTTTTATTAGTATTCATTATAATTTTAAATATTCATTTTAATTATTTATCAGTTTATTTTTATAGAAATATTAATGACAAAATACATTATTAGTGCGACATTTATAGTTTAAATAATTTATTTTTCAGTAAAAAAATGCTTATAAAAAACGACAAAACCTAAATCGCTAAACTCATAAAAGACAAAACCTCTAAATACTTAAACCATTAAATTAGTTACATTAATAATAAATCACAAATATCATTTTAATTTTTATTTAGTATAATTTTAAATTTTTATTTTAATTAATTTTCAGTTTATTTTTATAGAAATATTAAATACAAAATAAATTATTAGTAAGACAGATCTAATTTAAATTAGACCGGTATACCCTAAATAATAAATAATAAATCTCATTTTTTTAATTATAATTTTAAATATTCATTTTAATTATTTATTTGTTTATTTTTATATAAATATTAATTAAATAATAATTTATGAGTTACACAAATATAATTTATATGAATTATTTTTCATCAAAAAATTATAGATAAACTTTTTAAAAGAAAAAAAAATTTCAAAAAAGTAAATTATTTTGTAATTATATTTTAATTGATATCTATCTTATTAATAATTGTTTATTAATTTATTTTTTCATCATTATTAGAATATTTATCAATAAAATTGTTAATATTGAATTTATATGATATATAAATATAATGATTATTATAACTAAATATTGAATTCACTTTTGAAAAAAATTTAAAAATTATTATATTTTCAACGGTTATAACCTTCAAAAATGATAAAAAATCACAAAATTTTTTTTTAATATTTTATTATTTAAATAAAACTTATAAACCACTAAATGCCTAATCATTTAAATATCTAGACTCCTTAACCCCAAAACCCCATAAATACTTAAACCATTAAACCTATATAACCTAAATAAAAAATAATAAATTTCATTTTTATTTGTATTGATTATAATTTTCAATATTCATTTTAATTATTTTTTAGTTATTTTTATAAAAATATTAATTCCAAAATAAATAATGGGTGAGACATATAATTTAAATATATTATTTTTTATGAAAAAAAAATAATATATATTAATACAATTTTTTATATTTAATTTACATCAAATATAATTATTATGATTATTATAACTAAGTATTGTAATCATATTTTAGAAAGATTAAAAAATTATTATATTTTCAAAGGTTATAACCTTTGAAAAAAATGAAAATTCATAAAAAATAAATTTTTTTTTATTTCCTTGATTAAATAAAACCTATAAACACCTAAATTGTGCAAACATATAAATCAATAAACTTCTTAACCCCAAACCACAAAAAACTTAAACAATTAAATAGGTATAGCCTACTAATAAATCATATATCTTTTTTTTATTAGTATTAATTATAATTTTAAATATTCATTTTAATTATTTATCAATTTATTTTTATAGAAATATTAATTACAAAATAAATTATTAGTGAGACAGATATAATTTAAATAATTTATTTTTCATCAAAAAAATATATATGCTTATTGAATGAGTCAAAATTTTTAAAATAAAAAATTATTATTTAGTAGTATATCTTATTTTGATTTTGAATCATTTTAGATTCTACAATTTTATCTTAATTTATATCATTCATATTAATACTATTTTATTAATTTATTTATTGATCGTTATTATAATATTTATTAATAAAATTATTTATATTTACTATACATTATATATAATTATTAAGATTATTATAACAAAATATTAAATCACTAAAGGTCTAAACACTTAAATCACTAAACTTCTAAACCCAAAAACACCTAAATACTTAAACCATTAAACAGGTATATCCTGAATAATAAATAATAAATCTCAATTTTATTTGTATTCATTATAATTTTAAATAATTATTTTAATTATTTATTAGTTTATTATTATAGAATTATAATTTACAAAATATATTATTAGTAAGACAAATTAATTTAAATAATCTAAATATGATAACAAAAATATAAAGTTATAAAAAAAGCAAAACATTAAAAAAATTATTATTAAGTAATATATTATACTTTGAATTTGAATAAATTTAGATTTTCCAAATATATTTTAAATAATATCTATCTTATTAATAATAGTTTATTAAATTTTTGCTGATCATTATTATAATATCTAGCAAAGTAATTATTTATATTGAATTAAAATGAGTTATAATTTTTAAGATTATTATAACTAAATATTTTATTTACATTTGAAAAAAATTTAAAAATATATTATATTTTCAAAGGTTATAACCTTCAAAAATTAAAAAAAATAATAAAAATAAATTTTTTGTTATATCATTGTTTAAATAAAACTTATAAACCACTAAATGCCTAAACACTTAAACCTCTAAACTCCTAAACACAAAAGCCCCTAAATACTTAAACTTTAAACTCATAAACCTCAAATATAATTTAAATAATTTATTAAAATATTAATTACAAAATAAATTATGAGTGATACAACTATAATTTAAATAATTTTCTTTTTCATCAAAAAAATATAAGCATATAAAAAGAAGCAAAAACTAAATAAAATTATTATTTTGTAATAAATTTAACTTGGATTTTGATATTTTTAGGTTTTGCAATTATATTTTAATTTATATTTATCATATTAATAATAGCATATTAATTTATTCTCTAATAATTGATATCATATCTATCAATAAAATTGTTTATATTAAGTTTATATTACATATAATTATAATGATTATTAATACTAAATATTGTATTCACAGTTTTAAAAAATTTTAAAATTATTATATTTTCAAAGGTTATAAACTTTGAAAATGTGAAAAAATATCAAAAAGAATATTTTTGTTATTTCATTGTTAAAATAAAACCTATAACAACTAAATGCCTAAAAACATAAATCGGTAAAGTCATAAACAAAAAAACCTTTAAATATTTAAAATATTAAACTGGTATACATTAATAATAATTCATAAATCTCATTTTAATTTTTATTCAGTAGAATTTACATTTTTATTTTAATTATTTATTAGTTTATTTTTCTAGAAATATTAATTACAAAATAAATTATTAGTGAGATAGATCTAATTAAAATTAGACTGGTATACCCAAAATTATAACGATTAAATCTCAATATTATCTTTTTCATTAAAATTTTAAATATTGATTTTAATTATTTATTTGTTTATTTTAATATAAATATTAATTAAAAAATAAATTATGAGTTAGACAAATATAATTTATATAAAATAATTATAATCAAAAAAATATGGATAAAATTTTTAAAAGAAAAAAAAATTTCAAAACAACGAATTATTATATAGTAATATATTTTGATTTCTTCTAAATCATTTTAGGTTTTTTTATTATATTTTAATGGATATCTATCTTATTAAAAATAGATTATTAATTTATTTTTTGATCATTATAAAAATATTTATCAATAAATTTTTTATATTGAATTTATATGATATATAAATATAATGATTATTATAACTAAATATTAAATTCACATTTGAAAAAAATTTAAAATTTATTATATTTTCAAATGTTATAACCTTTAAAAATATCAAAAAATAATAAAAATAAATATTTTGTTATTTTAATTTTAAAATAAAACCTATAAACCACTAAATGCATACACAGTAAAATCAGTAAACTCCTAAGGCCCGTAATGCCTAAATACATAAACCATTAAACTGCTATATACTACTTAATAATTAAGATATCTATTTTTTTTTTCAATTTATTATTATTTTAATTATTCATTTTAATTATTTATAAGTTTATTTTATATAAATATTTATTACAAAATAAATTATGAGTGTGATAAATATAATTTAAATTATTTATTTTTAATAAAAAAAATATACGCTTATAAAAGAAGTAAAATTTTAAAAATTAAAAATTAAAAATTATTATCCAGTAATATTTTTTACTATAATTATGAATCAATTTGGTTTTAGTTAATATTTTTTAATTAATATCAATCTTATTAATAATAGTTTATTAATTTAATTTTTGATCATTTTTATAATATCTATCATTAAAATTGTTTATATTGAATTTATATGATATATAATTAGTAAGATTAATATAATTATACATAGTATTCACATTTCAAAAAATTTTAAATATTATTATATTTTCAAAGGTTTTAACCTATGAAAATAAGAAAAAATTATAAATTTTTATTTTGTTATTTTATTATTTTAATAAAACCTATAAACCACTAAATGCCTAAAAACATAAATCGCTAAAGTCATAAATGACAAAACCTCTAAATACTAAAAATATTAAACTGGTATACATTAATAATAATTCATAAATCTCTTTTTAATTTTTATTTAGTATAATTTTAAATTTTTATTTTAATTATTTAATAGTTTATTTTTATAGAAATATTAATTACAAAATAAATTATTAGTGAGACAGATCTAATTAAAATTAGACTAGTATACCCAAATAATAAAGATTAAATCTCAATATTATTTTTTTCATTATAATTGTAAATATTCATTTTAAGTATTTATTTATTTATTTTTATATAAATATTAATTAAAAATTAATTATAAGTTCGACAAATATAATTTATATAAATAATTTTTATCAAAAAAATATGTATAAACTTTTTAAAAGAAAAAAAATTTTTAAAACAACAAATTATTATATAGTAATATATTTTGATTTCTTCTGAATCAGTTTAGGATTTTTTTATTATATTTTAATTGATATCTATCTTTTTTATAATTGATTATTAATTTATTTTTTAATCATTATTAGAATATTTATCAATAAAATTGTTTATATTGAATTTATATGATATATAAATATATTGATTATATTAATTATATATTGAATTCACTTTATAAAAAAAATTAAAAATTATTATACTTTCAAAGGTTATAACCTTTGAAAGTATCAAAAAATAATAAAAATAAACATTTTGTGATTTTAATTTTTAAATAAAACCTATAAATCACTAAATGCATACACAATTAAATAAGTAAACTCCTAAGGCCTGTAATGCCAAATACATAAACCATTAAACCGCTATATGCTATTTAATAATTAAGAAATCTAATTTTTTTTTCAATTTATTATTATTTTAAATATTCATTTTAATTATTTAAAAGTTTATTTTTATAGAAATATTTTTTACAAAATAAATAATGAGTGAGACAAATATAATTTAAAAAATTTAATTTTAATCAAAATATATATATACGCTTATAAAAGAAGTAAAAATTTAAAAATTAAAAATTATTACTCAGTAATATTTTTTACTTTAATTTTGAATCAATTTGGTTTTGTAAATATTTTTTAATTAATATTAATCTTATTTTTAATAGTTTATTAATTTAATTTCTGATCATTATTATAATTTCTATCAATAAAATTGTTTATATTGAATTTATATGATATATAATAATTAAAATTATTATACTAAGTATTGTATTCACATTTCAAAATATTTTAAATATTATTATATTTTCAAAGGTTATAACCTATGAAAATGAAAAAAAATTACCACTTTTTTTTGTTATTTTATTGTTTAAATAAAACATATAAACCACTAAATGACTAAAAACATAAATTTCTAAACTCCTAAGCGACAAAACATTTAAATACTTAAACTTCTAAATACTTAAAAATCATAAATCTCATTTTAATTTT
Organism: Sapria himalayana; assembly: GCA_029783825.1. NCBI lineage: Eukaryota > Viridiplantae > Streptophyta > Magnoliopsida > Malpighiales > Rafflesiaceae > Sapria > Sapria himalayana. Next base: position 55,388 of record JAREIK010003128.1, on the reverse strand, counting down.
TAATAAGTATAATTTTTAATTTTTATTTTAATTATTTATCACTTAATTTTTATAGAAATATTAATTACAAAATAAATTATTAGTGAGACAGATCTATTTTAAATAATTTATATTTTATCAAAAAATATATATATGCTTATAAAAAAAGAAAAAATTTTAAAAACAAAAATTTATTATTTTGTAATATATTTTATTTTGATTTTGAATAATTTTAGTTTTTGCAATTATATTTTAATTATACCATTCTTATTAATAATAGTTTATTATTTTTTTATTGATTATTATTATTATATCTATTAATAAAATTATTTATATTGATTTTACATTAAATATAATTATTAAGATTATTATTACTGAATATTATATTAACATTTAAAAAAAATTAAAAATTATAATATTTTCAAAGGTTATAACCTTCAAAAATAGAAAAAAATATCAAAAAATTTAATTTTTTATTTTTTCATTCTTTAAATAAAAACTATAAATCAATAAAGTCCTAAACACTTAAATCACTAAACCCCAAAACACCTAAATACTTAAACCATTAAACTATTATATCCTGCATAATAAATAATAAATATCAATTTTATTTATATTCATTATAATTTTAAATATTCATTTTAATTATTTATTAGTTTATTTTTATAGAATTATAAATTAAAAATAAATTATGTGGAAGACAAATATAATTTAAATAATTTACTTTTAATAACAAAAAATATAAACTTATTAAAAAAAGCAAAACATCAAAAAAATTGTTATTTAGAATTATATTTTACTTTGATTTTCAATACATTTATGTTTTGCAAATATATTTTAAAAAATATCTATCCTATTAATAATAGTTTATTAATTTATTTTTTGATCATTAATATAATATCTATCAATATAATTGTTTTATTGAATTAACATGATATATAAGTATTAAGATTATCATAACTAAATATAGCATTCACATATAAAAAAATTTTAAAAATTGTTATATTTTCAAAGGTTAAAACCTTCAAAAATGAGAAAAAATAACAAAAATAAATTTTTTGTTATATAATTGTTTAAATAAAACTTTTAATCCATTAAATACCTAAATACATAAATCTCTAAACTCCTAACCCTCGAAGCCCCTAAATTTTTAATCCTTTAAACTCGTAAACCTTAAATATAATTTAAATAATTTATAGAAAAATTAATTACAAAATAAATTATGAGTGACAAATATAATTTAAATAATATATTTTTAATCAAAAAAATATATAAGTTATAAAATGATGCAAAAACTAAAAAAAATTATTATTTAGTAATAAATTCTACTTTGATTTTGAATCATTTTAGGTTTTTTAATTATATTTTAATTTATATCTATCATATTAATAATAGTTTATTAATTAATTTTTTGATAATTGAAATAATATTTATCAATAAAATTGTTTATATTTATTTTATATTATATATAGTTATAATAATTATTATTACTAAATATTGTATTCACATTTTTAAAAAATTTTAAAATTATTATATTTTCAAATGTTATGACATTTGAAAATTTGAAAAAATATCAAAAATAAATTTTTTGTTATTTCATTGTTTAAATAAAAGCTATAAACCATTAAATGCCTAAATACTTAAATTAATAACTTCTAAATCCCGAAAACCCTAAATAGATAAATTTTTTAAATAAGTATATCCTAAATAATAAATAATAAATCTCATTTTTATTTTTTTCATTATAATTTTAAATATTCATTTTAATTTTTTATTTGTTTATTTTAATATAAATATTAAATACAAAATAAATTATAAGTTGGAAAAATATAATTTATATAAATTATTTTTTAACAAAAAAATATAGATTAACTTATTAAAAGAAAAAAAAAATTAAAAACAAAAAATTATTATATAGTAATATATTTTACTTTGTTTCTGAATCATTTTAGGTTTTGTAATTATATTTTAATTGATATCTAACTTATTAATATTAGATTATTAATTTATTTTTTGATCAGTATTAGAATATTTATATATAAAAATATTTATATTTAATTTATAATATATAAAAATTTAATAATTATTATAACTAACTATTGTATTCACTTTTGAAAAATATTTTCAAATTATTATATTTTTAAAGATTATAACCTTTGAGCATGTGAAAAAACAAAAAAAAATATTTTTTGTTATTATTTCATTGTTTGAATAAAACCTATAAATCACTAAATGCCTAATCACTTAAATCACTAAATTACAAAATCTTGATAACCTTATATAGATAATCATTTAAACGGGTATCCCCTAAATAATAACTATTAAATCTCATTTTTATTTATTTTCATTTTAATTTAAAAAATTTATTTTGATTGTTTAGTTTTTTATTTATATATATATATATATATTAATTATAAAATAAATTATGAGTTAAAAATATAATTTATTAAAATTATTTTTCATCAAAAAATAGTTATGCTTTTAAAAACAAATAATTATTATTATGTAATATATTTTGCTTTGCTTTTGAATCATTTTAGGTTTTGATATTATATTTTAAGAATTTAAGTAATATATATCTTATTCATAATAGATTTTTAATTTATTGTTTAATAATTATTAGAATATCTATCAATAAAATTGTTTATATTGAATTTATATGATATATAATTATTATGATTATTATAAATAAATATTGTATTCACTTTTGAAAAAAATTTAAAGATTATTATATTTTCAAAGGTTTTAATCTTAAAAAATGAGAAAGAAAACAAAAAATAAATTTTTTGTTATCTCTTCTTTAAATAAAACCTATAGACCACTAAATGTTTACTTACTTAAATCAGTAGCTCATAAATCCCGAAACCCATAAATACATAAACCTTATAACAGCTGTATACTACTTAATAAATAATAAATCTCATTTTTATTTCTATTTATTATAATTTTAAATATTCATTTTAATTATTAATATTTTAATTTTTTAGAAAAACTAATTACAAAATAAATTTTGAGTGAGACAGATATTATTTAAATAATTTATTCTTAATCATAAAAAAATATAAGCTTATAAAAAGATGGAAAATTTTAAAAATTAAATATTATTATTTAGTAATATCTTTTTATTTGATTTTGAATCATTTTGTGTTATGTAAATATATTTTAATTAATATTTATATAATTAATAATAGTTTATAAATTTAATTTTTGATCATTATTATAATATCTATCATTAAAATTATTTATATTGAATTTATATGATATATAATTAATAAGATTAATATAATTATACATGGTATTCACATTTCAAAAGATTTAACATAAATTGCTAAACTCCTAAATGACAAAACCCCTAAATAATCGATCCATTAAACAGGTATACCATATATAATTGTTCGGCTATTGTGCTTCCATGGTACTGAGATTGAGATACAGAAACACAGAAACAATAGAAAACAAGCAATATATATATCCCAATTCAGCAACCATCCATGATAAAATCAAAAAATGAGAAATACACACCGAAAATAACTTGGTTCGTTGTCGTGCAGTACGACTAGCTAAATCTACCAGAAAATGCTTATGCGTTACAGATTAAAGCAACAAAAATGTCTTACAGTATGCAGCACACAGAATAGTCGTGATAAATCGCACAGAGAGAAGAGAGAGAGACGATGAATAGTTCCACCGGTCCAAAAATAGCCACCCGAAAATTAAATTACCAAATATTTTATATTAAAATTTCTCTCGGTTCATTTAACAGCAGCAGGTCGGATCATGAGACGAGTTAAGCTCTGCACCAATTTTGGCCCGCTGTCCGGTCAATGAGACCGCCGTTATTCTGCTATTGCTGCATCCCTGGCCTCTTAATATTTCCTTTCCTGTACTTACATGAAAATATTAAAAAAAAATATTTGGTTATACAAATAGATTATCAAAAAATAAATTACATATACATCAATAATAAATCTTAAATCTCTTTTTAATTTGTATTCATTATAATTTTAAATATTCATTTTAAATATTTATTAGTTTATTTTTTATATAAATATTAATTACAAAATAGATAATTAGTAAGACAAATATAATATTAAGAATTTACTTTTAATAAAAAATATATATAATCTTATAAAAAGAAGTAAAAATTTAAAAACAAAAAATTATTATTTAGTAATAAATTTTACATTGATTTTGAATCATTTTAGGTTTTGTAATTATATTTTAATTTATATCTATCATATTAATAATAATTTATTAAATTATTTTTTGATAATTGATATCATATCTATCAATAAAAATATTTATAATTAGTTTATATTATATATAATTATAATGATTATAATTTTGAATATTTAATTTACATTTTAAAAAAGAATTTAAAATTATTATATTTTCAAATGTTATAACCTTTGAAAATGTGAAAAAATAACAAAAAATATTTTTTTGTTATTTCATTGTATAAATAAATCCTATGAACCACTAAATTCCTAAATACTTAAATCAATAACTCCTAAATCTCAAAAACCTTAAATAGATAATCATTTTAAACTGGTATACCCTAAATAATTAATAATAAATCTCAATATTATTTTTTTCATTCTAATTTAAAATATTCATTTTAATTATTTATTCATTTATTTTTATATAATAATTAATTACAGAATACATTGAGTTAGACATATATAATTTATATAATTATTTTTCATCAAAAAAATATAGATAAACTTTTTAAAAGAAAAAAAAATTTCAAAACAACAAATTATTATATAGTAATATATTTTGATTTCTTCTGAATCATTTTAGGTTTTTTTATTATATTTTAATCGATATCTATCTTATTAATAATAGATTATTTAATTTATTTTTTGATCATTATAAGAATATTTATCAATAAAATTTTTTATATTGAATTTATATGATATATAAATATAATGATTATTATAACTAAATATTGAACTCACTTTTGAAAAAAATTAAAAAATTATTTTATTTTCAAAGGTTATAAACTTTGAAAATATCAAAAAATAATAAAAATAAATATTTTGTTATTTTAATTTTTAAATAAAACCTATAACCCACTAAATGCATACACAGTAAAATCAGTAAACTCTTAAGGCCGGTAATGCCTAAATACATAAACCATTAAACAGCTATATGCTTCTTAATAATTATTAAAACTTATTTTTATTTCAATTTATTATAATTTTAAATATTTATTTTAATTATTTATAAGTTTATTTTTATAGAAATATTTATTACAAATAAATTATGATTGCGACAGATATAATTTAAATAATTTATTTTTAATCAAAAAAATATATATGCTTATAAAAGAAGTATAAATTTAAAAATTAAAAATAATTACCAGTAATATTTTTTACTTTAATTTTGAATCAATTTGGGTTTTATAAATTTTTTTTAAATAATATCAATCTTATTATTAAAAGTTTATTAATTTAATTTTTGATATTTATTATAATATCTATCAATAAAATTGTTTATATTGAATTTATATGATATATAATTAGTAAGATTAATATAATTATAGATTGTATTCACATTTCAAAAAAATTTAAATATTATTATATTTTCAAAGGTTATAACCTATGAAAATCATAACAAATTATTGAAATTTTTTTTGTTATTTTATTTTGTTATATAAAACCTATAAACCACTAAAAGCCTAAAAACATAAATTGCTAAACTCCTAATGATAAAACCTCTAAATACTTAAACTATTAAACTGGTATACATTAATAAAAAATCTCTAATCTCATTTTAATTTTTATTCAGTATAATTTTAAATTTTTATTTTAATTATTTATCAGTTTATGTTTACATAAATATTAATTTAAAAATAAATTATTAGTGAGATGGATCTAATTTAAATTAAACCGGTATCCCTAAATAATAAATAATAAATAATAAATAATAAATCTCATTTTTTTTCATTATAATTTTAGATATTCATTTTAATTATTTATTTGTTTATTTATATATAAATATTAATTACAAAATAAATTATGAGTTAGACAAATATAATTTATATAAATTATTTTTCATTAAAAAAATATAGATAAACTTATTAAAAGAATAAAAAATTAAAAAATAAAAAATTATTATATAGTAATATATTTTTCTTTGTTTCTGAATCATTTCAAGTTTTATAATTATATTTAAATTGATATCTATCTTATTAATAATTGATTATAAATTTATTATTTGATCATTATTAGAATATTTATCAATAAAAATATTTATATTGAATTTATATGATATATAAATATAATGATTATTATATCTATATATAGTATTCACTTTTGAAAAAAATTTAAAAATTATTATATTTCCAAAGGTTATAACCATTGGAAATATCAAAAAAAAAATAAATTTTTTGATATTTTTTTTAAATAACACCTATAAACAACTAAATGCATACACAATTAATTCGGTAAACTACTAAAGCCCGTAATGCCAAAATACATAAACCATTAAACCACTATATACTACTTAATAATTAATAAATCTAATTTTTAATTCTAATTATTATAATTTTATATATTCATTTTAATTATTTATTAGTTTATTTTTATAGAAATATTTATTACAAAATAAATTATGAGTACGAAAAATATAATTTATAAAATATATATGCTTATAAAAGAAGTAAAAATTTAAAAATTAAAATTGTTATCCATAAATATATTTTACTATAATTTTGAATCAATTTGAGTTTTGTAATTTTTTTAATTAATATCTATCTTAATTTCAAAAGGTATTGTATTCACATTTCAAAAAATTTTAAATATTATTATATTTTCAAAGGGTATAACCTATTAAAATGAAAAAAAATTATAGCAAATTTTATTGATATTTTATTTTTTTAAATAAAACGTATAAACCACTAAAAGCCTAAAAACATAAATCGCTAAAATCCTAAATGAAAAATCCTATAAATACTTAAACCTTTAAACTGGTATAGAGTAATAATAAATCATAAATATCTTTTTATATTTTATTCAGTATAATTTTAAATTTTTATTTTAATTATTTTTCTGTTTATTTTTATAGAAATATTAATTACAAAAAAAAATTATTAGTGAGACAAAACTAATTTAAATTTAAACAGTATCCCTAAATAATAAATAATAAATCTTATATTTTTCATTATAATTTTAAATATTCATTTTAATTATTTATTTGTTTATTTATATATAAATATTAATTACAAAATAAATTGAGCTAGACAAAAATATTTTATATAAATTATTTTTGATCAAAAAATTATAGATAATCTTTTTAAAAGAAAAAAAATTTTAAAACAAAAAAATATTATATAGTAATATATTTTGCTTTGCTTTTTAATCATTTTAGGTTTTGTAATTATATTTTAATTAATATCTATCTTATTAATAATAGATTATTTATTTATTTTTTGATCATTATTAGAATATTTATCAAAAAAATTATTTATATTAAATTTACATGATATATAATTATAAAGATTCTTATAACTAAAGATTATATTTACATTTGAAAATAATTTAATAATTATTATATTTTTAAAGGTTATCATCTTTGAAAATGAGATAAAATCACAAATATAAATTTTTTGTTATTTTATTGTTTATATAAACCTATAAATTACTAAATGCCTAAACACTTAAATCATTAAACTCCTAAATCCTAAAACCCCAAAACCCTTATATACTTAAACATTTAAACCATATTTAAAGGTTTAAGTATTTATAAATAATATATAAATATCTATCAATAAATAATAGTTTATTAACTGATTTTTTGATCATTATTATATTTATATTTATATTTAGTTTATTAATATCTATCAATAAAATTGTTTATTTTTAATTTACATGATATATAATTATTAAGTTTATTATAACTAAATATTGTATTCACATTTGAAAAAAATTTAAAAATTATTATATTTATAAAGGTTATAACCTTCAAAATTAATAAAACATTTGAAAAATAATCTTTTCATTATTTTATTATTTAAATAAAACATATAAACTACTAAATGCCTAAACACTTATATCAAAAAACTCCTAAATATTTAAACCATTAAACAGGTATACCCTAAATAATTAATCATAAATCTCATTTTTATTTGTATTCATTATAATTTTAATATTCATTTTAATTATTTATTAGATTATATTTATAGAAATATTAATTGCAAAATAAAATTATGAATGAGACAAATATAATTTAAATAACTTATCATCATCAAAAAAATTTATAAGCTTATAAAAAGAAACAAAAATTTAAATATAAAAAATTATTATTTAGTAATATATTTTATGTTGATTTTGAATCGTTTTAAGTTTTGCAAATATATTTTAATTAATATCTATCTTATTAATAATAGTTTATTAATCTATTTTATGATCAGTATTATAATATCGATCAATAAAATTATTTATATTGACTTTAAATGATATTTAATTTTTATGATTATTATAATTAAATATTGTATTAACATTTGAAAAAAAATTTAAAATTATAATATTTTCAATGGTTATAACCTTGAAAATGATAAAAAATCATAAAATTAATTTTTTTGTTATTTAATTATTTAAATAAAACCTATAAACCACAAAATACCTAAATACTTAAATTACTAAACTCGTAAACACTAATACTACTGCACCACACACACATAGCGACGGACAAAAGTACACACGTGCACATATTCTTGTCCATTTTGGTGTAGAATTTAGATGTGTGAGCAAGTCCTAGAAGCAGCCAGAAGTATGGGCCACCAGCTTGTAGAGGGCCCCATTAGCAAGCTGGGATGATAACATTTAGAAAACTAACGAGACCGAGCAAAGTGGTCGGGAGTAAACCCAGGAGTAGCTAGGAGTGGGTTCCACTAGCCCTATCAGGCAGCATAGAGGGCCGCCCAACTATCGCCAAACAGGAGTAGCTGGAAATCCATGATTAATTTGAGTGTTGGAAAAATCAGAAGCATCACCAAGTAGGGCCAGTAAGCAATGGAGTCGAGACCAGCCACACGAGAGCGAAAGATTCAAACTTTTAGTTTATGTTTGTAGTCTTATTTGTATTTTGGACTTTATATGCACCATGTACTTGTAAAGACGGATCATGACATACTTAGATGCACAATCTTGTCTGTTCTCTATGGAGCATGCAACGTGGGCAACTGGACCCATGAGTATCTCTAAATGGGGCCCACTATGCATTTTGTAAATACACATTAGGCGATGCTACACTAACGGGAGCAGAAGACCCATCTTTATAGCATTTTGTGATTTTACTTGTATTCTAGCTTGGTTGTACACGTTGATAATTAGACTATGAGATGGACCTCATCACACATGCACACCGATGCATGTATATTTTTTGATATTTTTTCAGTGCAACATACAGCCACTTCTTGGAACTCAAGGAGGAAGCATTCTAACCCAAGAGATACTCTTTTGAGGATCATTGGAGCAAAAGAATGTGGAATTCAGAGGTGAGAATGAATTGACAAAGTGCCATAGATATGGACTTGTGGATTTAGGGGTATTCAGTTTTACATGTATTCAATTGCATAGCAATGACATAGGCAAACGCTTGATGCTGTATGTCACACACATGTACAATCTTATATTTGTATAGTTTTAAAATGGTGCATCATTCAGGTTCCTCCAAAAGGCTTGGACAAATCCGAATGGAAAGGACGCAGTGCGCATAATGACTCAATCCCAACTCTGAAGTCCGGGAATGCCAGCTGATTTTAGTTGTATTCGTACACTTGGAATTATTAGGCATTATGTTTTTTATGTATTAAGGTGCATAGGATTTGCTGGGCTGGCCTAAATTAATCAGCTTTTTAGTCTCTTGTAAGTTGTGTGCCTAAATGATAAATAAATTGTGTATTTTCCAAAAAAAAACAAAAAAAAAAACAATAAACCCTAAACGTTAAATCCTACACCTTAAACCATAAACTATAACCCTAACCCATAAACCCTAAATCCTAAATCGCATGTTTTGCACTTTTATAATCAAATGACTAATTGTTGAATTTAAATTGTAATTCACAACTTTTAGGAATGTCATAGATTTATCTTTTTGTATATGTAACACAATGTCATGACTCAAGGGGTGAGTTATGGATTCAGTCTCTTTCTTCCTTTAGATTATTGTAGCATTAGCAATGGTCATGATTGTATATTTTGTCTCTAGAACACAAAATCATATCGATGATAATATGCCATAACTTGTGTCTCTCTATTGAACATATTTTATGGCTCTAAGAATGATTATGAATACAGATTTAATGACTATAATACTGGTTCACTATATTGGATATGACCATAGCTTGTGCATTTTATCTTTATATTGCAAAGTGATTGCACTAGGAATGATTGTAACTTTGGACATTCTTCAAGAGCAAAAGTTATGACCCTAGAAATAGTTAAAGCTCGAGTACTCCTCTTTATAACTTTCTATAGCTAAAATTCTTGGGATTGGAAATATCACTATGGCTTTTTCCTTTGATTTGTGACCTCAAGTGTCAATAAGAAAGACTAATATTTTCAGCAATGATTAAAACCTTTTATACTTTTGAATATGATTCATTTACTCCTTTTTGGGTAATGTGAACTTGTTTACATAACTCATTTAATGTAAAAAGAAATAAATGATACTTTTCTTATCCATGAGCATATAAAAAGGGGGCTTAGACATGCCAATAAAATAAATTTTTTGATTATTGATTGAAAGAGAGCCCATACTTCTTGCCCTGCTCAAACTGCCCTGGGGCAAGTTTGTTCTAATTGGCTACAAGTTGGTTATTTTTTTAGAGGTGAACAATGTTTTAAAAAAATTGGTATCAGTGTGTGCATGAGAGATATTTTCGAAGAAATTACAATAATCAATATAAATAGAATTTTCAACCACTAGCTATTTCAACACATAGGGTACAACTTTGGTTTTGTCTGTTAGCGTACTTGAGTCAAATTACCTTTGATATCCAAGTGATTCAACATTAAATATGATGAGACATAATAGATATAATGTAAAAGCTCCTATTATTTTGGATAGAGCTTTAGCAATCATTTTAGAGTTGAGAGACAACAAAATAAATTATTTTAATTATTCAGTATAATTTTAATTTTTATTTTAATTATTTATCAGTTTATTTTTATAGAAATATTAATTACAAAATAAATTATTAGTGAGACAGTTCTAATTTAAATTAAACCGCTATATCCTAAATAATAAAGAATAAATCTCATTTTTTTTCATATTAATTTTAAATATTCAAATTTAATTATTTATTTGTTTATTTTTATATAAATATAAATTACAAAATAAATTATGAATTACACAAATATAATTTATATTAATTATTTTTAATCAAAATAATATAGATAAACTTTTTAAAAGAAAAAAAAATTTCAAAACAATAAATTATTATATAGTAATATATTTTTCTTTGCATTTGAATCATTTTAGGTTTTCTAATTATATTATAATTGATATATATCTTATTAATAATAGATTATTAATTTATTTTTTGATCATTATTAGAATATTTATTAATAAAATAGTTTATATTGAATATATATGATATATAAATATAATGAATATTATAACTAAATATTAAATTCACTTTTGAAAAAAAATTAAAAATTATTATATTTTCTAAGGTTATAAACATTGAAAATATCAAAAAATAATAAAATATAAATTTTTTGTTTTTTTATTTTTCAAATAAAACTTTTAAACGACTAAATGCATATATAGTTAAAAAAAGTAAACTCCTAGACTCTATAATGCCTAAATACAATAAACATTAAACCGATATATAATAAAAAATAAATAAAAAATCTAATTTTTATTTCTATTTATTATAATTTTAAATATTCATTTTAATTATTTATTAATTTATTTTCATAGAATTATTTATTACAAAATAAATTATGAGTGCGACAAATATAATTTAAATTATTCATTTTTATTAAAATAATATATATACGCATATACAAGAAGTATAAATTTAAAAATTTAAAATTATTATCGCGTAATATATTTTACTTTAATTGTGAATCAATTTGGGTATTGTAAATATTTTTTAATAAATTTCTATCTTTTTATTAATAGTTTATTAATTTAATTTTTGATCATTATTATAATATCTATCAATAAAATTATTTATATTGAATTTATATGATATATAATTATTAATATTATTATAACTAAAATATTATATTTAAATTTAAAAAATTGTAAATATTATTATATTTTCAAAGGTTATAACGTATGAAAATATGAAAAAATTATAAATTTTTTTTTATTTTTTTTTTGTTTAAATAAAACCTATAAACCACTAAATGCCTAAAAAAATAAATTGTTAAATTTTCAAATGACAAAACATCTAAATACTTAACCCATTAAACTGGTATACATTAATAATAAATCATAAATCTCATTTTAATTTTTATTCATTATAATTTAAAATTTTTATTTTAATTATTTATCAGTTTATTTTTATAGAAATACTAATTACAAAATAAATTATTATTGAGACAGATATAATTAAAATTAAACCGGTATACCCTAAATAATAATTAATAAATCTCATTTTTTTTCATTATAATTTTAAATATTCATTTTAATTATTTATTTGTTTATATTTATATAAATATTAATTACAAAATAAATTATGAGTTAGACAAATATAATTTATATAAATTATTTGTAATTAAAAAATATAGATAAATTTTTTAAAATAAAAAAAATTCAAAGCAAAAAATTATTATATTGTAATATATTTTGCTTTGCTTTTGAATTATTTTAGGTTTTGTAATTATATTTTACTTGATATCTATCTTATTAATAATATATTATTTATTTATTTTTTGATCATTATTAGAATATTTATCAATAAAATTGGTTATACTGAATTTATATGATATATAAATATAATGATTATTATAACTAAATATTGTATTCACTTTTGAAAAAAATTTAAAAATTATTATATTTTCAATGGTTATAACCTTAAAAAATGAGCAAAAATAAAAAAAAATAAATTTTTTGTTATTTCATTTTTTAAATAAAACCTATATATCATTAAATGCTTACTTACTAAAATCAATAAGCTCATAAATCCCAAAACACCTAAATACATAAACCTTTTAACAGCTATATACTACATAATAAATAATAAATCTCATTTTTATTTCTCTTTATTATAATTTTAAATATTCATTTTAATTAGGTATAGTTTAATTTTTTAGAAAAATTAATTACAAAATAATTTCGAGTAAGACAAAATTTATTTAAATAATTTATTTTAATAAAAAAAATATAAGCTTATAAAAATAAGGAAAATTTTAAAAATTAAATATTATTATTTAGTAATATATTTTGATTTGATTTTGAATCATTTTGTGTTATGCTAATATATTTTAATTAATATTTATATTATTAATAATAGTTTATTAATTTAATTTTTGATCATTATTATAATATTTATCATTAAAATTATTTATATTGAATTTATATGATATATAATTAGTAAGATTAATATAATTATACATTGTATTCACATTTCAAAAAACTTTAAAAATTATTTTATTTTCAAAGGTTATAACCTTTGTAAATCAGAAAAAATCTAAAAAGAATTTTAAATTTTTATTATATAAATAAAACCTATAAACTACTAAATGCCTAAAAACATAAATTGATAAACACCTAAATGACAAGACTCCTAAATAATCAAACCATAAAACCGATATACCATATATATTAAATCATAAATCTCATTTTAATTTGTATTCTTTATAATTTGAAATATTCATTTTAATTATTTATTAGTTTATTTTTTATAGTAATATCAATCACAAAATAAATAATGTGCGAGACAAATATAATTCTAATAATTTATTTTTAATCAAAAAAAAAAAGCTTATATAAAGAAGTAAAAATTTAAAAACAAAAAAAGTATTATTTAGTAATATATTTTACTTTGATTTTGAATCATTATAAATAGGTTTTGCAATTATATTTTAATTGCGTTCAATCTTATAAATAATAGTTTATTAATTTATTATTTGATCATTTTTATGATTTCTAACATTTGAAAAAAATTTAAAAATTATTATATTTTCATAGGTTATAACCTTCAAAAATGATAAAAAATCACAAAAATAATTTTTTATTTTTTATTATTTAAATAAAACTTATAAACAACTAAATGCCTAAACATTTAAATCTCTAGACTTCTAAACCCAAAAACCCACTAAATACTTAAACCATTAAACCTATATAACCTAAATAATAAATAATAAATAATAAATAATAAATAATAAATAATAAATCTCATTTTTAATTGTATTCATTATAATTTTAAATATTCATTTTAATAATTTTATCGTTTATTTTTATAGAAATATTAATTAAAAAATAAATAATGAGTGAGACAGATATAATCTAAATAAATTAAATTTTATCTATTAAATATAAGCTTATAAAAATAAACAAAATTTCAAAAATTTAAAATTTTATTTAGTAATATAATTTACTTTGAATTTGAATTATTTTGGGTTCTGCAAATTTATTTTAATTAATATCTATCGTATTAATAATAGTTTATTAATTTATTTTTAAATCACTTTTATATTATATATTAATACATTTTTTTATATTGAATCAACAACAAATATAATTATTAAGATTATTATAACTAAGTATTGTAATCATCTTTTAGAACTATTAAAAAATTATTATATTTTTAAAGGTCATAATTTTGAAAATCATGAAAATTTATAAAAATAAATTTTTTGTTATTTCATTGATTAAATAAAACCTATAAACACGAAAATGTATAAACAAATAAATCAATAAACTCCTTAACCCCAAAACCACAAAAAACTAAAACAATTAAATAGTTATACCCTAAATAATAAATAATAAATCTCATTTTTATTAGTATTCATTATAATTTTAAATATACATTTTAATTATTTATTGGTTTAATTTTATATAAATATAAATTAAAAAATAAATTATTTATGAGACAAATATAATTTAAATAATTAATTTTTCATAAAAAAATATATACGCTTATAAATGGATACAAAAATTTAAAAATTTATAATTAATATTTAGTAAAATATTTCACTTTGATTTTGAGTAATTTTAGGTTTTGCAAATTTATTTTAAACAATATTTATCTTATTAATAATTTATTATTACTTTTTATGATCATTATTATAATAAAAATCAATAAAATAGTTTATATTGAATTTATATGATATATAATTATTATGATTATTATAAATTCATATTTTATTCACTTTTCAAAAAAAAAATATAAAAATTATTATATTTTCAAAGGTTATAACCTTCAAAAATGAGAAAAAATAACAAAAATAAATTTTTTGTTAATTTATATATTATATAAAACCTATAAACCATTAAATAACTAAATACTAAAATGACTAAACTCCTAAACCCCGAAGCCGATAAATATATAAAACATTAAATTAGTATAGTCTAAATAATAAATCATAAATCTCAGTTTTATTAGTATTCATTATAATTTTAAATATTAATTTTAATTATTTATCAGTTTATTTTTATAGAAATATTAATTACAAATAAAATTATTAGTGCGACATATATATTTTAAATAATTTATTTTTCATCAAAAAAAATGCTAATAAAAAGAGGGACAATTTTAAAAATAAAAAATTATAATTTAATAATATATTTTATTTTGATTTTGAATCATTTTAGATTATACAATTATATTTTGATTTATATCATTCTTATAAATACAAATTTATTAATTTATTTATTGATCATTATTATAATTTCTATCAATAAAATTATTTATTTTGAGTTTTTATTATATAAAATTAAAATTATTATATTTTCAAAGGTTACAACCTTCAAAATTTTAAAAAAATCAAAAAATTAAATTTTTTGTTTTTTCATTCTTTAAATATAAACTAAAAATCACTAAAGTTCTAAACAATCAAATCACTAAACTCCTAAACAACAAAATACCTAAATACTTAAACCATTAAACCGGTATAATTTGAAAAATAAATAATAAATCTCAATTTTATTTGTATTCATTATAATTTTAAATATTCATTTTAATTATTTAGTAGTTTATTATTATAAAATACTAAATTACAAAATAAATTATGAGTAAGACAAATATAATTTAAATAATTTATTTTTAATAACAAAAATATAAACTTATAAAAAAAGCAAAATATTAAAATAAATTATTATTTAGTAATATATTTTACATTGATTTTAATAAATTTAGATTTTGCAAATACTTTTTAAATAATACCTATTTTATTAATAATAGTTTATTAATTTATTTGTTGATCATAATTATAATATCCTGCAATATAATTATTTATATTGAATTTAAATGAATTATAATTATGAAGATTATTATAAATAAAATTATATTTAAATTTGAAAAAAATTTAAAAATTATTATATTTTCAAAGGATATAATCTTTAAAAATTAAAAAAAATAATAAAAATTATTTTTTTGCTATATCATTGTTAAAATAAAACTTATAAACCACTAAATGCCTAAATACTTAAACATCTAAACTTCTAAACACAAACACCCCTAAATACTTAAACCTTTAAACTCGTAAACCTTAAATATAATTTAAATAATTTATTAAAATATTAATTACAAAATAAATTATGAGTGATACAAATATAATTTAAATAATTTATTTTTCATCAAAAAATATATGATCTTATAAAAATAAGCAAAAGCTAAAAAACAAAAAATTTTATTTAGTAATAAATTTTACTTGGATTTTGAATAATTTTAGGTTTTGCAATTATATTTTAATTTATATCCATCATAATAATTATAACATATTAATTTATTTTTAGATAATTGATATCATATCTATCAATAAAATTGTTTATATTAAGTTTATATTATATAGAATTATAATGACTATTATTACAAAATATTGTATTGACATTTTAAAAAATTTTAAAATTATTATATTGTCATAGGTTATAATAGTTGAAAATGTGAAATAATATAAAAAATAATTTTTTTGTTATTTCATTATTTAAACAAAACCAATAAACCACTAAATGCCTAAAAACATAAACCGCTAAAGTCGTAAATGAAAAAACAACTAAATACTTAAAATATTAAACTGATATACATTAATAATAATTCATAAATATCATTTTAAATTTTATTCAATATAATTTTATATTTTTATTTTAATTATTTATCAGTTTATTTTTTTTGAAATATTAATTAAAAAATAAATTATTAGTGAGACATATATAATTTATATTAAACCAGTATACACTAAATAATAAAGAATAAATCTCATTTTTTTTCATTATAATTTTAAATATCATTTTAATTATTTATTTGTTTATTTATATATATATATTAATTAAAAAATAAATTATGAGTTTGACAAATATAATTTATATAAATTATTTTTTATCAAAAAAAATATAGATAAACTTATTAAAAGAAAAAAAAATTAAAACAAAAAATTATTATATAGTAATATAATTTTCTTTGCTTGTGAATCATTATAGGTTTTGTAATTATATTTTAATTGATATATATCTTATTAATAATAGATTATTAATTTATTTTTTGATCATTATTAGAATATTTATCAATAATATTGTTTTTATTGAATTTATATGATATATAAATATAATGATTATCATAACTAATTATTGAATTCACTTTTTAAAAAGATTTAAAAATTATTTATTTTCAAAGGTTATAACCTTTGAAAATATAAAAAAATAATAAAAATAAATATTTTGTTATTTTAATTTTTAAATAAAATCTATCACCCACTAAATGCATATATAGTTATATCAGTAAACTCCTAACACCCATAATGCCTAAATACATAAACCATTAAACAACTAGAGACTACTTAATAATTAAGAAATCTAATTTTTATTTCAATTTATAATAATTTTTAATATTCATTTTAATTTTTTATTAGTTTATTTATATATAAATTTTTATTACGAAATAAATTTAGAGTTCGACAAATATAATTTAAATAATTTATTTTTAATAAAAAATATATATACGCTTATAAAAGAAGTAAAGATTTAAAAATTAAAAATTATTATCAAGTAATATATTTTACTTTAATTTCGAATCAATTTTGGTTTTGTAAATATTTATTAATTAATATCTATCTTATTATTAATAGTTTATTAATTTAATTTTATATCTTATGATAATATCTATCAATAAAATTGTTTATATTGAATTTATATGATATATAATTATTAATATTATTATAACTAAATATTGTATTCACATTTCAAAAAATTTTAAATATTATTATATTTTAAAAGGTTATAACCTATGAAAATGACAAAAAATTAAATTTTTTTTTGTTATTTTGTTGTTTAAATAAAACCTATAAACCACTAAATGCCTAAAAACATGAATAGCTAAACACATATACGATAAAACCTCTAAATACTTAAACTATTAAATTGGTATACATTAATAATAAATCATAAATCTCATTTTTATTTTTATTCAGTAAAATTTTAAATTTTTATTTTAATTATTTATTAGTTTATTTTTATAGAAATATTAATTACAAAATAAATTATTAGTGAGACAGATTTAATTTAAATTAGACCGGTATACCATAAATAATAAATAATAAATCTAATTTTTTTTCATTATAATTTTAATAATTCATTTTAATTATTTATTTGTTTATTTTTATATAAATATTAATAAAAAAATAATTTATGAATTCGACAAATATAATTTGTGTAAATTAATTTTAATCAAAAAAATATAGATAAACTTTTTAAAATTAAAAAAAAATTACAAAACAAAAAATTATTATATAGTAATATATTTTGGTTTGCTTATGATACATTTAATGTTTTGTAATTATATTTTAATTGATATCTATCTTATTAATAATAGATTATTAATTTATTTTTTGATCATTATTAATATATTAATCACTAATATTTTTATATTGAATTTATATGAATTATAAATATAATGATTATTATAACTAAATATTGAATTTGCTTAAAAAAATTTAAAAATTATTATATTTTCAAAGGTTATAAACTTTGAAAATAACAAAAAATAATAAAAATAAATTTTTTGTTATTTTATTTTTTAAATAAAACCTATAAACCACTAAATGCTTACACAATTAAATCACTATACTCCTAAACCCCGTAATAGCTAATTACATAAACAATTAAACCAATATATAGTACATAAAAATTAATAAATTTAATTTTTATTTCTATTTATTATTATTTTAAATATTCATTTAATTATATATTAGTTTATTTTTATAGAATTATAAATTACAAAATATATTATGAGGAAGACAAATATAATTTAAATAATATAATTTTAAGAATAAAAAATAAACTTATAAAAAGAAGCAAAACATCAAAAACATTTTTTATTTAGTAATTTATTTTACTTTGATTTTGAATAAATTTAGGTTTTGCAAATATATTTTAAATAATATCTATCTTATTTATAATAGTTTATTAATTTATTTTTTGATCATTAATATAATATCTATCAATATAATTGTTTATATTGAATTTATATGATATATAATTATTATTATCATCATTACTAAATATAGTATTCACATTTAAAAAAATTTAAAAATTGTTATATTTTAAAAGGTTATAAGCTTCAAAAATGAGAAAAAATAAAAAAAATAATTTTTTTGTTATATCATTATTTAAATTAAACTTATAAACAATTAAATACCTAAACACATAAATTTCTAAACTCCTAAACCCCGAAGCCCCTAAATACTTAAACCTTTAAACTCAAAAAATATATATAATTTAAAACATTAAATACCTTAAATATAATTTAAATAATTTATTGAAATATTAATTACAAAATAAATTATGAGTGATACAAATATAATTTAAATAATTTATTTTTTATCAAAAAATATATAATCTTATAAAATGAGGCAAAAACTAAAAAATAAAAAGTATTATTTTGTAATAAATTTACTTAATTTTTAATCATTTTAGTTTTTGTAATTAAATTTTAATTTTTATCTATCCTATTAAAAATTGTTTATTAATTTAATTTTTCATAATTGATATAATATCTATCAATAAAAATTTTCATATATAGTTTATATTATATATTGTTATAATAATATTTATTACAAAATATTGTATTCACAATTTTAAATAAATTTTAAAATAATTATATTTTCAAAGGTTATAATCTTTGAAAATTTGAAAAAATAAGAAAATAATTTATTTGTTATTTCATTTTTAAATAAAACCTATAAACCACTAAATGCCTAAATACTTAAATGAATAACTTCTAAATCTCGAAAACCATAAATAGATAAGTTTTTTAATTAGATATATCCTAAATAATAAATAAAAAATCACATTTTTATTTTTTTTCATTATGATTTTAAATATTCATTTTAATTATTTATTTGTTTATTTTTATATAAATATTAATTACAAAATAAATTATGAGTTAGACAATTATAATTTATATAAATTATTTTTAATCAAAAAAATATAGAGAAACTTATTAAACGAAAAAAAAATTAAAAACAAAAAATTATTATATAATAATATAATTTGCTATGCTTCTGAATCATTATTGGTTTTGTAATTATATTTTAATTGATATCTATCTTATTAATAATAGATTATTAATTTATTTTTTGATCATTATTAGAATATTAATCAATAAAATTTTTTATATTGAATTTATATGATATTTAAATATAATGATTATTATAACTAAATATTGAATTCACTTTTGAAAAATATTTTAAAATTATTATATTTTAAATGTTTATAATCTTTGAAAATGTGAAAAAAAAATATTTTTTTTCTGATATTTCATTGTTTAAATAAAACCTTTAAACCATTAAATGCCTAAACACTTAATTTAATAACTCATAAATCTCTAAAACCCTAAATAATAAATAATAATCCTTTTAAACCGGCAACCCTATAATAAATAATAAATCTCGATATTATTTTTTTCATTATAATTTTAAATATTCATTTTAATTATTTATTTGTTTATTTTTATATAAATATTAATTACAAAATAAATTATTAGTTAGCCAAATATAATTTATATAAATCATTTTTAATCGAAAAATATAGATAAACTTATAAAAAGAATAAAAAATTTTAAAACTAAAATTTAATATATAGTAATATATTTTGCTCTCCTTCTAAATCATTTTAGATTTTGTAATTATATTTTAATTGATATCTATCTTATTAATAATTGTTTATTAAATTATTTTTTAATCATTATTAGAATATTTATCAATAAAATTGTTTATATTGAATTTATATGATATATAAATATAATGATTATTATAAATAAATATTAAATTCACTTTTGAAAAAAAATTTCAAAATTATTATATTCTCATGGTTATAACCATTGGAAATATGAAAAAATAATAAAAATAAATTTTATGTTATTTTATTTTTTAAATAAAACCTATAAACCAATAAATGCATACACAGTTATATCAGTAAACTCCTAAATTTTATTTAGGGATGCCGGTTTAATTTAACTTAGATCTATCTCACTAATAATTTATTTTGTAATTTATATTTCTATAAAAAAACTGATAAATAATTAAAATAAAAATTTAAAATTATACAGAATAAAAATTAAAATGAGATTTAAGATTTATTATTAATGTATACTAGTTTAATGGTTTAAGTATTTAGAGATTTTGTCGTTAAGAGTTTAGCAAATTATGTTTTTAGTCTTTTAGTGGTTTATAGGTTTTATTTATAAAAATAAGATAACAAAAAAATTCTATAATTTGTTATCATTTTTATAGGTTATAACCTTTGAAAATATAATAATATTTACAATTTATTGAAATGTGAATACAATATTTAGTTATAATAATATTAATAATTATATATCATATAAATTCAATATAAACAATTTTATTGATAGATAATTTAATAATGATCAAAAATTAAATTAATATACTATTAATAAAAAGATAGATATTAATTACAAAATATTTATAAAACCCAAATTGATTCAAAATAAAAGTAAAATATATTACTGGATAATAATTATTAATTATTATATTTTTTCTTCTTTTATAAGTGTATATTTTTTTAAAAAAAATAAATTAATTAAATTATATTGTTCGCACTCATACTTTATTTTGTAATAAATATTTTTATAAAAATAAACTAATAAATAATTAAAATGATTATTTAAAATTATAATAAATAGAAATTAAATTAGATTTATTAATTATTAAGTAGTATATAGAAGTTTAATGGTTTATGTATTTAGGCATTACGAGGGTTAGGAGTTTACTGATTTAACTGTGTATGCATTTAGTAGTTTATAGTTTTTATTTAAAAAATAACAAAAAATTATTTTTCTTATTTTTTGATATTTTCAAAGGTTATAACCTTTAAAAATATAATAATTTTTAAATTTTTTTTATAAAGTGAAGAAATATTTATTTATAATAATCATAATAATTATATATCATATAAATTCAATATAAACAATTTTAATGATAAATATTCTAATAATTTTCAAAAATAAATTAAAAATATATTATGAATAACATCGATTTTACTTAAAATATAATATCAAAACCTAAAATGATTAAAAAGGAAAGCAAAATATATTACTTGATAATAATTATTTGTTTATAAATTTTTATTCTTTTTATAAGCTTATCTATATTTTGATGAAAAATAATTTTTATAAATTATATTTTTAACTCAAAATTTATTTTATAATTAATAAATATATATAAATAAAAAAACAAAAGAATCAAAATAAATTTAGAGGTTTTGTCTTTTACGTGTTTAGCATTTTAGGTTTATAATGAAAACAAATAAAAATTAGATTTATTAATTATTATTTAGGGTATACCGGTTTAAAGGATTGTCTATATAGGGGTATCTGTATTTTGTAGTTAAGTGATTTAAGTGTCAGGCATTTAGTGGTTTATAGGTTTTATTTAAACAAAAAAATAACAAACAAAATATTTTTTTTATAAATTCACATTTTAAAATATTATAATCTTTGAAAATATAATAATTTTTAAATTTTTTTTCAAAAGTGAATATAATATTTAGTTATAATAATTCTTAAATATATATATCATATAAATTCAATATAAACATTTTTATTGATAAATATTATAATAATGATAAAAAAATAATTTAATAATCTATTATTAATATGTTAGATATCAATTAAAAAATATTTACAAAACTTAAAATGATTCAGAAATAAAGCAAAAAATATTACTATATAATAATTTTTTGTTTTTAGTTTTTTTTCTTCTTTTAATTAGTTTATCTATATTTTTTTGTTTAAAAATAATTTTTATAAATTATATTTGTATAATTTATACTTTATTTTGTAATTAATATTTATATAAAAATAAACAAATAAAATATTAAAATGAATATTTAAAATTATAATGAAAAAAAAATGAGATTTATTTTTTATTATTTAGAGTATACTGATTTAATTTATATTATATCTGTCTCACTAATAATTTTTTTTGTAATTAATATTTCTATAAAAATAAACTGATAAATAATTAAAATAAAAATTTAAAATTATACTTAATAAAAATTAAATTGAGATGTATGATTTATTAATAATGTATACCAATTTAATGGTTTAAGTATTTAAAGGTTTTGTCATTTAAAAGTTTATAAATTTATGTTTTTAGGCATTTCGTGGTTTATATGTTTTATTTAAATAATGAAATAACAAAAAATTTATTTTTGATATTTTTTCAAATATTCAAAGATTATATAACATTTGAAAATATAATAATTTTAAAATTTTAAAAAAATGTTTATACAATATTTAGTAATAATAATAATTATAACTATATATAATATCAACTAAATATAAACAATTTTATTGATAGATATTATATCAATTATCAAAAAATAAATTAATTAACTATTATTAATATGATAGATATAAATTAAAATATAATTAAAAAACCTAAAATGATTCAAAATCAAAGTAAAATTTATTACTAGATAAATTTTTTAAGTTTTTGCATCATTTTATAAGCTTATATATTTTTTTGATAAAAAATATATTTATTTAAATTATATTTGTTGCTCATAAATTTTTTTGTAATTAATATTACTAAATTTATTTAAATTATATTTAATGTTTACCAGTTTAAAGGTTTAGGTTATTAGTGGCTTCGGGGTTTAGGAGTTAAGAGATTTATGTATTTAGGAATTTAATGGTTTATAAGTTTTATTTAAATAATGATATAACAAAAAATTTTTTTTGTTATTTTTTCTCAATTTTGAAGGTTATAACCTTTGAAAAAATAAATATTTTTTAATTTTTTTTATATGTGAATACTATATTTAGTTATGATAATCTTAATAATTATATATCATGTTAATTCAATATAAACAATTATATTGATAGATATTATATTAATTATCAAAAAATAAATTAATAAACTATTATTAATAAGATAAATATTTTTTAAAATATATTTGTAAAACGTAAATTTATTCAAAATCAAACTAAAATATAATATTAAATAATAATTTCTTTGATGTTTTGCTTCTTTTTATAAGTTTATATTTTTTTTTATTAAAAGTAAATTATTTAAATTATATTTGTCTACCACATAATTTATTTTTAATTAATAATTCTATAAAAATAAACTAATAAATAATTAAAATGAATTTTTAAAATTTTAATGAATACAAATAAAATTGAGATTTATTATTTATTATTCGTGATATACTAGTTTAATGGTTTAAGTATTTATGTGTTTTGGGGTTTAGTGACTTAAGTGTTTAGGACTTTAGTGATTTATAGTTTTTATTTAAAGAATAAAAAAATAAAAAATTAAATTTTTTGATTTTTTTTTAATTTTTGATGGTTATAACCTTTGAAAATATAATAATTTTTAATTTTTTTAATGTTAATATAATATGTAGTTATAATATTCTTAATAATTATATATAAGTTAAACACAATATAAATAATTTTTTTAATAGATATTATAAAAATGATTAATAAAAAATTAATAAATTATTATTAATAAGAATAATATAAATTAAAATATAATTGCAAAAACTAAAATGATTCAAAATCAAAATAAAATATATTACTAAATAATACATTTTTGTTTTTAAAATTTTGCCTCTTTTTATAAGCATATATATTTTTTTGATAAAAATAAATTATTTAAAATAGATGTGTCTCA
>JAREIK010003128.1:0-26091 GCA_029783825.1 Sapria himalayana | reverse complement strand
ATATATTTACAAATCTAAATTTATTCAAAATGCAAGTCAAAAGTAAAATATTAGATTAATAATATTTTTAATGTTTTGCTTTTTTTATAACTTTATATTTTTGGTATTATAAATAAATTATTAATTAATTTGTCTTACATATAATTTATTTGTA
The DNA here is from genome assembly GCA_029783825.1 of Sapria himalayana. NCBI lineage: Eukaryota > Viridiplantae > Streptophyta > Magnoliopsida > Malpighiales > Rafflesiaceae > Sapria > Sapria himalayana. The sequence continues at coordinate 25,937 of JAREIK010003128.1, read as the reverse complement.
AATTATAATTCTATAATTAATACTAATAAATAATTAAAATAATTATTTAAAATTATAATGAATACAATAAAATTGAGATTTATTATTATTATTCAGGATATACCGGCTTAATAATTAAGTATTTAGGTGTTTGTGGGTTTATGAGTTTAGTGATTATAGTTATTATCTAAAGAATTAAAAATAAAAATTTAATTTTTTGAATTTTTTATTTTTGAAAGTTGTAACCTTGATATATAATATTTAAATTTTTAAATTGTGAATGCAATATTTAGTAATATACTCTTAATAATTATATCTAATGTAATTAAATATAAATAATTTTAGTAATAGATATTATAATAATGATCAATAAAAAAATTAATAAACTAGTATTAATAAGAATGATATAAATTAAAATATAATCATAGAATCTAAAATGATTCAAAATCAAAATAAGATATATTACTAAAAAATAATTTTTTATTTTAAAATTTCCTCATTTTATAAGCACATAAATTTTTTGATGAAAAATAAATTATTTAAATTATATTAGTCTCACTAATAATTTATTTTGTAATTAATATTTCTATAAAAATAAATTGATAAATAATTAAAAAGAATATTTATAATTATAATGAATACTAATAAAAAAGAGATATATGATTTATTATTTAGGGTATACCTATTTAATGGTTAAAGTTTTTTGTGGTTTTTGGGGTTAATGAGTTTATTGATTTATATGTTTATGCATTTAGGTGTTTATAGGTTTTATTTAATCAATGAAATAACAAAAAATTTATTTTTATGAATTTTCTTTATTTTCCAAAGGTTATAACCTTTGAAAATATAATAATTTTTTAATAGTTCTAAAATATGAATACAATACTTAGTTATAATAATCTTAATAATTATATTTGATGTAAATTTAATATAAAAAATTTTATTAATATATATTTTTTTGATGATCGAAAAAAATTAATAAACTATTATTAATAAGATGGATATTAATTAAAATATATTTGCAGAACCCAAAATAATTTAAAATCAAAGTTAATTGTATTACTAAAAAAAATTTTAAATTTTAGAAATTTTGTTTATTTTTATAAGCTTATATTTTTTTTCATAAAAATAATTTATTTAAATTATATATGTCTCACTCATTATTAATTTTGTAATTAATATTTCTATAAAAATAAGCTAAAAAATAATTAAAATGAATATTTAAAATTATAATGAATACAAATAAAAATGAGATTTATTATTTATTATTTATTATTTAGGTTATATATGTTTAATGTTTTAAGTATTTAGGGGGTTTTGAAGTTTAGGAGTCTAGAGATTTAAATGTTTAGGCATTTAGTGGTTTATAAGTTTTATTTAAATAATAAAATAATAAAAAAATTATTTTTGTGATTTTTTATGATTTTTGAAGGTTATAACCTTTGAAAATATAATAATTTTTAAATTTTTTTCCAATGTAAATATAATATTTAGTTAAAATAATCTTAATAATTATAAGACATTTAAATTCAATATAAGTAATTTTTTTGTTAGATATTATAAAATTGATCAAATAATAAATTAATAAACTATACTTAATAAGATTGATAGCAATTAAAATATAATTGCAAAACCTATATATAATGATTCAAAATCAAAGTAAAATATATTACTAAATAATAATTTTTTGTTTTTAAATTTTTACTTCTTTTTATCTCCTTATATTTTTGTTTGATTAAAAATAAATTATTAAAATTATAGTTGTCTCGCTCATTATTTATTATGTAAATAATATTTCTTTAAAAAATAAATAATAAATAATTAAAATGAATATTTAAAATTTTAGTGAATACAAATTAAAATGAGATTTATGATTTATTATATGTGGTATATAGGTTTAAAAGTAGTATATAGATGTTAAAATGTTTATGTATTTAGGGGTTTTTGGGTTTATGAGCTTACTAATTTAAGTAAGAAATCATTTAATGGTCTATAGGTTTTATCTAAAAAATAAAATTGCTAAAAATTTATTTTTATTATTTTGTTTCATTTTTTAAGATTATAACCTTTGAAAATATAAAAATTTTTAATGTTTTTTCTAAAGTGAAAACAATATTTATTTATATTAATCATAATAATTATATATCATATAAATTCAATATAAATAATTTTATTGATAGATAGTCTAATAATAATCAAAAAATAGATTAAAAATCTATTATGAATAAGATTGATATTACTTAAAATATAATATCAAATCTAAAATGATTCAAAATCAAAGCAAAATATATTACTAAATAATAATTATTTGTTTTTAAATTTTTATTCTTTTTATAAGCTTATCAATTTTTTGATGAAAAATAATTTTTATAAATTATATTTTTAACTCATAATTTATTTTATAATTAATACAAATATAAAAATAAAAAACTAAACAATCAAAATGAATTTTTTAAATTATAATGAAAACAAATAAAAATGAAATTTATTAATTATTATTTAGGGTATACCGATTTAAAGGATTATATTTATAGGGGTATCGAGATTTACGAGTTTAGTGATTTAAATGCTTAGGCATTTAGTGGTGTATAGGTTTTATTTAAAAAATAGAATAACATATAAAAAATATATTTTTTATTTTTTCACATTTTCAAAGGTTATAACCTTTGAAAATATAATAATTTTAAAATTTTTTTCATAAGTGAATACAATATTTAGTTATAATAATCATTATATTTATATATCATACAAATTCAATATAAACATTTTTATTGATAAATATTCTAATAATGATGAAAAAATAACTTAATAATCTATTATTAATGAGATAGATATCAATTAAAATATAATTACAAAACCTAAAATGATTTAGAAGCAAAGAAAAATATATTACTATACAATAATTTTTTGTTTTGAAATTTTTTTTTTCTTTTAAAAATTTTATCTATAATTTTTTGATCAAAAATAATTTATATAAATTATATTTGTGTAATTCATAAATTATCTTGTAATTAATATTTATATAAAAATAAACAAATAAATAATTAAAATGAATATTTAAAATTATAATTAAAAAATGAGATTTATTATTTATTATTTAGGGTATACCTGTCTAATTTAAATTAGATCTGTCTTACTAATAATTTATTTTGTATTTAATATTCTATAAAAATAAACTGAAAATCAATTAAAATAAAAATTTAAAATTATATTGAATAAAAATTAAAATGATATTTATAATTTCTTTTTAATGTATACTAGTTTAATGGCTTAAGTATTTTGAGGTTTTGTCTATTACGTGTTTAGCGATTTAGGTTTTTAGGCATTTAGTGGTTTATAGGTTTTATTTAATAAATAAAATAAGAAAAAAAAATTTGTAATTTTTTTTCATTTTCATAGGTTATAACCTTTGAAAATATAATAATATTTAAAATTTTTTGAAAAGTGAATACAATATATAGTTATAATAATATTAGTAATTATATATGATATAAATTTAATATAAATAATTTTATTGATAGATATTATAATAGTGATCAAAAATTAAATTAATAAACTATTAATAATAAGATAGATATTAATTAAAAAATATTTACAAAACCCAAATTGATTCAAAATTAAAGTAAAATATATTTTTGGATAATATTTTTTAATTTTTAAATTTTTACTTCTTTTATAAGCGTATATATATTTTTTGATTAAAAATAAATTATTTAAATTATATTTGTCGCACTCATAATTTATTTTATAATAAATATTTTTATAAAAATAAACTAATGAATAATTAACATGAATATTTAAAACTAAAATAAATAGAAATTAAAATTACATTTATTAATTATTATGTATTATATAGTAGTTTAATGGTTTATGTATTTAGGTATTACGGGGTTTAGGTGTTTAATGATTTAATTGTGTATGCATTTAGTGGTTTATAAATTTTATTTACAAAATGAAATAACAAAACTTTTATTTTTATTATTTTTTGATATTTTTAAAGGTTATAACCTTAGAAAATATTATAATTTTTAAATTATTTTCAAAATTGAATTCAATATCTAGTAATAATAATCATTATATTTATATATCATATAAATTCAACAAAAAAAATTTTAGTCATTAATATTCTAATAATGATCAAAAAATAAATTAATAATCTATTATTAATAAGATTGATATCAATTATAATATAATTACAAAACATAAAATGATTCATAAGCAATGCAAAATATATTACTATATAATAATTTTTTGTTATGAATTATTTTTTTATTTTAAAAATTTATCTATATTTTTTTGATTAAAAATAATTTACATAAATTATATTTGTCTAACTCATAATTTATTTTTTAATTAATATCTATATAAAAAAATTAAATATTAAAATGAATATTTAAAATTATAATGATAAAAAATGAGATTTATTATTTATTATTTAGGGTAACCGGTTTAATTTAAGGTATATCTGCCTCACTAATAATTTATTTTGTATTTAATATTTCTATAAAAATAAACTTATAAATAATTAAAATAAAAATTTAAAATTTTACTGAATAAAATTTAAAATGAGATTTATGATTTATTATTATTGTTTACCAGTTTAATGGTTTAAGTATTTTGAGGTTTTGTTATTTATGGAGTTTAGAAATTTATGTTTTTAGACATTTAGTGATTTATATGTTTTATTTAAACAATAAAATAAGAAAGAAAAATTGTCATTTTTTGTCATTTTCAAATTTTATAACCTTTGAAAATTTAATAATATTTAAATTTATTTTGAAATTTGAATACAATATTTAGTTATAATAATTTTAATAATTTTATATCATATAAAATAAAAAAACCAATTTTATTGATAGATATTATAAAAATGAAAAATAATTAAATTAATAAACTATTTATAATAAGATAGATATTAATTAAAAAATATTTACAAAACCCAAATTGATTCAAAATTAAAGTAAAATATATTAGTCGATAATAATTTTTAATTTTTAATAATACTTATTTTTATACTTCTTTTAAAAGCGTATATATATTTTTTGATTAAAAATAAATTATTTAAATTATATGTGTCGCACTCATAATTTATTTTGTAATAAAAATTTCTATAAAAATAAACTAATAAATAATTAAAATAAATATTTAAAATTATAATGAAAAAAAAATGAGATTTATTATTTATTATTTAGGGATACCGGTCTAATTTAAATTAGATCTGTCTAACTAGTAATTTATTTTGTAATTAATATTTCTATAAAATAAATTGATAAATAATTAAAATGAGATTTATGATATATTATTATTGTATACCAGTTTAATTATTTAAGTATTTAAAGGTTTTGTCGTTAGGAGCTTAGCGATTTATGTTTTTATGCTTTTAGTGGTTTATAGGTTTTATTTAAAAAAATAAAATTACAAAAAAAATTTTTAAAATTTATTATCATTTTCATAGGTTTATAACATTTGAAAATATAATAAAATTTAAAATTTTTGAAATTTTAATACAATATTTTGTTATAATAATATTAATAATTATATATCATATAAATTTAATATAAATAATTTTATTGATAGATATTATAATAATGATCAAAAATACAATTTATAAACTATTAATATTATGATAGATATTAATTAAAAAATATTTACAAAACCCAAATTGATTCAAAATTAAAGTAACTTATATTACCTGATTATAATTTTTAATTTTGAAATTAATACTTCCTTTATAAACGTATATTTATATTATGTAAATAATATATTATTTAAATTATATTTTTCACACTCATTATTTATCTTGTAATAAATATTTCTAAATAAATACACTAATAAATAATTAAAATAAATATTTAAAAATATAATAAATAGCAATAAAAATTAGATTTATTAATTATTAAGTAGTATTTAGTGGTTTAATGGTTTATGTATTCTGGCATTACTGGGTTTAGGAGTTTACTGATTTAACTATATATGCATATTGTAGGGCTACTCACGGGACTCGAACATTAGCAACCGGACCCGAAGTCTTGTCCCGAAAGAATCGGGACTGAGAAAATCTGTTGACTTTGACTTTTCCTGTCCCGTTCTCTCGCGTATTTTTTCTTTTGGGATGTTTCTGGATCTTAAGCAATATCCATCCCGAGAACCATCCCATCCTAAAAAATTGATACTAGAACCAAGAATATATATATATATATATAACATAAAGATGCCACCAATTCCGCTACTACCATCCAATTCCGACGCACCAATTGCTGTTCTGATGAGTTCCAGGCCGCCTCACGCTGTTCCAGCCGTGTTCAGTTAGGTCCATCCTTTGTCCATCGCACTTCTGTTGCCTCCACCTTGTCTCAGATGCCACCAGCCTTTTGGTTTGTTTTTCCGACGAGAATTGAGTGATTAATTAGTATTATTATGTGTCTCGGTCAGTTTTGTTGAGTAGTGGTTATGTTGTTGTGGATGGGCCGAATGACATGGCTGAATGTGTTACAGTCAGTTTTGTAGAGCTTGCTTGTTTGAAATATTTATATGTATTTATGCTTAACATATCATATTAATTAATGGCAATGTAGATGGCACAATCCAATGGTAAACTAAAATATAATAAATTGAAGATGATCACATCTCAATTGATTAAAGTACTGGTAAATCCAATCATCATCCTTTCACGAACCCTCATATTATTACGACAGGTTCTTCAATTCCAATTGTAAAAGAAAGTCAAGGTACATCTGAACCTCAAGCTCATAAAAAGTATAAGTCTGCTGTTTGAGAAACTTCTTAGATATTAGTTGATTCAGAGAAAAATGAAACTAGTAGGGCAGCTTGTATATGTTGTAGGAAAGAATACTCGACAAAAAGTGATCAAGATACTTCGAGTTTATGGAAAATTCTTGAGAAAGACTTGTAGGATATTTCCACGCAAAAAAGAATTAATAGTAGCTCACAAAGTTAAAGACAGGTCACAATCTTTGTTGAGTTTCACTAAGGTACGAGTTCAGAGGATAACAAAATAACTTGTTGGCAATTTGATTAATATCTAGTTAGGGAGGCTTTGGTGAAAATGATCATAAAAGATGAATTGCCTTTTTGTTTTGTTGAGAGGGATCAGTTTAAGGAGTTTTGTGAAGTTAGTGTGCCTCAATTTAAAATTCCATCTAGGCACCCCACAGTGAGGGTTTGTTTTTCTTTGTTTGTGAAGGAAAAGAAGAAATTATTTGATAGCATATCATCTCATTATTGTAGAGTTTCATTGACTACCGACACTTGGACTAGCATTCTAAATTTATCTTATATATGTTTGACTGTTCATTTCATTGATTCTCAATGGAATATGCATAAAAGGCTTTTGAACTTTTGCGTAATTAAAAGTCATTCCAGAGTTAATATTAGAAATGTTAATGAGTTTTGCATGAATTAATGGGGTTTGAGAAAGTTGATGTTCATTACTATTGATAATACATCAAATAATGATGTTGCAGTTGAACAATTGAAAAAAAGGCTTGTGAAGAAATGTGTTGTACCTTTGAGAGGCGAGCATTTTCATATGAGATGTTGTGCTCATATCCTACACTTAATTCTCAGAGATGGCATTGCAGTAGTTGAGGGTGCTATTCAAAAAATTAGAGGTGTGGTGAAATATGTGAGGTGCAGTCCTAAAAGATTAGATATGTTTAAGTTATGTGTTTAAGAAGCAAACTTCACATATGGATATTCATTACAATTAGATTGTCCTACAAGATGGAATTCAACTTATTTGATGCTACAAATTGATATAAAATATCAAAAAGAATTTGATAAGTTGGAGGACAAAGACAAAAGGTATTTGAAGGAGTTTCGTTCAAACCTTCTAATTGAGAGAGACTGAACAAACCCGAAAATTTTGGCTCGTTTCTTGAAAACTTTTTATGAGGTAACTCGTAAATTTTCGGTCTCATAATATTCTACCTCTGGTATTTATTTTCCTGAGATTATTCGAATTTCGAAAAAAATTGAGCATTGTGAAAATTGTAGAGATACAATGGTGTCTGAAATGGGTGTTAAAATGAGGCATAAATTCAACAAATATTGGGGTTCTCTTCAGTCAACAAATATTATGCTTTTTGTAGCAGTAGTGTTGGATCCCAGATATAAGCTCAAATATCTCAAGGCTAAGTACACTTAGCATTATGGAGATGAATTGGCTAAAAATTTAGTGAAAAAGGTTATAAATGCTTTAAATGAAGTTACAGCTTTGGAATAGTTGGATAGGTACTCGGATGACAAACTTGAAAAAAATAGAATTGATTTTAATCTTCTAAACTGGTGGAAGGTAAATGAGGTTGGGTATCCTTCTTTGGCAAATGTAGCAAGGGATGTATCTGCTATCCAAGCATCTACTATGGCCTACGAATCAATATTTAGCACTGGGGGGAGAACTTTAGATAAATTTAGGAGTTCTTTAACACCTATTACAGCTGAAGTTCTCATATGTCTACAAGATTGGTTGAGAAGCTCAAACAAACTTATTGAAATTGAAGAATTAGTTCAAGACCTTGATGATAATGAATCTGGTTAGTATACAAATCTTCTAAATTTTAATTTTACTTTTACTTATTTTATTCATTCAATTTAATAAAAATATGGTTCAATTACAATTTTCAGAGCGGTCACAAGATCCAAATATTCTTCCAACTATAGTTGTCCAACTAAATTTAGAATGGGTGTATTAAATTTTATAAGGTAAGATTTTGTTTTTTTATCACTCTTTCATCTTAGAAATTTATGTCTACATGATTAACACGTTTTCATCTTTGGTTGTCCTTCTACATTGGAGGAAGAAAAGGGAGGAGTTGTAGAAGAGATAATTAATTGGGTTTGGATTTTCGTTGCTATTCCGGGATGGACCTTTGAAATGATTTTTATCATGGTTGTTATTAGTTGTATTTTTTTTGTTATATTAAGCTGCATAATTTTAGCAATTACTTATGTAGTAATTGTTGTTACCAATGTTTGTGGTCATCTTTAGCTATTCCTTAATATTTTAAGTAATTGTTTAAAAAATGTAGTATTGCTATTATGGTTAACTTTCACTCGGCTGAACAAAGCCAATTTGTGACAAAACAAAGAACCAAATTAAGTACACAACTCGATCCCGTTCTATTTAACATTTCTATCCTTTTCTGTACATCAAAGCTTTTGACAAGGTAATGGAACTCGTTTGTGGTATTCAGCCTATTTGATAAAACAAAATTGGCCCAATTTGAGTTAGAAAGATACATAACTAAGGAAAGATAAATGGAACAACAAAAGGTTTCGATATGAACTAACTTGGCCAGTTTGAAGAAAATAAATTGAATAAAATGTCTGAACTCTGTTCCGTCCTAGAACCGTTTGCTCCTACCCAAAATCCCCAATCTACATTCCATCCCATCCCGATATTTTCAACCTATGGGATGGGTCTGGATCTCAAAAAAAAAATCTCCAAACTGTGGGAAGGGACTAGAGATTTGTTATCCCCATCCCATCCAATGAGCACCACTAGCATTTATTGGTTTATAGGTTTTATTTAAAAAATAAAATAACAAAAAATTTATTATTATTATTTTTTGATATTTTAAAAGGTCATAACCTTTGAAAATATAAAAATTTTTAAATTTTTTCAAATGTGAATACAATATTTAATTATACTAATCATTATATTTATATATTATATAAATTCAATATAAATAATTTTATTGATAAATATTCTTATAATAATCAAAAAATAAATTAATAATGCATTAATAATAAGATAGATATTAATTAAAATATAATTACAAAACATAAAATGAGTCAGGAGAAAAGAAAAATATAATACTATTTCAAAATTTTTTGTTTTTGAATTTTTTCGACTTTTAATAAGTTTTTCTATATTTTTTTAATGTAAAATAATTTATATAAATTAAATTTCTCTAACTCATAATTTATTTTGTAATTAATATTTATATATAAATAAACAAATAAATAATTAAAATGAATATTTAAAATTATAATGAAAAAAAAATGATATTTAATATTTAATATTTATTATTTATTATTTAGGGCTACCAGTTTAATTTTAATTTTATCCGTCTCACTAATAATTTATTTTGTAATTAATATTTCTATAAAAATAAACTTATAAATAATTAAAATAAAAATCTAAAATTATACTTAATAAAAATTAAAATGAGATTTAAGATTTATTATTAATGTATACAAATTTAATAGTTTAAGTATTTAGAGGTTTTGTCGTTAGGAGTTTAGCGATTTATATTTTTAGGCTTTTAGTGGTTTATAGGTTTTATATAAAAAATAAAAAAACAAAAAAAAATTTCTATAATTTGTTATCATTTTCATAGGTTATAACCTTTGAAAATATAATAATATTTAAAATATAATATTAATAATTATATATCATATAAATTCAATATAAACAATTTTATTGATAGATAATATAATGATGATCAAAAATTATATTAATAAACTATTAATAAAAAGATTGATAGTAAATAAAAAATATTTACAAAACCCAAATTGATTCAAATTTAAAGTAAAATATATTACTGGATAATAATTTTTAATTTTAAAATTTCTACTTCTTTTATAAGCATATATTTTTTTGATTATAAATAAATTAATTAAAATATTTATGTCGCTCTCATAATTTAATTTGTAATAAATATTTCTATAAAAATAAACTAATAAATAATTAAAATGAATATTTAAAATTATAATAAATAGAAATAAAAATTAGATTTATTAATTATTAAGTAGTATATAGCAGTTTAATGGTTTATGTATTTAGGCATTACAGGGTTTAAAAGTTTACAGATTTACCTGTGTATGCATTTAGTGGTTTATAGTTTTTATTTAAGAAAAAAAATAAAAAAAAAAAATTTTTATTATTTTTTATATTTTCAAAGGTTATCACCTTTGAAAATATAATAATTTTTAAATTTTTTTCAAAAGTGAATAAATATTTATTTATAATAATCATAATAATTATATATCATATAAATTCAATATAAATAATTTTATTGATAGATATTCTAATAATTATCAAACAATAAATTAAAAATCTATTATGAATAAGATTGAAATTATTTAAAAATTAATATCAAAACCTAAAATGATTCAAAAGCAAAGCAAAATATATTACTAAATATTAATTATTTGTTTTTAAATTTTTCTTCTTTTTATAAGCTTATCTATTTTTTGATGAAAAATAATTTTTATAAATAATATTTTGAACTCATAATTTATTTTATAATTAATATATATATATATATAACTAAACAATCAAAATGAATTTTTTAAATTATAATGAAAACAAATAAAAATGAATTTTATTAATTATTATTTAGGGTCAACCCTTTTAAACGATTATCTATATAGAAGTATCCGGATTTTGTAGTTTAGTAATTTAAGTGTTTAGGAATTTAGTGATTTATAGGTTTTATTTAAACAATGAAATAATAAAAAAATATTTTTTTTTATTTTTTAACATGTTCAAAGGTTATAATCTTTGAAAATATAATAATTTTAAAATTTTTTTCAAAAGTGAATACAATATTTAGTTATAATAATTATTAAATCTATATATCATATAAATTAAATATAAAAATATTTATTGATAAATATTCTAATAATGATCAAAAAATAAATTAAAATTTATTATTAATAAGTTAGATATCAATTAAAATATAATTACAAAACCTAAAAAACAAAATAAAATATATTACTATATAATAATATTTTTTTTAATTTTTTTCTTCTTTTCATAAGTTTATCTATATTTTTTTGTTGAAAATTAATTTATATAAATTATATTTGTCTAACTTATAATTTATTTTCTAATTAATATTTATATAAAAATAAACAAATAAATAATTAAAATGAATATTTAAAATTATTATGAAAAAAATAAAATTGAGATTTATTATTTATTATTTAGGATATACCTGTTTAAAAATTTATCTATTTAGGGTTTTTGAGATTTAGAAGTTATTGATTTAAGTATATAGGCATTTAATGGTTTATAGCTTTTATTTAAACAATGAAATAACAAAAAATTTATTTTTGATATTTTTTCAAATTTTCTAATGTCATAACATTTAAAAATATAATAATTTTAAAATTTTTTAAAAAAGTGAATACAATATTTAGTAATAATTATTATTATAACTATATATAATATAAACTAAATATAAACAATTTTATTGATAATATTATAACAATTATCAAAAAATAAATTTATAAATTATTATTAATATGATAGATATAAATTAAAATATAATTAAAAAACCTAAAATAATTCAAAATCAAAGTATAATTTGTTACTAAATAATACTTTTTTTTAGTTTTTGCCTAATTTTATAAGCTTATATATTTTTTTGTTGAAAAATATATTATTTAAATTATATTTGTCACTCATAATTTATTTAGTAATTAATATTTCTATAATTTATTTAAATTATATTTAAGGTTTACGAGTTTAAGATTTAGGTATTTAGGGGCTTCACGGTTTAGGAGTTTAGAGGTTTATGTTAGGCATTAAATGTTTTATAAGTTTTATTTAAACAATGATAAAACAAAAAATTTATTTTTGTTATTTTTTCTCATTTTTGAAGGTTATAACCTTGGAAAATAAAACAATTTTTAAATTTTTTTTATATGTGAATACTATACTTAGTTATGATAATCTTAATAAGTATATATCATGTTAATACAATATAAATAATATTATTGATAGATATTATATTAATGATCAAAAAATAAATTAATAAACTATTATTAATAAGATAGATATTTTTTTTAAAATATATTTGCAAAATATAAATTTATTCAAAATCAAAGTAAAATATAATACTAAATAATAATTTTTTTTAATGTTTTGCTTCTTTTTATAAGTTTATATTTTTTGTTATTAAAATTAAATTATTTAAATTATATTTGTCTTCCATATAATTTATTTTTAATTTATAATTATATAAAAAATAAACTAAAAATAATTAAAATGATTATTTAAAATTATAACGAATACAAATAAAATTGAGATTTATTATTTATTATTCAGGATATACGAGTTTAATGGTTTAAGTATTTAGGTGTTTTTGGGTTTAGTGATTTAAGTGTTTAGGACTTTAGTGATTTATAGTTTTTATTTAAAGAATGAAAAAATAAAAAATTAAATTTTTTAATTTTTTTTAATTTTTGAAGGTTATTACCTTTGAAAATATAATAATTTTTATTATTTTTAAATGTTAATATAATATTTAGTTATAATATTCTTAATAATTATATATAATGTAAACTCAATATAAATAATTTTAATAATAGATATTATAATAATGATCAATAAAAATTTAAAAACTATTATTAATAAGAATGATATAAATTAAAATATAATTGCAAAAACTAAAATGATACAAAATCAAAATAAAATATATTACAAAATAATAAATTTTTGTTTTTAAAATTTTGCCTCTTTTTATAAGCATATATATTTTATTTGATAAAAATAAATTATTTAAAGTAGATCTATCTCACTAATAATTTATTTTGTAATTAATATTTCTATTAAAATAAACTGATAAATAATTAAAATAAAAATTTAAAATTACACTCAATAAAAATTAAAATGATATTTATGATTTATTATTAATTTATACTAATTTAATAGTTATGTATTTAGAAGTTTTGTCATTTAGGAGTTTAGCTGTTTATATTTTTTGGCATTTAGTGGGTTATATGGTTTATTTAAACAATAAAATAACAAAAAAAAATTTGTAATTTTTTGTCATTTTCATTGGTTATAACCTTTGAAAATATAAAAATATTTAAAATTTTTTGAAATGTGAATATAATATTAAGTTATAATAATTTTAATAATTATATATCATATAAATTCAATATAAACAATTTTATTGATAGATATTATAATAATGATCAAAAATTAAATTAATAAACTATTAATAATAAGATAGATGTTAATTAAAAAATATTTACAAAACCCAAATTGATTCAAAATTAAAGTAAAATATATTACTAGATAATAATTCTTAATTTTTAAAATTTTACTTCTTTTATAAACGTATATATTTTTTTTGATTAAAAATAAATTATTTAAATTATATTCGTCGCACTCATAATTTATTTTGTAAGAAATATTTCTATAAAATAAACTTATAAATAATTAAAATGAATATTTAAAATAATAATACATTGAAATAAAAATTAGATTTCTTAATTATTAAGTTGTATATAGCGGTTTAAGGGTTTATGTATTTTGGCATTACGGGCCTTAGGAGTTTACTGATTTTACTGTGGATACATTTAGTGATTTATAGGTTTTATTTAAAAATTAAAATAACAAAATATTTATTTTTATTATTTTTTGATATTTTCAAATGTTATATCATTTGAAAATATAATAATTTTCAAATTTTTTTCAAAAGTGAATACAATATTTAGTAATGATAATCATTATATTTATATATCATATAAATTCAATATAAATATTTTTGTTGATAAATATTCTAATAATGATAAAAAAATAACTTAATAATCTATTTTTAATAAGATAGATATCAATTAAAATATATTTACAAAACCTAAAATGATTCAAAAGCAAAGCAAAATATATTACTATATAATAATATTTTGTTTTGAAATTTTTTTTTCTTTTAAAAAGTTTATTTATATTATTTTGATGAAAAATAATTTATATAAATTAAAATTGTGTAACACATAATTTATTTTGTAATTACTATTAAGATAAAAATAAATAAATAAATTATTAAATTTGAATATTTAAAATTAAAATGAAAAAAAATGAGATTTATTCTTTATTATTTAGGTTATACTGGTTTAATTTAAATTAGGTCTGTCTTACTGATAATTTATTTTGTAATTAATATTTCTATAAAAATAAACTGATAAATAATTAAAATAATTTATTTTGTTCCTCTCTCAACTCTAGAATGATTGCTAAAGCTCTAACCAAAATAATAGGAGCTTTTACTCTATCTCTATTATGTCTCTTCATATTTGATGTTGAATCATGGGCTATCAAAGGTAATTTGACTCATTTACACTAACAAACTAAACCAAAGTTGTACCCCTATCTGTTGAAATAACCAGTTGTTGAGGATGCTATTTATTTTGATTATTGTAATTTCTTCTAAAATATCTCTCATGAACACACTCAAAGTAATTTTTTTAAAACATAGTTCACCTCTAAAAAAATAACCACCTTGTAGCCAATTAGAACAAACTAGCCCAAGGGCACTTTGAGCAGGGCAAGAAGTATTGGCTCTATTTTAATCAAGAATCAAAAAAATTATTTTATTGGCATGTCTAAGCCTTTTTTTATATCCTTATAAATATGAAAAGTATCATATCTTTCTTTTTATATTAAATGGGTTATGTATACAAGCTCACAATACCCAAAAAGTTGTAAATGAATCATATTCAAATGTATAAAAGGTTTTAATCATTGCTCAAAATATTAGTCTTGCATATTGACACTTGAGGTCACAAATCAAAGGAAAAAGCCATAGTGATATTTCCAATCCCAAAAATTTTAGCTAAAGAAAGTTATAAAGAGAAGTACTCGTACTTTAACTATTTCTAGGGTCATGACTTTTGCTCTTGAGGAATGTCCAATGTTACAATCATTCCTAGTGCAATTACTTTGCAATATAAAGATAAAATGCACAAGCTATGGTCATATTCAATTATGTGACCCAGTATAATTGTGATTAAATATGTATTCATGATCATTCTTAGTGCCATAAAAATATGTTCAACAGAGAGACACAATTTATGGCATATTCTCATCGATATGATTTTGTGTTCTAGGGACAAAATATACAATCATGACCATTTCTAATGCTACAATAATCTAAAGCAAGAAAGAGACTGAATCCATAACTCACCCCTTGAGTCATGATTTTGTGTTACATATAGAAAAAGATAAATCTGTGACATTCCTAAAAGTTGTGAATTTCAATTTGAATTTAACACTTAGTCATTTGATTATAAAAGTGCAAAAAATGAGATTTAGGTTTAAGGGTTTATGGGTTAGGGTTATAGTTTATGGTTTAAGTTTAGGATTTAAAGTTTAGGGTTTATGATTTTTTTTGTTTTTTTTGGAAAATACACACTTTATTTATCATTTAGGCACACAACTTACAAGAGACTAAAAAGCTGACTAATTTAGGCTAGCCCACCAAATCCTATGCACAGTAATGATTCTATGCATAAAATACATAAAAAAACATAATGCCTAATAATTCCAAGCGTACGAATACAACTACAATCACATGGCATTCCCGGTCTTCAGAGATGGCATTGAGTCATTATGCGCACTGCATCCTTTCCATTCGGATTCGTCCAAGCCTTTTGGAGGAACCTGAATGATGCACCATATTAAAACTATGCAAATATAAGATTGTGCATGTGTGTGACATGCAGCATCAAGCGTTTTCCTATGTCATTGCTATGCAATGGAATACATGTAAAACTGAATACCCATAAATCCACAGGTCCATATCTACGGCACTTTGTCAATTCATTCTCACTTCTAAATTCCACATTATTTTGCTCCAATGATCCTCAAAAGGGTATCTATTCGGTTAGAATGCTTCCTCCTCGAGCTCCAAGAAGTGGCTGTATGTTGCACAGACAAAATATCAAAAAATATGCATGCATCGGTGTGCATGTGTGATGAGGTCCATCTCATAGTCTAATTATATACACGTACAACCAAGCTAGAATACATGTAAAATTTTAAAATGCTATAAAGATGGGTCTTCTGCTCTCGGAAGTGTAGCATCGTCTAATGTGTATTTACAATATGCATTAGTGGGCCCCACTTAAAGATACTCATGGGTCCAGTTGCCCTCATTGCATGCTGCATAGAGAACAGACAAGATTGTGTGTGTGAGTATGTCATGATCCGTCTCTACAAGTACATGGTGCATACAAAGTCTAAAACACAAATAAGACTACAAACATAAACTACAAGTTTTAATGTTTCGCTCCCGTGTGGCTGGTCTGGACTCCATTTCTTACTGGCCTTCCTTTGTGATGCTTCAGATTTTTCCGGCTCTCCAATTAATCATGCATTACCCGCTACTCCTGTTGGGCAACAGTTGCGTGGCCCTCTATTCTGCCTGATGGGGCTAGCGGGACCCACTCCTAGCTACTCCTGGGTTTACTCCGGACCACTTTGCTCGGTCTCGTCAGTTGTTTAAATGTCATCATCTTGGTTTGCTAGTGGGGCCCTCTACAAGCTGGTGGTAATACTTCTTGCTGCTTCCAGGTCTTGCTGGCCCTCTAAATGCTACACCAAAATGGATAAGAATATGTGCACATGTGTACAGTGGTCCGTCGCTATGTGTGTGTGGTGCAGTAGTATCAGGGTTTAGGAGTTTAGTAATTTAAGTATTTATGTAATTTGTGGTTTATAGATTTTATTTAAATAATTAAATAATAAAAAAATTATTTTTATGATTTTGACTCATTTTCAAGGTTATAACCTTTGAAAATATTATAATTCTTAATTTTTCTCAAATGTTAATACAATATTTAATTATAATAATCATAAAAAATAAATATCATTTAAATTCAATATAAATAATTTTATTGATCGATATTATAATACTGATTATAAAATAGATTAATAAATTGTTATTAATAAGATAGATATTAATTAAAATATATTTGCAAATCCTAAAACGATTCAAAATCAAAGTAAAATATATTACTAAATAATAATTTTTTATTTTTAAATTTTTGATTCTTTTTATAAGCTTATAAATTTTTTTTATGAAGATAAATTATTTAAATTATAAATGTCTCATTCATAATTTTATTTTGTAATTAATATTTCTATAAAAATATACTAATAAATAATTAAAATGAATATTAAAATTATAATGAATACAAATAATAATGAGATTTATGATTAATTATTTTGGGTATACTGGTTTAATGGTTTATGTATTTAGGAGTTTAGAAGTTTAGTGATTTAAATGTTTAGGCATTTAGTAGTTTATATGTTTTATTTAAATAATGAAATAACAAAAAAAAAATTTCAAATTTTTTATCAATTTTGAAGGTTATAACCTTTATAAATATAATAATTTTTAAATTTTTTTCAAATATGAATAAAATATATAGTTATAATAAACTTAATAATTATATATCATGTAAATTAAAAATAAATAATTTTATTGATAGATATTAATAAACTAAATATAAATATAAATATAATAATGATCAAAAAATAAATTAATAAACTATTATTTATTGATAGATATTTATATATTATTTATAAATACTTAAACCTTTAAAGTTGGTTTAAATGTTTAAGTATTTAAGGGTTTTGTGGTTTTGGGGTTTAGGAGTTTAATGATTTAAGCGTTTAGGCATTAAGTAGTTTATAGGTTTTATATAAACAATAAAATAACAAAAAATTTATTTTTGTGATTTTATCTCATTTTCAAAGATGATAACCTTTAAAAATATAATAATTTTTAAATTATTTTCAAATGCAAATATAATATATAGTTATAATAATCTTAATAATTATATATCATGTAAATTCAATATAATTAATTTTATTGATATCTATTCTAATAATGATCAAAAAATAAATTAATAATATATTATTAATAAGATAGATATCAATTAAAATATAATTACAAAACCTAAAATGATTCAGAAGCAAAGCAAAATATATTACTATATAATAATTTTTTGTTTTGAAAATTTTGTTTCTTTTAAAAAGTTTATCTATAATTTTTTGATGAAAAATAATTTATATAATTTAATTTTGTCTAGCACAATTTATTTTGTAATTAATATTAATATATAAATAAATAAATAAATAATTTAAATGAATATTTAAAATTATAATGAAAAAAAATGAGATTTATTATTTATTATTTAGGGATACTATTTTAATTTAAATTAGATATGTCTCACTAATGATTTTATTTGTAATTAATATTTCTATAAAAATAAACTGATAAATAATTAAAATAAAAATTTAAAATTATACTGAATAAAAATTAAAATGAGATTTTGGATTTATTATTAATCTATACCAGTTTAATGTAATAAGTATTTAGAGGTTTTGTCGTTTAGGAGTTTAGCAATTTATGTTTCTAGGCATTTAGTGGTTTATAGGTTTTATTTAAAAAAAAATAACAATAAATATATTTTTATAATTTTTTGATATTTTCAAATGTTATAACCTTTCAAAATATAATAATTTTTAAATTTTTTTCAAAAGTGAATACAATCTTTAGTTATAATAATCATTATATTTATATATCATATAAATTCAATTTAAACAATTTTATTGATAAATTTTCTAATAATGATCAAAAAATAAATTTATAATCTATTATTAATAAGATAGATTTCAATTAAAAAAAGATAGATATCAATTAAAATATAATTATAAAACCTAAAATGATTCAGAAGCAAAGCAAAATATATTACTGTATAATAATTTTTTGTTTAGAAATTTTTTTTTCTTTTAAAAGTTTATCTATAATTCTTTGATAAAAAATAATATATAAAATTATATTTGTCTAACTCAATTTATTTTATAATTAATATTTATATATAAATAAACAAATAAATATTTAAAATGAATATTTAAAATTATAATTAAAAAAAATAAGATTTATTATTTATTATTTGGGGATACCGGTTTAATTAAATTAGATCTGTCTCTCTAATAATTTATTTTGTAATTAATATTTCTATAAAAATAAACTGATAATAATTAAAATAAAAATGTAAAATTATACTGAATAAAAATTAAAATGAGATTTAAGATTTATTATTAATGTATACCAGTTTAATGGTTTAAGTATTTAGTTATTATAATATTAATTATTAAATATCATATAAATTCAATATAAACAATTTTATTGATAGATAATATAATAATGATCAAAAATTAAATTAAGAATCTATTAATAAAAAGATAGATATTAATTAAAAAATATTTACAAAACCCAAATTGATTCAAAATTAAAGTAACATATATTACTGGGTAATAATTTTTAATTTTTAAATGTTTACTTCTTTTATAAGCATATATATATTTTTTGATTAAAAATAAATTAATTAAATTATATTTGTCTTACTCATAATTTATTTTGTAATAAATATTTTTATAAAAATAAACTAATAAATAATTAAAATGAATATTTAAAATTATAATAAATAGAAATAAAAATTAGATTTATTAATTATTAAGTAGTATATAGTAGTTTAATGATTTTAGTTTTTAAGCATTATGGGGTTTAGGAGTTTACTGATTTAACTGTGTATGTATTTAGTGGTTTATAATTTTTATTTAAAAAAAATTATTTTTAATATTTTTTCATATTTTCAAGGGATTTAGCCCTTGAAAATATAATAATATTTAAATCTTTTTCAAAAGTGAATAAATATATATTTATAATAATCATAATAATTATATATCATATAAATTCAAAACAAATAATTTTATTGATAGATATTCTAATAATTATCAAAAAATAAATTAAAAATCTATTATGAATAAGTGTGATATTACTTAAAATAAAATATCAAAAGCTAAAATGATTCAAAAGCAAATAAAAATATATTACTTAATAATAATTATTTGTTTTTAAATTTTTAATTTTTTATAAGCTTATTTATTTTTTGATGAAAAGTAATTTTTATAAATTATATATTTAACTCATAATTTATTTTATAATTAATATATATATATATATATATATATATAACTAAACAATCAAAATGAATTTTTTAAATTATAATGAAAACAAATAAAAAATGAGATTTATTAATTATTATTTAGGGTATACCCGTTTAAACGATTATTTATATAGGGGTATCGGGATTTGGTAATTTAGTGATTTAAGTGTTTAGGCATTTTGTGATTTATAGGTTTTATTTAAACAATGAAATAACAAAAAAAATATTTTTTTTGTTTTTTCACATGTTCAATGGTTATAATGTTTGAAAATATAATAATTTTAAATTTTTTTTCAAAAGTGGATGCAATATTTATTTATAATAATTATTAAATATATATATCATATAAATTAAATAAAAATATTTTTATTGATAAATTTCTAAAAATGATCAAAAAATAAATTAATAATTTATTATTAATAAGTTAGAAATCAATTAAAATATAATTGCAAAACATAAAATGATTCATAATCAAAGTAAAATATATTATTATATAATAATTCTTTCTTTTTAATTTTTTTTCTATAAATTATATTTGTCTAACTTATAATTTATTTTGTAATTAATATTTATATAAAAATAAACAAATAAATAATTAAAATGAATATTTAGAATTATAATGAAAAAAATAAAAATGAGATTTATTATTTTTTATTTAGGATATACATGTTTAAAAAATTTATCTATTTAGAGTTTTCGAGATTTAGAAGTTATTGATTTAAGTATTTAAGAATTTATGGTTTATAGCTTTTATTTAAACAATGAAATAACAACAAAATTATTTTTGATATTTTTTGAAATTTTCAAATGTCATAACATTTGAAAATATAATAATTTTAAAATTTTTTAAAAATGTGAATACAATATTTAGTAATAATAATAATTATCACTATATATAATATAAACTATATATAAACAATTTTATTGATAATATTATATCAATTATCAAAAAATAAATTAATAAACTATTATTAATATTATAGATATAAATTAAAATATAATTAAAAAACCTAAATTGATTCAAAATCAAAGTAATATTTATTATTAAATAATAATTTTTTTTAAGTTTTTGCATCATTTTATAAGCTTATATATTTTTTTGTTGAAAAATATATTATTTAAATTATATTTGTCATTCATAATTTATTTTGTAATTAATATTTCGATAAATTATTTAAAATATATTTAAGGTTTACGAGTTTAAAGGTTTAGGTATTTAGGGGCTTCGGGGTTTATGAGTTTAGAGATTTATGTATTTAGGCATTTAATGGTTTAGAAGTTTTATTTAAACAATGATATAACAAAGATTTATTTTTGTTATTTTTTCTAATTTTTGAAGGTTATAACCTTTGAAAATATAATAATTTTTAATTTTTTTTATATGTGAATACTATATTTAGTTATGATAATTTTAATAATTATATATCATGTTAATTCAATATAAACAATTACATTGATAGATATTGTATTAATGATCAAAAAATAAATTAATAAACTATTAATAATAAGATAGATATTAATTAAAATATATTTACAAAACTCAAATTGATTCAAAAATAATGTAAAATATATTACTGGATAATAATTTTTAATTTTTAAAATTTTACTTCTTTTATAAGCGTATATATTTTTTTTGATTAAAAATAAATATTTAAATTATATTTTTCGCACTCATAATTTATTTTGTAATAAATATTTCTATAAAATAAACTTATAAATAATTAAAATGAATATTTAAAATAATAATAAATTGAAATAAAAATTAGATTTCTTAATTATTAAGTAGTATATAGCAGTTTAATGGTTTATGTATTTAGGCATTACGGGATTTAGGAGTTTAATGATTTTACTATATATACATTTAGTGGTTTATCAGTTTTATTTAACAATTAAATTAGCAAAATATTTTCTTTTATATTTTTTTATATTTTTTTATATTTTCAAAGGTGATAACATTTGAATATAAAATAATTTTAAATTTTTTTTCAACTGTTAATTCAATATTTAGTTATAATAATCATTATATTTATATATCAGATAAATTCTAAATAAACAATATTATTGAAAAATATTCTAAAATTGATCAAAAAATAAATTAATAATATATTATTTTTAAGATAGATATCAATTAAATTATAATAAAAAAACCTAAAATAATTCAAAAGAAATCAAAATATATTACTATATAATAATTTGTTGTTTTGAAATTTTTTTTTCTTTCAAAAAGTGTATCCATATTTTTTTGGTGAAAATTAATTTATATAAATTATATTTGTCTAACTCATAATTTATTTTTTAATTAATATTTATATAAAAATATACCAATAAAAAATTAAAATGAATATTTAAAATTATAATGAAAAAAATAAAATTGAGATTTATTCTTTATTATTTTGGGTAAAACAGTCTAATTTAAATTTGATCTGCCTCACTAATAATTTATTTTCTAATTAATATTTCTATAAAAATAAACTGATAAATACTTAAAATAAAAATTTAAAATTATACTGAATAAAAATTAAAATGAGATTTATGAATTATTATTAATGTATACGAGTTTAATATTTTAAGTATTTAAAGGTTTATTCGTTTATGACTTTAGCGATTTATGTTTTTATGCATTTGGTGGTTTATAGGTTTTATTTAAACAATGAAATAACAAAAAAAATTTTTTGATATATTTTCACATTTTCAGAGGTTATAACCACTGAAAATGTAATAATTTTAAATTTTTTTAAAAATGGGAATACAATTTTTAGTAATAATAATCATTATAATTATATATAATATAAACTAAATATAAATAATTTAATTGATAGATATGATATCAATTATCAAAAAATAAATTAATATGCTATTATTAATATGATAGATATTAATTAAAATATAATTGCAAAACGTAAAAATATTCAAAATCCTAGTAAAATTTATTAATAAATAATAATTTTTTTAGTTTATGATTCTTTTTATAAGCTCATATTTTTTTGATGAAAAATAAAATATTTAAATTATATTTGTATCACTCATAATTTATTTTGTAATTAATATTTTAATAAAATATTTAAATTATATTTAAGGTTTACGAGTTTAAAGGTTTAAGTATTTAGGAGCTTTTGTGCTTAGGAATTTAGAGGTTTAAGTGTTTAGGCATTTAGTGTTTTATAAGTTTTATTTAAACAATGATATAACAAAAAATTTATTTTTATTATTTTATTTAATTTTTGAAGGTTATAACCTTTGAAAATATAATAATTTTTAAATTTTTTTCAAATGTAAATATAATATTTAGTTATAATAATCTTAATAATTATAAGTTATTTAAATTCAATATAAATAATTAAATTGCTAGATATTATAATAATGATCAAAACAATTTAATAAACAATTATTAATAAGATAGATATTATTTAAAATATATTTGCTAAATCTAAATTTATTCAAAATCAAAGTAAAATATATTACTTAATAATAAATTTTTTAATGTTTTGCTTTTTTTATAACTTTATATTTTTGTTATTATCAATAAATTATTTAAATTAATTTGTCTTACTCATAATTTATTTTGTAATTTATAATTCTATAATAATAAACTAATAAATAATTAAAATAATTATTTAAATTTATAAAGAATACAAATAAAAATGAGATTTATTATTTATTATTTTGGATATACTGGTTTAATGGTAAAGTATTTAGGAGTTTTTGGGTTTAGGAGTTTAGTGATTTAAGTGTTTAAACCTCTATGGATTTATAGTTATTATCTAAAAAATTAAAAAACAAAAAATTTAATTTTTAGAATTTTTTTTAATTTTTCAAGGTTGTAACCTTTGAAAATATAATAATTATAAATTTTTTTAAATGTGAATATAATATTTAGTTATAATAATCTTAATAATTATATATAATGTAAACTAAATATAAATAATTTTATTAATTATATTATAATAATGATCAATAAATAAATTAATAAACTAGTATTAATAAGAATGATATAAAGTACAATATAATTGTAGAATCTAAAATGATTCAAAATCAAAAAAATATATATTACTAAATAATAATTTTTATTTTAAAAATTTTGCCTCATTTTATAAGCATATATATTTTTTTGATGAAAAATAAATTATTTAAATTATATTTGTCTCACTAATAATTTATTTTGTAATTAATATTTCTATAAAAATAAATTAATAAATAATTAAAATGAATATTTAGAATTATAATGAATACTAATAAAAAGAGATTTATGATTTATTATTTAGGGCTACCTATTTATTGGTTTAATTTTTTGTTGTTTTGGGGTTAAGGCAGTTTATTGCTTTATATTTAGACATTTAAGTGTTTATAGGTTTATTTAATCAATGAATAATAAAAAATTTATTTTATGAATTTTCGTGATTTTCAAAGTTTATAACCTTTGAAAATATAATAATTTTTAATAGTTCTAAAATATCAATACAATACTTATTTATAATAATCTTAATAATTATATTTGATGTAAATTTAATATAAAAATTTATATTATATATATTATTATAATTATCGAAAAATAAATTAATAAACTATTATAATAAGATAGATATTAATTAAAATATATTTGCAGAACCAAAATAATTCAAAATCAAAGTAAATTAATTACTAATTAAAATTTTAAATTTTTGAAGTTTGTTTATTTTTATAAGCTTACATTTTTTCATAAAAAATAATATATTTAAATTATATGTCTCACTCATTATTTAATTTGTAATTAATATTTCTATAAAAATAAACTAAAAATAATTAAAATCAATATTAAAATTATAAGAATACATATAAAAATGAAATTTATTATTTATAGTTAGGTTATATAGATTTAATGGTTTAAGTATTTAGGGGTTTTGGGTTAAGGTGTCAAGATATTTAAATGATAGTATTAGAGGTTATATGTTTTATTTAAATAATAAAATAAAAAAAATTATTTTTGTATTTTTTATCATTTTTGAAGGTTATATAACCTTTGAATTTAATAATTTTTAAATTTTTTAAAATGTAAATATAAGATTTAGTTATAATAATCTTAATATTTATAACATTTAAATTCAAAATCAGTAATTTTATTGATAGATATTATAATATGATCAAAAATAAATTAACTATTATTAATAAGATTGATAACACTTAATATAAATGCAAAACCCATA
>JAREIK010003127.1:283702-361202 GCA_029783825.1 Sapria himalayana | reverse complement strand
TATTGTGTTAGCCTGCTTGGGCATAATTTGGCTCAAGTGTTCATGGAAGACTAATCTTGTCGTAGAACAAATTTTTTAGGTTAAAAAATTATTTACATATAATTATTCAATCATTCATGTTCAATGTTTAAAAATATTATACTATTAAAAGATGATATTTATAAGAAGAGCATGATGTAGATATGTATGTTGATATGAATTTATGAAAAACTTACAAAAATAATTAAAAAAGAGATTAAGAAATTTCCTGCCATTTTAGATGATTTGCGCATGAGATTATGGAGTAAATCATACATGATTCTAAAAAAAATTAGATGGACAATTTTATAATATATATTAGAATGAAATGCAGAATATTAGAAGTAAAGATGAAAGAAGTGTGAAAGTATGTTTCAATTAATTGTGTGAGTTTCTAAGAATATTGTATTATTTAGAGTAAATTTTATATATTAAATTATGATATATAATGTGATGCTTATTTTATTGACAATTTGCTGATCTAAATACTGGTCATCCTTAATATACAAGATTCTCGCTTTAGCATGATATCTAAGAGATGTTAATCTAATGGAGGATACATGTGATGAGCATCAAACTTGAAATGTACTACTTTTTGGACGAAGGTATTTATCATCGTATCAAAGCATAACTTTCGATATATACATGCAATACAAAGATTTCCCGATAAATTAATTATTATTATATTATCCTTGCATAAATACTTTATGTTTTGAAGTTTTTATAAGATTTAGTGTATTAGAATTTATATTATTACAATATTTATTAATCTAAATATTCTCACAAAAAAATTATATTTAATTTTGTTTGCACATAATTGATTCACATAAATTTTTTTTTTTACTTGCATAAGCATAATAAGCTGATTTAGAGGGATAAAATTGAAATGATTGATTATGATTATATAAAAAATTTAATTTTATGATTATGTTTTTGGCAATTTGTTAATCTAAATAAAGATCATACTCAATATACAAGATTCTCACTTGAGAATAATTTCTAAAAGAGATTAATCTAAATGGAGAATACATATGATGAGTCTCAAGCTTGAGACATAAGACTTTTAAATAAAGGTATTTATCACCACAATAAAACATAACCTTCAATATATACATGAAATACAAAAACTACCTAATTAATTAATTATTATAGTATTATCCTTGCATAGATACTTTTTATTTTAGAATTTTTAAAAGATTCCATATATTATTATTTGCACTATCACATTATGCTAATCTAATTATTCTTACTAAAAAGTATATTTGACTTTGTTTGCACAAATTTGATTCACGCAAGTTTTTTTTTATTATTTTAACTTGCATATGCATTATATGTTGATTTATTTTTTCCAAACTTTTTCATTTCTAATAGTATGCATAAGTTTTTCACGTGCACACTATGTGAAATGAAATGTCCTCATTTTTTACATATCTTTCACATATGTGAAAAAATTTTGCATGACATTTCATTTCACATATTTTTCTTTAGAATTTTTTTATCCGGCTTGATCTTACACAACATGCTCAATCTATATATTGCATAAGCATAATAACTAAGTCGGGAGTTCTTGAAAGATGGCTCTCCAGCTGATGCAATGAATATTTATGACATGAAAGAGTCTAGATCAACCTGATGAGTCGCTTTTCTGGGGTTTTTTAAGGGGACTTCTAACGCAAACTTCTGAGCAACAAAGTGAAATAATATTAATAACTGTTTCCTAAAAAACATGTGTACAGACAGATACAACCTTTGTGGTGCCACACCACAGACGGATACAGATGCCATGTTATCTTTAGACCAAAAGGTGCATTCTTCCTAAATGAGCTGTGTTTCTCGAAAGAACACTTATCATGATTTTAACACTAAAAAATAAAAAAGCAAAAATGTAGCTACCAACATATCATTAAGAACTGCAGAACCATAAGTCATCCATTTTTCAGGTGTAACTAGACTTCGTAACCTTAGTCCCCATGGTTAAGTGAATTCTACAGCGTTTGTTGTGTTACAATACTCATCACAATATCAAAATGATTATTAAAAATAGTAATGAATTTAAATCTTTGCAAAAAAAAAAAATTATATTAATTGTTTAAAAACACATGGAAATGAAAATCAGGTGTTGCAAGTGTTGACAACATTTAACCAACTGAAATCAATATATGCAAAAAAAATCCCACACAATCACAATGCATCATACAATCTAAGCTAGCAATGAGAAACACTATTGACGTTGCCGCATGCCATACATCCTTCTAACACTTGCATCGCATTCAAAGTTGCATCTGCCTCATTAATCCAAACCTAATCACATTACTGAAAAAGTTTGTTTTTTTTTTAAGGGCATGATTTTAAACAACAGACCAAGCCCCTAAGCTTAAACAAAACCCACGGTCAAGCAGACACAATGTGAAATAAACTATGGACAAGCTCATCTTCCTTTATTACTTCGCAGTAGCTATCAGCCCTTCCTAGAAAGCACAATAAAAGCTAATTAACCAAACCAAAAAGCAGTTAAGGAGTTGTCAGAATAATAATGGTAGTTAGTCCCTAATTCTGTTCCCCGGGAAGTCTGTTTGAGCCAACCTTAATGACACTCAAATAGAAGGCAAAATGGCAAATGTGTAAATTTGGATGAAACAAAAATATAAGCTAAAAAAATTTCAAAAAAAAAAAAAAACATAGGCTATGAATTACCCATAAAGTTTCTCCATCATTTCTCTCAAAAGTGGGCCATTTGCGCCGACAATCTGGGCAGCCTTTTGTCCATTTAGATAGAAATAAAGCGTCGGCTGCACAGTGCATCATAATCAACAATTGAGTATGCACGTGCAAAAGAATTAGCAAATCAGTGATGCATATGTAGTGCCAAGGAGGTGTTATAATTACCACTGAATTAACAGCCAACCTGCTCAAAGTGTTATGCAGCGATTCCTGCAGAGCACAAAGAGTAAAAGTTTGTCATTAAAGCTTAGTAATGATGATGAACATGAAATGTGACAAATCATAAATGTGGCACATGAAGCATAATTGTTGGATTTTAAATATAGTACATCTTTGGTTTACATCTAGAGGAGCTCCAAAGAACAGAAAAAGCATCCTTGGGGCTTTCAAATCTAGTATTATGATCATGATTTCCCAGACCCCACATTAGACAAGAATACCATGCACTACGTACGTACAGACACATGTTGTTGTTATTATTATTATTATTACTATTATTATTATGCTTGCTCGGGCCCAAGTATTCTTTATCCTCATCCCTGTGATTATTTTCCAATAGGTGGAGCATGGAATAATTGTTCATACCTGATTTATGTCAATCTTGTATACTGTTACACCAGTGTATTTCTGACTCAGCTCAATAATAATAGGATACAATAGCTTACCTGAAAAAAAATTTTCAACTAAATAGTTAAACCTGAAAGCCTCTTATTTTTTGATGCAAATAAAAATAAAGCTGATCTGAAATAACACAGAAATAGACACAGGAACTCACAAGGTCCGCACCAAGCAGCAGTAAAATAAAAAATGGCCTGCAATTTCTGATCTGTCCCAATAGAAAAAAAAGATTAACAAGATACATACCCTACAGAGAAAAAGCTCAATAATCAGAAAACAATATACCTATTGTGTTATTCAGCGAATTATCAAACTGTTCTGTTGAATTGAGAAGGAAGATGTTCGATGAACATGAAAATGTTCCTGTCATCATATGCATATGAAATTCTCATCTTCACATAACAATTTAAAAGCTTCACAGATCTTATTTTTTTACTTTCTTTTGATTTCATATAGCAGCACAGGCACATTTTCAGATTAAAATAAATGAATTCAACCAAACTGTCCAAGAATCCAGTGATGATGCATATTCAGTTAACGAAAGCAATTTCTTCAGGAACTCGAGAGATCCACATTGTAAAGCCATACTCAAAAGATATCTCATCCATTTTGAATTGTATTTTTTTGATGACTGAAAATCATGATCACAACTAAATATTTTATCTTTATTTTATTTTATTTTAATATATTTGACAAATCTTATCAAGAGATCCAAATTTTTGATGATTGAATTGTATTTTTTTGTTGATCTCAATTATAATTTATAATAATTGACATAATCTTATTAAGATTAAAAAATAACTTGACATTTTACCTAAAGAGATCAACAAACACTTTCATGCATATCATTAATCTTAAATTAGAGAGAGAGAGAGAGAGTGGAAAAATCACACTTAAATAATCATAAGATATCAGAGTTCAGATAAATAAAATATATAATCATATTTCATTAGTTACAAGACAAAAATAAAATAAAATTATTTTTCGATTATTTTTTTTAATGATTATAAATCATGATCACAAACTAAATATTTTATCTTTAATCTCAATTATATTTTAATATATTTGACAAAATCTTACTAAGATTAAAAATTCACTTTACATCCTACTTATAGAAAACATACAATACTTTCATGCATGTCATTAATCTTAAAATCAAGAAAGAGAGAAAAAGACACAATCACACTTCATTGATCACAAGACATTGGATAAATAAAATTTATTAAATAAATAATCATATTTCATTAATTACTAGAAAGAATAAATAAAACTAATTTTGTATTATATTTTTTAATGACGGGAAAATATGATTACAAACTAAATACTTACGACAACATTTCATATGTCAGCACTGATCCATAATTGCAATAAGATGTTGCAATTGCAACACTATTGATCATGGCGCAGCATAACCAAAGCCAATATGCAGAATTTTGAGTTGCATTCTTGTATTTCCAATCGCAACATGGACTGGCAGAAATACAATTCCCACTAGATTTTTTTTTGAATGATGGATATAAAAAACAAAAAAAAAAAAAATCAAAAAGAGAAGCGAGAACAAAACATGAAACAGTGATAACAGGCAACAAAACATAACATATTTTGCAAACAAAAATTGAAGCCGACTGTCAATAAGTCTGCAAAATAATTTAGCAGCAAACTACAAACATCAACTGATGCCAATTACAGATAACATAATCTTAGAAGTTCTACCAATGGGAATACCATCAAGATACAAGGGAATTCAACAGCATTTCCATCTTCAATGATTGTAATTGTGAATCAATATTGAATTTGATGTTTGGTTTTTATATATTCTCAATACTAAGCTAGAACTTTTTCAGGTTAATTTATAAGTTGTTTATAGAGGTGTCAAACGAGCCAAGTGTCCAGGCACGGCCCATGGTCCAGCCAGGTTAAGCAGTGCCTGGCACGGCACGGCAAGGTCTGGAACCATGCTTAGGACCAGGCCGCCCCTTGGCAGAGTTCACGTCGTGTTGGGCCGGCATGAGCCGTGCCTCGTGCGTAGGCACGACCCATGCTTAGGATAGTTTTATTTCATTATTTTTTAAATTTGATTGTGCCCGTCATGGGGCAGTCCATTTAAAAAAAATCAGTCACGTGGCTGATTGTAATTCACCGACCACGTGGCAGATTTTTTTTTTTCCGTTCGGCAATGTAGGCAAGGCCGTGCACTTTTCCGTGCCCACCATGCCATGCTGGACTGGTGGACCGCACATCGTGTCTAGCACAACATGGAATGTTAACCATGTCATGCATGATAAGCCCGTGCCAAAAAAAAATAGGTCGTGCCGGCACTGCACAACCCATTTGGTACCTCAAGTTGCTTATGATGATTGTTAAATTATAATATAATAAATTTTATGAAAATATAATATGAATTTTGTTTATATTCTTAGGAATACATGGATATGCATAGATCTTAGCTTTTACAAAAATGAATACATGGATAATTAGTTGTATAGATTGTAGCATGGCTATATTGTTGACTTACCTCCAACATATCCAATAAATCACATTTATCACGCCCACATGTATTTCTTAGGATGATCATAGACAATGATATATATATATATATATATGACTCTTAGAAGGATGTTAAACAATAAGAGAATAAGTTTGAAAAACTCTCTACATGGATTGTTGGGAACAAACTTATACATTTGAGATATTCATCACATGGACTATGACAAATAACCAATAAAAAATCTAAGTAAATATCTAATTGTTTGGCTACCCAAGATATTATGTGATTCTTAAAAAAATTATAACATATAAATAAAAACAAATGTTTGAAATATCCACAATGATGAATAACAATATATGTCTCTAGCAAAGATAATATATTTATTATCATCTTCATTACCTACATGAACAATTTCTGATAACAAAGTACTACGTATGAAAAACATGATCTACAATTATCAAGATCATACATGTTGTCCATTAATCAAAAAGTTGAATAGTATATAATCATGAATGTTGATCAAAGACAGTTAATATGTACAATAAATTAAATTAATTCTAAAACCCTTTGAATCTGACATCTATTTAAGTCAAGACAGTAGAAGGCTTTGATAGCATTTTCATCCAAAAATATTAATCTCTATGAGATAGATATTTAAACTCTATGCGTTGATTTTATTACTTGTTAAACATATATATTTGCAATAATATTTAGAGAAAATAGAAATCACCTAATAATTTTTTTACATCATTGTCAATGATTGAAAATTATTTAGATTTAAAATATTTTATTTCAAATCAACTTTTTAAGGACCAAGTATCTATTACTATTGTGTATTTTGTCTATTTGTTGTGTTTTATTCTGAAACATTTTTTTTTAACACCAATCCTAAACAAATTGAAGATTTAAAACTAAGTCATTGCCTATTGATCCAAAAATAGAGGGACTTTCAATTTATTGAGATAACAAAGAATTAAAAAACCTATTATAAAAGAAGATAGAAGAAAAAATAATAATAATAATAGAGGTGTCGAGCAAATGTCATAATAGCACATACACTACAGTGCACTTGATGATTATTAAGACTCATCACTAT
The DNA here is from genome assembly GCA_029783825.1 of Sapria himalayana. Taxonomy (NCBI): domain Eukaryota; kingdom Viridiplantae; phylum Streptophyta; class Magnoliopsida; order Malpighiales; family Rafflesiaceae; genus Sapria; species Sapria himalayana. Next base: position 354,261 of record JAREIK010003127.1, on the reverse strand, counting down.
CAAATAATAATTAAATAATAAAAAAATAAATCATACAAACTAACAACTTTGAGTTAAAATTAGATTTGATAATCATGGTACAGTAGCATTAATATAGAAGATATCTTTCAGAAGATCTCAACAATCATATTACATTATTTCTAGAGTTATGTGACAATAAATTGAATTGAATAGATCAAGACATGATCAAGCATAAACTATTCCTCTTTTCTCTCAAATACAAAGTGAGGAATTGGTTTTATACTTACAAAGAAGTTCCATCAACAACTAAGGATAGCCCGTACATATCTTTTTTACAATTTTTTTTCACAACAAAACATATCATAATTATAGGAAGAGATCAAATAGTTTAGACGAAATGAACAACCTACCCTTTCACCCATTACATTTATATAACTGATCAAAATATAATTATTGCCTCATGCCCAAACAACAACATTGATAGGAACAAACTTGTCTCTGACTCTCTGTCAATATCTAAAAGAAAATTTAATTTTTTATATTATATATTGTTGTTAGATTTGCTTCAAATGACTATTGTGCACAAATCTAACGGTCATCAGATTTATGCCAATGAAAAATAAAAAAAAAATCAAATATATATATTTTTTTATTTTAATATAAAAATTTTCTATAAATATTAAATTAAAATTTCTTGATATTTATTAAACGCATTTCCCCTCCTCTCATATCACTTATTTTCTGACTTGTGTTTATTTGATTTTCTCTTCTCATTTTCTGCTTTGTTGTGGGGAATCTAGGCTTACAATTTTAGAAGAAAAAAAATGAAATAAACTACTGCACAAATAAACTACTGGATTAATATATGCTATAATTTAAAAGTATAAATTTATTTAAAATTAGAATAACAAATAAAAAATAAATATATAATAAATTTAATTAAAATAATTTTAACATAAATATAAATACTAATAATAATCCAACTGAAAAATCTATGACCAAAGTTAGATTTTTTTTCAATTATATTAACTCATTTGCCTAAAAAATTTAAAACAAGAAAATTTCAGTAGTCTAAACTAATTTTAACATAATTAAAAATAAAAATTATAAAAATATCGAATAAGAATCAACACAATATTATATTATAAAAAATATATACATGTGAGAATACTTATAGCACTGACCACCTTAAGAGGGAATAGTTGTCAATACAATACAAATATGACGTATTTAATCTAAAACAAACAAAACAAACTAATGAGACCTTTGAAGTTATATCAACTTTAGTTGCATTAATCCCTTTTATTTATCATAATAATTTTAAAAGAATATACATGATTAAATTGAATATTAACATGAGACCTCCAATTAGATTTATAGAGAATCTTAAAATAATCAATAATATGCATGCACATTTCCAAACTGCATATGATAAAATGTTTATGTCAACCTATAAGAATTATTTAATAAATTATTATAAATTTAAAAAATAAAAAAAAAATTAATGAATTTTAAAAATATTATAGTGTGATAATTATAATATTTAATATATGAATTAGTCACGATGATACATCATATAATCCATAAAAATGTCAGATGGGTTGCATCGTCTTGATACGACCCATTTTTGAAGGCACAACATGATGATGCGGTCAACCAACCCAAAACAGCATGGTGAGCACAACCAAGTGCACAGCCAAGCCGGACCGTACCAAACTCCAAAAATACAGAGACAATGAAACTCATGGGCAATGCATGACTAGTGACTAGCTTACAGCCCGACAAATTACAATCAGCCACGTGACCAATTGTTTTAAAATAATTAGACTACTAAGTAATAGGCATTCTAATTTAAAAAAAAAGTTGACCACCTAGGTGACCATCAGAGCGACCACCCAGGTGACCACCAAAGAAATTACTAACAGGGACCTTTTTGGGCAGTCAAACCTGATCAATTTACCATGCTATCAAAACAAGCACACAAGAAATACTTGGCCTGGCATGAGGCACGACTCATGCCCACCCAATACAGCATGCACTGTGCCATGAGGCAACCCAACCTAAGGCATGATTATGGACTAAACTGTGTCAGACCAGGCACTATTGAAATAGGTTGGGTCGAGGGTCATGACCAATTCGTTCGGGCAATTTGACACCTATAATTATTTGTATACCTCACAACCCACTATATTGATTCTAAATAAAAAAAATTAGTTTGGAATTATTCATCCTCGTGATGACCATATCATATATAAATTTATGATATGAATATTTTATGAATATAATATTCAGAATAAAATTTTTAATATTATATTCAATAATACTTCAAATAAAAATATCATCATTAATATATGAAAAATTATTAATTACATAGTTAATTTGCAAATAAATAAAAATAAGATACTAAGAATTAATAATATATCAATCAGTACACTTGAAAAAAAAAACTATTATTACTAATAAACTAAAGTAATGAGTACTACTATTGTAGATATTATCTTAATTGTGATGTTAAAATAGTACATACAGTACATTAAGGTATCATATACAGTAAATTAATGTAATACTCATCAATTTAATTTATTAATCATAATAATTTTTTTCCAATTGTACTAACTGATATAATATCAATTATTATTACTTTATTCTCATTTATTTTTAAATTAACTACCAAATATACTTCTCACTTAATATATTTGTCATCACTATTAAAGATGAGTCTTTAGATAATTTTTTTCAATTTGACTATATGTGTCATGTAATTAACTTAATAAGATAATAGATAATAAAAATTATTTTTCCCACATTATACAAAATATAAAATTCACTAAAATATATTATGATACCTAACATATAACAGAAATTTAACAGTCTATGTTTATTAGTTGGCATAAAAAAAATTCTAAATGAATATAAAAAATTATTAAAATTATACTTATTTAATATTAGAGTCATGTATCGATTACCAACATATGATATCCGACTATATCAACAGTACAAATAAAAAACTTATTATTAATAATTCAAACAAGAATACAAAAATTTCTTTTAAAAATTTTCTAAAAATTTTCAATGATACGAAGAACATATACTCGTCTGTATATACTACCACCACTTATATTACCCTCAAGTGTAAGTATAATATTAGTAATATATTTAACAAGTATAATAGATACTATATATTTAGTACTATAACTATTGAGATAAAAACAAAATATTTAAAATATTAATCCTTTATTTCAATATAGTACTACTTGGTTATTTGTATAAAATCTAAGATTAAGATAAATTAGTAGAATATATATTAAACACATATTCACTTGCATGAACCAAGCAGACGAACCTAAAGATTTAATTTACAAAAAATCAACTAGCATGTTTATATTTTACAACACGATATATAATAGTTACAATGAAACTATGAGTACAAACATAGACACCATATTGAGAAATAATAATTTTTTTATTCAATTAACTAAAGGTAAATGACAAAATAATTCATCAAATAGGAACAAACTATCTCGATATTAAATATTGATTACTATTATATTCTTTCACATAATGATAATAAGAATATAAATATTATAAATTAATAAAAATCATATGAATTCATTTATCTCGTGATATCTAAAATAATATGTGATTTACTAATCCCTCTAATACCTAGTGTAACATTAAAATCTATTTTTTTTTATAATTATCAATATTATTTCAAATTGGAGATCCAAATTATAATTAGATATTATAGAAATACTTGCATACTTGAAGAAATAAAAATATTCAAAATTAAATATTCAAAATAAAACAAAAAAAGTTACTAGCAAATAATAATTTATAAGTCATCTGGAATATTGAGACTACTACTAGTACTACATTCAAAATCATACATAATGATAACAATCTACGTATCATACTAAAGACATGAATTAGTATCTCATGCAATTAGAGGTATCAATAAATTGGGCAGCCTAAACATGACCAACAACATAGTATGGTTGAGTAATACCAGGCCCTGCATGTCATAGTCTAGTATTATGCCTAGTCCTAGACCATGCCGGCCCAAGGCATGGTTTGTGCCGTGCAGGGCTGATGCAAGCCAAGCCTCATGCTAAGTCAGGCGTGACCCACATGCATGGTCCAATAGCACAGTGCACAAGCTAGTAACCCAAGTCAAGGCACGGGTGGGTCTTAGGTTATGGGTCATGCCCCATCAAGTGATCACCCAATAGAGATGTCCAACATACCGGGCGAATCAGGAAAATCCCACGGACTAGCCCAATTCAATAATGCCTAGTTCAGTATAATCCAAAAATGTGCCTCGAGCTGGATTGAGCCGTCCCATGGCATGACTCATGCTGTGCTGGGGCAGCATGAGTCGTGCCTCATGCCGGGCCGGCCATGCACGACCCGTGTGCCTAGTCCGACAACACATTAAACTGGCTCGAGTGATTGCCCAACAAGATCCCCATCAAGCAGTTAAATTTAAAAAAAAAAAATCAACCAACCTGTCACAAGGAAGACCATTTTTTCAAAACAATCAGCCACATAGCCGATTGTATTTGGCCGGCCAGTAAACCGACCACCCGTCAACTGTGCACTCGATCGTGTCCCCATTGGGGGCAATGGCAAAGATCCATGGCCCATGTATCTTCGAAGTTCTGCATGGTTGGGCTTTGTCAGGCACGGTCGTGCACTCGTTCATGCTCATAATGTCATGATGGCCTAGTAGACCATACCATCGTGCCATGCCGGCAAGGCAAGACCCATTTGACACCTATATCACCCAACAATGTGATTTTAAAAAAAAATATGTGCATGTAAGCCAGGTTCTACTTACGTAGTTGATCACCATTGACCCATGTGACTGTTTTGTCACATGGTTGGTGCTAGCACAAATCAATCTGAACCGACATTGCACACACTAGGTCTAGCATGGTCTAGCATTTTGCATGCCAACCATGTTGTGTTGAACAACTATTATGGATTCATCCACCCAAAATCAACATGACCCATCACAAAAGTACCAAGTTGTAGGCCAATCAAGCCTTTCCAGGATGACCTATAATTAACCTATGTCAACACGACACAATATGAGAAATTATCTCATGTCATATCAAGCATGGCACGATAGTAAAACCGATGCTCAAAAAATTAGGTTGTGCCAGCATGAACCATTTGACACATCAAAAAAAGGACAACATATAATAAAGATATTTCAACATTGTATATGCAACAAATAGTGAGGTAAGATCAAGCTTACCAAATGAAAGATACAATATATGAACAAAAGATATATTTTCCTATCTAACAACATACCAACTTATTCCACAACTAAATTTCATATGCAAGCTTCAACTACCTAGAGAATAAGTCCTTATCTTTTGAAGATAGTAGTATCTTAGTGCTATTTACTAAAATAAAAATAAGGGATGATGCACATGACAATAAAATAAATTGGATGAAAATAAAATTGAATAACATGAATGTCACAATGAAGATTATTAAAACTCAAATTGAACAGCTTGCTCTCGTGATAAAAGGATCATTCAAACTATTTCTCAGTGATAATAAAAAGAACTTGAGACAATATATGATCACTTTGAGAAAAAAAATTGATGATAAAAATGAAAAATAAGAGACTAATGTGACAAAAAAAAAATTCGAAGCTAAAAAAAGAAATGTAAAGAAGTAGAATCAACAAAACAGATGAGAAAGAAAAGTATATGCCTAAAAGAAAATCATTCATAGTGTAAGAAAAAATAATCTTGAGACATCTAATATCCTCCAAAGGCTTGGAAGTGGACAATACCAAGATTTCAAATATTAAAACTTTAGCTCCACTGATAACCATGTAATGCATAAAAAACTTTCTTAAACATGATGGATTTTATTAAATATTCATCCAAAAATTTTCAAAAATAATCAAACTCTATACAAATTACTGGAAAAGCAAGTTAATTTTCAAAGATAAAAGCAAAATAAATATTTATCCTAATAATGATTTTATCATGGTGGGTGATTCATTTGAAAATATATTTGAATGCAAGCAATTATGTTGAAGCAATTTTGGGACAGAAGAAAAAATTCAAGGTTACTGCACAAGTAAAATCCTAAATGAAAAAAGAATTATATTATTACTAAAAATGAAATACTAATTGTGATGTTCTCATGTGACTGTTTACATTGATCAAGCAGTCATTCGACATTTAATGTTAAAAAAATATTAAGCTAAGATTTATTTGGTTTGCTGACTATCGAGCATGAAAATTGGTGAGAAAGACAATTGGGTTGCAGTTAAAATTTCAAATTTTTTAAGGATGAACAGCTACTATTTTTAAAAACATGGCTTTTTTTGTTTGCCGACTACATAAACTACCTTGCTTACTATATTGTATCTCCTCTTAATTCTCAGCAAAGAAAAAAAATTCTTACACAATATGTGAAGTTATCCATGGAATAATGTGTTTCTATCCAGAAGATGTATTGATCAATTGCTAAGAAAGTGACTCAAGAAACAATTTGATATAATGATGAAATATCATTGTTCACCATATAAAGAATATTTTTTGAAATAATCGAAAAAAATCTTACAAGCAAAAATTTTTTGGAACATTGTATTTTAAGAATTTTAAAGAATAATGCAGAGTTGTGATAGATAACAAAAAATTAGAAAAAAACTCAAAGAAGAATTTAATGCATCTAAATAATATATTTGAAATTGAAGTGCTTGATGTAAAAATATTGATTATATAATAGCTTTTTCCATCTTCCTTTGGCAATAATATATTATTTTGCATTAAATTATATGACAAAGTGGATAGAAACAGTAGTCACATAGAAAAATAATTTCAAAACAACAGTAAGGTTATTGCACAACCATGTTTTAATAAAAATTAAAATTCCAAGATGTATTATAAGTGATGAAGATAGTTATTTCTACAACCAAATATTCATTGTACATCTTGGAAATCACATTGTGAAAAACATTTGAAGTCCCTTGCTTATCATCCACAGTCTAATGGGTAAATAAAAATCTCTAACTAAGAACTTAAAAATATTCTAAAAAAACTGTCACAACTTCAAAGAGAGATTTGTCTCAGTGATTGAATGAAGATTTATGAATACACATAACAGCCTTCAAAACACTCATTGGTATGTAACATCATACATGTATAAATTAATGTTTGAAAATACTTGTCATTTACGAACAGAGTTAAAATACTATGCATGATAAGTTGTGAAACAATTGAATTATGATCTAAATGAAATAAAATAAAAGATTTTTATAGTTGAGTGAACTTAGAAGGGTCAAGTGGGCCGAGCATCCCATGCACAACATGAGACATGGACAGAATTGGTCGTGTCAAGCCCGGCATGGCACAATTCAGAATCATGTCTAGACCTGGATAATGTGATCCGAGGCACAGCTCTTACCATGGTAGGATGGAACCATTCGTGCCTCATACCAAGCTTGGTGGCACAATCAACTGGCCTAGTGAACATTGACCAAGAAAGGGTAGGTCATAGGTCATAAATCATGCCCTACAAAAAAGGTTTTTTTAACTCATGTCAGACTCGACTTATGTGGTCTACCCGTTGCATTTTCAAGCAATGAGCTCCGACAACGACACTAACAAACACATCTTGTTGCTAACGCTACCTCAAAAAAATAATTTTAAATAAAAATCTATAACAATTAAATTATTTCCAACGGATTCATGTCAGTAATCTAATGGCTCATGGCCATCTGATTTCTAGCTTTAAATAAATAAAAAAAAATTAAAAACAAATAAATAAAGATTAAAAATTTTTAAAATTTTTATTCTAAATTTCATATACTCATTCTCTCTCACCTCAACTTTATGTTCAGTCTCTCCTCTAAAATATACTTTTTTATACAAATATTTTTATTGTTTTAATATTTATAAGTATATATCATATACAGTGTAACTTTCAAATTCCAACTGAAATTTTAAGTTGAGCTTTGAGATTAGCAGTTGTACAATTTCAAGAATAATATTTTATAACAAAGTGGTTATGATGCACTTTATTTTTTATTTTTTTGTGAAGTTTTTATTAATTTTGATTATAAAATAAAAATATTCAAAAAAATAATAAATTTAAAATTAACATAAAAATAAATAATAATGATAATATTATTAAAAAATCTGAGGCTGAACTCATTTATCACCTAACAAATAAAAAATTTGATGAATTTCACTAGTATGAAAGCAATTTAAAATAATAAAAAATAAAAATACTAAATTTATCAAAAAATAATCAACACAATATATATATTGTCAAAAGATATATACATATAGAAGTGTTTGTTATACTGACCATGTTAAAATACATGTCAATCAATGTACAAAAAAATATAATACATTAGATTTCAGACAAATCCAACTAAGCAACGAGATCTTCTAAATTAAATATAATTCAAGTTCAACTTCGTTAATCACTTACATATACTGTAATAAAGTTAAAAAAAATATGACAAAATTAATTATGATCATATATCATTTATTTAGATTTTTAAAAAATCCTAAAATAATCAGTATTATACAGACTTACTACTATCTTGCTTATCATAGAATTCTTAGATACACAGGTAGAAATGATATTATAAAATATAATAAGTTAAAAAAATAATTAATAATTAATGAATTAAAAAAATATAATAAAATAATATTCATGATATTTAAAATCTGAACTAGTTACAATTATACATTATTCATATACCTTATCATTAGGTAAGACATACAAATAAAATATTTAGAATTATTTTTGATATTACATCTAATAATGAAATAATTATTAGTATATTTATTTAAACTATTGAAAATAGTCCATTAAGTAAGATTTTTTATATTATGTGCATGTATCATATTATTAACATAGTAGTATAAACAAAAATGAAAATTATTCCTCATACATTAAAAAAATAAGATATTCATTAAAAAAGTTTTAGGATGTCAAACAAACAACAAAAATTTAATAATCTATGTTTATTTACAGGCCTAAAAAGAAAAAATTCTAAATAAATATAAGACACTATAAAAATTACATATATTTTATCTTGGAATTATGTGTCTAGTACCAATACAAAATATTAAACTACATCAATAATAAAAATCACAAATTTATCATTAATGATTCAGACTTGAATTCAAGAATTTTTTTTATAAAATTCCTAAAAATTTTTTATAATATGAGAAAAATGTGTTTGTCTATGTATACTCACACCACTTATATTGCATTTAGGTATATTTGTAACTTTAATAGCATATTTAACAAATATAAAGATTACCATACATTTAATGTTATGATTGTTGTGATGAAAACTAAGTATTTAAGTGATAACCATAAATTTTAAAATTAAGATGAAAAGGATATAAAATATTTTATCATACATAATCACATGCATAAACTAAAAATATCAACAAAAAAGTTTAATTCATAAAAAATTAATTAACTTATTTACATATTACAATACTTGATATAATAGTTAAAGTTAAGCTCCAAATATAAACATAAATATCTTATTCAAAGATGATAACTTCTTTATTCAGTTAGGTAGAAACAAATGATGAAGTGTTTGTCAAATATAAGTGAACTATCTCTGTACTTAAATACCAACTAATATTTCATCATATTACAAGATGATAATAAAAATTTAAATATGTTATGACAAAAATTATATGAATTTACTTATCGTGTGATATCTAAGATGACGCATGATCTACTTATTCCTCATGTGTCTAGCGCAGCATCAAAATTTATTTTTTTTATAATAATAAATATTATTTTAGATAGGAAATCAAAACTACAATCAGATATTATAAAAATATTTGCATGCATAAAAAACAAAATATTTTCAAGATTTGACATTCAAAAGAATATATAAGAAATGATGGCAGATAATAATTCATAAGACATAAAGATCAATGATATTAAGATCACCACTAACAATATCTTCAGACACATACATAATAATGATGATTTATATCTGCATTCACACCATTATACCAAAGATACTAATTGATTATTCATATGATTTTTAATTTGTTTTTTATATGATTATGATGTAATAATATTATATTCTCATTATTTATGCCATTATGATGTTTGTACTATTATTGTATTATATTTATTATCTTATGAATTATATTTCATTTTATTGTATGATATAAATATATATTATTTAGTATTTGTATCATATTCTATTTTTATTAATGAAATAGAATAGATTTTTCATTTGAGCTAAACACGATGGCAAATACGAAATGTCAAATTTTTTGTATTATGTATTTCATTTTTATTTTTTGTAAATGTAATATTTTAAATAAATAATTCAAAAAATTTAATATTTATAAAAAATTTAAAATTTATTTGAATTTGAATTTCTACCCAAGATGTCAATAGAGATGTCAAGTGGGTCAAGCAGCTCAAGCATGGCACAAGGCATGGCTCGACTAAGTCGTGCCAAGCTCAACACGAGACGGTACAAAAAATTGTCTAGACCTAGGTCGAGTTAGCCCAAGGCACGCTCATGTCGTGCTGGGCATGAAGCAATCATGTCTCATGTCAGGCCAAGCACAACCCACGTGGCTAGCCCATGGCAAGATCCACCAACACACAAGAAATAATCCAACAAGTTATGGGTTACCAAAAAACAGGCACCCCACCCGCCTTGTAATTTGTGTTACTAAAAACACATTGTCACATGACAAATTTTATTAATGAAACCCATCAATCACCAGATACCATGTGGATTTTATAGTTTTATAAATGAATATTAAATTGAAATTTGAAACCTAGCCACTCAAGCCACCCGCAACTCACCCTGAACCCCAACATCATCACTTGTCAACTTTGAGCTGACTGTGCTGGCCCTAATCGGCATTGACACACGACAAGGTCAACCCGAGCTTATGGTAAGCTCAGTCTGACCCCATTGCATCTCAGCTCAGAGTGGCAAGCGAATACCTATCCACACCGCACCCAAGATTCAAACCCAACACGCACCCACAACCCCAACCCCAAAGGTCAAACCCCAAAAAAAAATATTTTTTTCTAGAATTAATGATCTTGGCCGATGAATTTTTTTCTAATAGCTAGGAAAAAAATTCAATGGCTGTTTATGCACACTTAAAAAATCAAAAAAAAAATAAAAAAAATTAAAAGAAATATGATTTTAAAATAAAAAAAATTATAAATATAGTATACGAGTTTCAAATTTTTTTTTCTCATTTCTATATTTAATCTCAACTCTTTGCTCTGATTCTCTAATATTCATTTCCTCTGTTTTTTGCTCTTTCTATTTTTATTATATTTGTGTAAGCATAAACTTTAAAGTTTAAGCTTTAAAACAATTTGCAATTAAAGCTGAAATTTTTTATTTTTTCTTGTTTCTATTGTGTGGGGGTGGCTTCGGGCTATGGGTTATGGGATGCGGGCTATGGGCAATGGGCCATAGCTTTATCTGTCTCATCTCCAATCTAAAACATATTTTAGTTTTTTTTTTTGTTTTTTTTATATATTTATAAAAAATAAATTAATTTGAAAAAAAAAATAGTTAATAGTGAGTACAAAACAAAATTAATTTAGATTTAAACATAGATAATCATGATAATCCTACATAAATATCTGAGACCAAAACTATATTTACTCTCATAACCTCAGCTCAAATATAAATGCCTAAAAAAGAAAAAATTAGAAAAATATTTATAGTTTAGACTCGCTTTAACATAATAAAAAATATAAATATTAGAAGTATTGATGAAGATTGAAATAATGTATATATAATAAAAAAATATAAACATGTAAGAATGTTTGTAGAACTGGATACCTAAAAAAATATACAAAATAATACACCAAAAAATATAATGTATTTGATCTTATGCAAATCTAACTTAACATGAGCAGTGGGGTATTTGAAGGTGGACATACAAAACAATCTTTCATATACCATGATAATTTAGAGAAGAAATGCATGATCAAACTAATTATCATCATGAATCTTTTGATTAGATATTCTAGGAATTTAAAAATTATCAGTATCATACCGACCTAATTTCAATTTACTTATCATATGATTATTAGGTCCACATGTAGGAATGATATTATTAAATATTATAAGTTAAAAAAATAATTAATAATTAATAATTAATAATTTTAAATAATATAGTAGCGTGATATTTGTGACATTCAATATATGGACTAGTCACGATAAATTACTTTTTTTATGTCACATCATCCATTATGTAAATTTTATATATAAACATAATAAAAAAATTGTAGGTTTTCTAAAATTATTCATCATTATGATGATTTTATCATATATAAGTACATGATAAGAATATTTAGAGATAGCTATTAATTCTTCATCACTATGTAGAAATGGACCATTAAATAAAATTTTTCATTTAAAATATATGTATCTCATTATTAACCTAATAGTACAAGTGAAGATTAAGATTATTTCTCCAATATTAGAAATAATATAAAACTTACTAAGATATCTTAAAAAATCTAACAAACAATAAAAATTTGATAATCTTTATTTGTCTGCGGATCTAAAAAAAATTCTAAATAAATGTAAGATACAATTAGAATTAAACTTACCTAATGTCAAAATTATGTGTTGAATACAAACATGTAATATCCAATTACATCAGTGATAAAAATGATAAACTTACTATTGACGACGCTGACTGTGATACAAGAATTTTTTTTATGAAATTCCTAAATATTTTTTGACATAACGAACATATGTTCGTCTATGTAGACGTCCATCACTTGCATTATACTCAAGTATATATATAATATTAGTAACATATTTAGTAAATTTAAAGATAACCATACATTTAGTACCATTTCTGTTAAGATAAAAATTAATTACTTAAAATACTTATTTACTATTCTATCTCTTTATTGTCTAACTGTCTATAAATCTTAGGATTAAGATAGAAGGAATAAAAAATATTTTAGCATATATATCTATGTGCATGAACTAAAAATATCAATCTAAAGGGTTCATTCATAAAAAATTAACTACGTTATTTACATACTATAACATTAAGTATAACAGTAATTGCAGTCAGTCTCTAATTATGAACAGGAATATCATATTTTAAGATGATGACTTTTTCATTCAATTAGCAAGAAAAAAATAACAAAATGATCTATCGAATAGGAGCGAATTATATCAGTACTCATATATTAATTACTACTCAATTGTATCACATAACAATAACAAAATCTTTGATATCTTAACATAATAAAAATCATATGTCAACCTATCATGAACTATTTAAAATGGCACAGAATTTACCGACTCTTTCAGTGTCAAGCATAGTATTGCAATTAATATTATTTTAGATAATATATCAAGATTAAGGCCAAATATCATTGAAATACTTACATGCATGAAAAATTAGTAAACTCAAGAGTTAGTAAATGATGACTTTTAGAACTTGAAAGATATTAAGTTCAATATTAGTGATACCATCAGATATTTACACAATGATGATGATGATGATAATTTACATACAGACATCGATTGATATTTGAATTGATCTTGATGATTATTATTTTATTTTTAGATGATGAATTTTTTTGTTTTTTTTTATTATTATTTTTTTGTTAATCATTTTTTTATGATATCATTACTCATTATGAATGTTTTTTCATCTCATGCAAATATGATATTTAACATACTATTATATTTTTTTCATATATTTTGCATTGCAAATTTGTGAATTGTAATTTACATTTTAATTATTTAAAAAATAAAAATTAATATTAAAATCTAGCATAACCTAGCTCTAGGCACGACCTGATATGACCCAACCCAATTCTACCAGGACTCATGCCAATCAAGTTGTGCCGGGCTAGGCAAAACACAAGTCATTCCATGTCTAACATGGTAGGCCTACCTTATCTGACCGTGCCCAGCACGACATGATGACCCTACTAGGTCACCAAAAAATGAGTCGTACTGACAATGCATGATCTGTTTGAGACATCTAGATGTAATGATTTAGCACAACATGGCACAACCAAGTATGGCTCGACATTATTACAAGCCAAATGGGTTGTGTCGAGCCTGATGTTTGGCTACTTGCACCTTGTTGAAACAACATGATAGCATGGCTGAGCCACACTAAAATGGGTCTTGCCAACATGATATAGCTTATTTTATACCTATGAACGAACTAGAAATAAAGAAAAATAATGTTTATGATAATTCAAAAAATATACAATGATAGAAGAAAAAAATGATACAATAAAAATTTATTTAAAAAAATTCAAGACATAAAATAGAATATTAATCTTCAACTCAATATTGAAATTAGTTCTAGACAAACTAAGATCAAGGTGATCTGAACCAATCAATATAACTACAATAACTTCCTATAAAAATATATGTTTGAAAGTTGATGATGGGAGAAAGTTCAAGATCAATAGATAAAAACTAAAATTATACCAAAAAGACTACAATGTGAAAAAAATATCATAAATAAAAGAAACATAATTTTTTTGAAAATGAATAAACTATAAATTTCAAAATAATTGGGTCAAGTTAAAGATGTTAAATATTACACTTCTTGGTACACAACTTACACATTGTAGAGTAGAATTGAAGATTGAATAAAATATTAGCAAATTATTCCAAAACTTATAATTTTGGACATCTGTTTAATTTTTACTATTAATTCTCAAGTAGATACAATACATTATATGTTTTGGAGGTTGCGACATTACTTATACAAATCACAACAATTAGTCTTTTAAGGTTCATGGCAATAATCATGAGTCATAATGTGTTGTGTTGAATTTTTTTTTATGGCACTATAACAATTGTGAAGTTGCAATATCATTTTAATTACCAAAATTTTTTTAAAAAAAAGAAAAAAATAAAAAGAAAAAAATAAAGAAAATAAGAGAGAAAAACTAGGCCAATATATCAAAGTTCTAACCATAATTTTCACATCAAGATGTCTCATGCAAGTCATAGAGATACTTCTTGTTCGCAACTATATTTTTGTTCTTAACATCTAATGACAAAAAATTTGGTGTCTAATACGTTACAAGTATTAGAGACTAAATTTTAATATTACAAAATTAAATTTAATAATTTTAGTAAGTCTCTGAGAATGAAAATATAAACCATGTTTAAAGATAATGACTTTTTTATTCAATTAGATAAAATTAAATAATGGGAAAATTCATCAAATTAAAAATTTTGATATATTAAATTAGTAAAAATAATACAAATTCAACTTAATCATATTATACTATAATATGATGTATTGATCCTTCTAGTATCTAGTTGCATCGAAGTTTACTTTTTTAATAGATATGAATGTAATTTCAAATAAAAAGAGCACAATACATCTATTATTGATGCCCTCTCAATATTAAAAGATTAGGAAAAAAAATGAATAAATATTCAAGATAAAATAGATAATGACATACACAAAAAATAATTGCATCTCTTAAAATTGTGATGAACCAAACCATATTGAGTAGAATGACTGATATTATAGTTATGCTATTGTCACAAATACTACACTAGCATGTATTATTTTTAAACTTTTTTTTTGAATGTTATATGCAGATAGATATAACATTATATTTAATTCAAACTAAAAAATATTCTATTTTTGTATTTGTAACTTGTGTACATTGATTTTTCATATAATTTATTTATACATAATATATATATTATTAATATAACATATAGTAACAAAATACACATACAAGCTATAGCCTAGCCTATTGCCTACAACCTATTGGAGCAGTGTGCATTGGATACTACCTATTGTTAGTCCAATAGACAGTAGCCTACTCTACTAGATAAATGGATTGAGCAATAGACAATATAGATTCCAATGTCTAGCCTAGCCAAGGGTCAAGCCTAGCCAAGGGCATGCCACCTAGAATGATCGAACCAAGAGTGAATCATGCCCAACCCGACCCAACACAACCATGCACACTCAGTTTCCCCTTGCAAGCCAATGAGATGCAAAGGGTATGCCTTCTATGTCATCATGCCGTTACATCATGACTCGAGTAGATGTACCATGTCATGGCTACCACAAGATGGACAAACTCAAATCAATTACCTTTCATAATAGTAACTATGCATCAATCATCAACTACCCTTCTAACTCAACATGAGATAGTTCACATCTCACATGGAGGTGTCAAATAGACCGGATGACCCGGACTCGACCCAAAGCTTGGCCCGACATGGCACATTACAATAAAAAAAGCCCGGACCCAAGCTCGGGCCCATGCCGAATGGACTCTCGGAATGAATCATGTCGTGTCATGTCAAGGATATTCAGCCCACATGTTGTGCCAGGCACGGCATGGATGCCTGGCATGTGGGCACAGCACGGGTGACCATGCACCGAGCAACGCCAGATGAGTGACGACAGTACAACACCCAAAACCCTAATTCCCTAAAAAGGCCCGACCCAAACCGAATCAATCCAAACCCTGGCAAATTTCAAGTCATGAGCCATGCCGGGCTTGCCCTCCAAGAAATCATGTCGTGCGTACTATTGTGTGTCATGCTTGGCATGGCACACCAGGCAGGTTGAGCAAGAAAATAATGGGTCAAGCCGGCCCAACCTATTTGACACCCCTAATCTCACCCAACAAATATCGCACATATCATGACAATAATCCTCACAAGAGTAAGCCACAATAAATACATGTTCACTCTCAATTTTAATTAGATTATCTCCAATAATCCTACACTAACTATAAGCAACTAATTTTTTCTTTTATAAAAATCACACAACAAAGAATAATATTATAACATAAATAAACACAATAAATCCACATAATATCACAAAGAAAAATTCACAATATATCAAATAAAAAAATAACACAAAACACCAAGACTCCATGCCAAACTTCTAGAACACGGGCTACACATAATTTTAACATACAAATTTTCAAGGCAATCATCATCAAGATCACTAGAGCTTTGTTGGACCTTCAAAAATTGACTATCACCGAGCTTACGACTGCAATTAATCAACCATATATGAGAAAAACCCAATAAACTTATTATTTGTTGCACAGTATAGTGATGGTATCATTATCGATGCAAATCATCAGCACACACCAATGCTAACACACTATGTGGCATGCACCATACTTGATTTGCTTCCAAAATGCTCTGATGTCATGCTTACTCTTGTAGTCTTGGAACCCATCACGACTTCTGGAAGAATTAAAAAAATAGAAGGAAGAAAAAAGAAAAATAAAAAATAAATTTTATTTCATTTATATGATGTACGATAAGTCACATATCAAGTACTTCTAGACTAAAACATCAACAACTTTAATTTCTGTAAAAATAATTCTTTTTAGTATTTGGATTATATTATTCAAAAAAATAATATATATATATATATATATAAAACAAAGAATGAAATTTGATTACATGAAATTATAATTATTGTCAAGAACCGTATGAAAAAAAAATATTAACTTGATTTAATGAAACACATTATTAAATAATTATTAAATAAAGTATATATTTAATGGTTAAAATAATTATATACTATTAAACAAGATATTGATAGAATAATTTTAAAAAAAAATGCAAATATTAAGTTATGTGACAAAATCCATAAAGATCAAAAAAAAATGATATAGATAGAATAATATAGATATTAAACTTATAAAGAATTAAATTAGAAAGAAACAAAAACTATGATTTGAGTATGTGAAAAGAAAAATTAAACTCTAATTTAAAATAGTTACACTAACAAATTAGTAAATTATATAAATAAGCAAGTCACTAATAATTTGAATGAACATAGAAAAAAATACAAACTTAAATTAAATTTTTAATTAAAAAAATTTACATTAATTGATAAATTAAATTCATATGAGAATCTATATTGGTATTAAAAATTAATTTTGATAATGATAATGATAATGATGAATCACTACATCTTTAAAATATTTATTACAAAAAAACATCACTTAAATGTAAGATATATTACCTTAGAAAGTATGTTATAATTTTCTATTTGACACGTGAAAATGATAACACCTTGTATCTCTTTAATATTTGACTAATAAAAAATACATGGCAACTATTTGAACAATCAAAAACATGTGGTAGTTATCTCAAACCATGGTAAGATATTATATTGTACAGCATTTATTTTCTATCACACAATGACTGTGTCAGAAATGAAATGCAATTAGCTCCACATAAAACTTCAAAACATACTATTCAACACAACCTTTTGAGTAAAAGAGGCAGAATTTGATCACTAGAAGCCCAACAAAACTTTGGGTATCAGCATCATAATATATCTTTTTAAGTACATGAATTTAATTATTTTATAAGGTTTTAATTGAAAATTAATTCCATTTTTATTATTAATTTCTACATCTTATAAAGCATTTTCTAATTTTTTTGGGTTGTAATTAAAAAATGACAGTCCCACCCATGCATTTTGTATAATATTGCATCATGCACTATCAACGCACAAGAAACTTTGTAACTGAGTTTTTACACAATTTCTTTTCCATGTCTTACATGAACATGCCCATTTAATAAATCGGGGTGTTTTTTTAGTTGACTGTTATAATATTAAATTTCTTAATTGAAATTTTTACATGGCAACAAACAAACAATCCCGTGCTTCTCAATAAAGAATCCAATTTAAATTATTTTCCCAATTTTAGAAATAAAAATTATATTTCTAGAACAAAAACTATGGAAATTGAGCAATTGCTTCTGGTGAATGATTCGACCTAAAATCCAAACCATGTCAGCACAAAATACTACCAATATGTTAGGTTATCTCGCGTTGGTTGTTGAAAAGGTTTATAAGTGTGGTGGAAAAACCTCATGGCTAACTTTTGGGACCGATGAGTCTCGAGACCATCTAGCACCATTATCAAAGATCAGGTTACAACAATCGTGTCAAAGAGCAGTGAGACAGATTCACTCCACAATCCCATGGGCCATTGTGTCTTGGGTAGATGATTGGGAAATCCCACGTCAGTTTCAGAAGGGGTTGAAAGTCCCAAACAGACTAAGAACTTTACAAACAGGATAAAACGTTATCAATCATATATTATGTATCAATGGAGCTTCAAACAAGCATAAAAATTGAATTAGCAATGAAATACTGCCAAAATAAAGAAAGAAAAGAAAATGAAGTTACTTTTGGACGACGAGTGTGGCCTCTGACAACGGAGAAAAACTGAAGAACTAAATCTCGATTCGAATAATGGTTTAGGACACCGGGCTGTGGGAAAGGACAATATGATGGGAGTAGAAATGATAGTTCTTTGGAAACAGTGAGATGGGGGTGCCTTGATTGTTGAAGGCAAAAACCGCGGGAAAAGGGGGAGAAACGTCGATTTTCCGATCATTTTTACTCCAGCCGTCCAGCGTCCTTACGACCTTTTTCCGTTTGAAACATCAACCAGGTCCCGATTCCCAAATATCTCCGAGTCGCACTCGCACAGAGCGGACACAATACGGTCTCACATTTGCGTGTATTCCATGACCGTCAACTTAAAATACTTATGTTTTACGTTTGTTTTGGGCACTAAACTTAAAATACTTATGATTTGTTTATACAAGTATTCAAACCTAAAAAACCTTTAGAAACATCCAAATCAACTATTTTTTGTCACATCAATATCTTATTTTTAGAAAACTCTTCCTTACTAGACAGGAACTCATCTCATACCATGCAAAAAAGTTTTACTATAGCATACCAACTTAATATAATTTTGCTCCATGCAAAGTCCATAAACATGATCGAAGACTTGAGGTGAACAACAATGGGCATTTGAGAAAATTTCATCAATTTGACTTTTACATATCTTCATATAGAGATCTATAAATATATATTATGATATATAATATAGTACCAATATATACATATATATATACACACACACACTATGATATATTTAAATATTGTTGGAATCATTTTATATTGAATATCATTTTTATTGGTTTTTCCTTATAATTATTTGTTAGATTCATATTTGTTAAAATTTTTTATTTATGTATATATAGTAATTATGTTGAACATAATATCAATTAATTATGTAGAACATAATACATCACAAATAATAAGAAAAACATAACACTTAACACTCCCATAATAAATACTAGTTTTAACATGGTTCACTAGTCATTCTATACAACTAGATATGTTCACCAAAAAAGTACGTAGTACATAAAATAAAAAAGAGTTGGATCTTCAGGGTAAACCAATACATGCTCTAAAAATTCTTTCGACCTACTGACTGAGCAACGAGACTCCCATTATTATCTCAATATCACATATTCAATCTGTCAATATATTAGTAACTAGACCTATAAATAAAATAAAGAAAAAAAACAGATGGTTAAGAAATCAGATAACATAATAAATTATATATTACAATATTAGTTTTCTTTTGAATGATAATGAGTTGAGATTGTATTTATAATATATATATATATATATTATTTATTCTACATAGTAGATGATTTAGTATGTAAAATTTAGTTTATGCATATAAGATCAAATCATTTGTTCTTATAGAATATAAATTTATTATTCACATTTTAGATGGAGTTGGGCACACTATTGGTAAGATTATAGCATAAGTGATAGGATTTCAGTAAATCTATCTTATTGTGGGGAATAAAGTAATTATAATTTTCTATACTTGTGTAGTTATGTGCATTGAATGGGATCAAATTGGTTTAATTATTTTATAATGACATAAAATAAAAATAAATTTTAGTTATTATAAATATTATTACTCTTAAAATAGATGTAATTGACAAATACATACACTTGTTAATAATTATTTTGACTCATAAAAGGTGAGATTTATAATTAGATGAACATACTTAATGAGTTTGATAACTTTATCAATTATATGGTAAATATTAATTATTATTGGAATCTATCCTATAAAATGGATTGATAATCCCCCTTTTAGGATGCTTATAAGTTTTGATATTATCAAATCCTATAAATAAATTCTTATTTGATATATCGAACAAGTTAAGTTGAAGGTATCGAGGTAATAGATATAAGAGATTGAATTAAATTTTCATTAATTTGATTTAGTTTAATGAATATCTATAATATAAATATGTAGATTTAAATAAGTGTTAAATAATAAAAGATGTGAGTTATTTAAAATAAGTATGAGAGTAGAATTATACTTCTATAGTGGTATGATTTATAATTAATGTGAATTATGTTATATATAATTTATATTGGGAGCTCAAATATTATTTATGCTAGCATCCCTCCCATAGCCTAATTCAATGTCATAAAGAATGTTTAATATTATAATTAAAGATTTAGCTTATTTATTTAGAATATATGTGCATATAAAATTGAAATAATTAATTTGATTAAAATTATATAAATTAAAATTGAATTAATTATTTGATTATATATATATATATAATATTATACTTTAATTGAATTTTTAATATAATTTGAATAATAAAAAAATGGGGGCATATCACATCACTTTTGCAAAGTGATTTGAAATGTTATTTATTATTATTATTATACATGTTCGAATGTATGGCTTAAGAGATGCACAACCCACACATTATGCATCTTCTTCCTCATGATGATGAAGCAGGTGATGAGGGAGATGGGTCCAGAGAACTAAAACCTCACAATTTGTCTAAGTATGTATTAAAACAATCTTACTTCAATCTTCTCCCAAAAAGATAAAAACTTTTATGAATCTATTACACACAATAGGATTAGATTTGGTTTTTAATAATATCTATGTGCATGTGAGCACATTGTAGTAAATATTTATAAAATATATAGACACAGACACACTTCTATACACACACATATTGATATTTGTATTTATATATAGTAGTGTATCTGTATATCATGGATGAACACAAAAGAAAGATGATTTGCTATAAGATATTTATACAAAAGTGATTGAGATGCATTACAACTTTGTGAATTGGTATGACATATAAATAAAGATGTATTTATATACATTATATCCAACATTTTACTACAATGTGCATTATATCCAACATTTTAGTGTATGTATGTATATGTGATTATGTATATATACAAATGCATATACATACATACATATATATATATATATGTGTGTGTGTGTGTGTGTGTGTATATATATATATATTTGTAGTGCATGTTTGTATACCCACACCATAGTGTGTATACATACCCATTGTAGTATTTTTTATATAGATATGCATGTATACACACACACACACACACACACACACTTATATATTGTTGTTTATATATTGTTGTATTGATGCATACATAAAACATATACAAATACACACACACACACATGCTCAACTTTTAAATAACATAACACTACAATAAAAGATGAAATTAGAAATGCCATATTTCGTTTCTAATTCCATCATTATGGTCAAGTAGAGACGTAATTAGAAACAATATGAATTCATTTTTAAAATCCACCTCTCTAAATTTTTAGAAACAGATAATGCAATGACGTTTCAATAAATAGAGATAGAGAAAATCCATCACTTAAAATTGTGACGACAAAAGGATATTGGGTTCTATCGCTAATTTTGTATAGAAAAAATAGAAAAGTATTATTAGGGGTGTCAAACAAATCGAGCCATGCCTGCCCATTTTTTGGTGAACTAATCGGGCCACTATGCCATGCCTCGTGTGGCCTGGTATAGTAACATTACTATGCTAGGCACAACACGACTTGAAAACTACCAACTTAACACAGCCTACCAACTTGGCTAAAGCGTGGTTTGGGTCGGGTCGTGTCAGGACTTTCCAAGTCATGCTGGGTTGTACCCCATTTTTCTAGCTTTATTTTTATAAAAATCCAACTATAGATCCTAGGGCCGGTTTTTTGTATCATCAAGCTAGGCACACATGTTGTCCCTGCCTCAGCATGGCATGAATCATACCAAGGGATGGCCCGGCCCAGCCCAAGGCACTGTTCCAAACCATGCCATGCTAGGCTAGGCACAATTGAACTGGGTCATGCCCTAGCCTCCCAGCTTGTTTAACACCTCTACATATTATCCATTTATAATTGAGCAACAGATTATCAAAGAAATGCATGATTTGTTTCTATTTAGAAATGGAATTTTCCATTTCTATTATTTACAACAGGAATTTTCCATTTGTATAGTTTCTGTATACTTTATACAATATACAAATACATACATAAACTATAAGACCTACAACCAAATAAGCACATTCACATATTATTCATCAAATAATATTCACATAATATCTACTATAAAATAAAATATTAGATAATAAACATAAATGTTCATAAATTTCAATACACAATTCATAACCTAATTAAAAAAATATTAACACAAAAATCATAATTTCACATCAAAAATATTTGTTGCAAACATTTTATAACATATCACAAACAATTATTATTCATTCTCTTGATGAGTATTATCCTTCATAGATATAGATGGATCCTCTTTAGAATGATGAAAGATAGATGATGTCACTGTCAACTTGCACATTAATTTTTCCATCTTCAAAATCTTATGTTATATTTCATCATTTCTTTTCAATCTTTCAGCCTCTCTTTTTTTTCATTTCTTCAATTTTTTTTTATATTTCTTCATTCTTTTTTTTGTATTTCTTCATTCTTTTGTTACATCTCCTTATTTTTTTCTTTGCAATGTAAATGAATTTCATGCATCTCCTCATACAACCTCTCATCAAACAAGTTATTGTAATTAGAAGATGATGATGATGAACTCCAAGAAGAACTTGGGTAACATATAGATGTATGGGTACCAAGACCGTACACTTGCCATTTTTTGGCTCCACTTCGATAAACTGAAGGTAAATATATGCAACATTAATCTCTTGCACCTCTATAGAAGGATTTATCAATTATGAAGCAATTTCAAACATATTTTCCACAACTTATTGCTAATTTTAAAATACAGTATAACTCATTAATTAATATATTGATATAAATTTTATACCAGCACAATAAACTATCCTCTTGCTACTAAAAAAATAATATAAAAATAAAGTTAGTCATTATATTTAATGAGTCCATAAATAATAAATCATTAAATATGATAAAAATATATACTTGAGTTAGTATTTTTTTACAATTAATGTTAAATAATCAATTATTTAAAATTTTGTTCTTTTATTATTTTCAATTTTCAAATGAAATAACAAGTACAAAATGAGAAACCCACATCTATATCATTTGAGCACTTGTCTACAAATGATATATCATTTTTTTATGCATTCGCTTGAATACCTCAAATAATTTTGGTGGATGTCCCAACTCAACCTCTTGAAAATAAATATTAGTTACTATTAAGGTACATCATTCATTATCACACATATATTATCCTTTGGATTCAAAAAATTTAAATAATAATAAAAAATAATTGACAATCATATTAAATCTACTAAATGTTGGCATGTCACCTTTAAGCCTCCAATATATTTTGAAGGTCCTTATCCTTCATCTTCTTTCTCTGATCGATGATTATGTGAGGCCATCTGGGATAAGGCCTTGAGCTCTTCATTATCCCAGTATTCCCACCAGTTTATCCAAATATCAAGGGAACATTACTAAGCTTTGCATCTATGTTTTTTTCTCTATTTTTCAAGCTTATCATAATATTTCATATATGACACATATTTCCATATTTCATTAACCAAGAAAACCAAAGCATTATTCCATTTTTATTTTTTATCCAAAAATCAAATAAAACAATAATATATTATAATGCATTTATTTTAAGAGTAAATCATATTAGACAAAATTGAAAAATAAGTAAATACATGAAAAATATACCTCAAATTTTTCCTAATAAATTCATTCATACTTGGGGATATTTTGTTCTATTTTATACCATCTACAACTAGTTTCTCCTTAAATATCTTTCTAATTATATGAGAAATAAAAGGAATAAACTAATAACTAATTTAAGATCAGCACGTACATATACATATAAATAAAATACACAAATTTTTCTACAACTAAGTTAAAATTTATTTCATTTATATTTATTATCCAAAATTTTGTAAAAAAAAAATATTTTACTTCTAAATGATAATGTTCGATAAGAAACAATATCATACATTGTTATTATTTTAAATATCAAAATTCAAATATTTTAATAAATTTATAATTTCATTCACATATTATTTTATATTTAATTAAAATGAAAAAAAGAAAAGTAATAATAAATGTATGTGGTAAATTTAAGAAAGCTACATACTATTTATTATTAATTATGAGATGAATAAAGATTTTCTTATAACTTAACATGCAAATTATGGATTATGAATATCATTCCAGTGTCATTGGTATGATACCAATGCATGAGTCTCCTAAGATAGATAAGACAAAACTATCAGTATCTTCTAGTATAAAATAAGACAGATGAAATATCTATCATAGTAAATCCATGCAAAGAGACATTTGAATGTGTAAAAGTTTCCTTTGTATGTGTAATAAAATGCAGAGAGACATTTGTAGTGTTGTCGTCATTGAATACATGTAAATTTTCTCCTACATGAACTATTAGTTGACTTTCTCTGCTCCTCATCACATATTGAGATCGTTGGCTACTTGAATGATTAGCTCTCATACCTAAATCAAGTTATATAAATATCAAAATATATAGAGGCAATAAAAATATATTATGAAAATGTCATCCATATTATAACAATTACAAAATGAGAATGACCAAATAATAAGGTATGAAATGAATTTCTAGTCATTATCAGAAAATTCTAACAAATTATTTCTATCTACATATCCATCATCATCTGATTATGTAATTAATTCCTCCTCATTATCTTCTTCAACATTGCCATCATTAATGTCCAAATATTTGTCACCTTCACTAAGTAATATTTGAAGCCTATCATCTTCCCCATGAATGATTGAATGAAGTTTCATATTATTTTTTTGAAATGATGATACACATGATGGAGTGACAATAACATCCTTTTCAACAACTTCAATAGCTGATCTAAGTTTTCTTTTACACATTGCCCACCAAAGATATGAATTTCTTCTTGTGGTTGGATAAGTGATGTAACTCACTTGTTCGGCTTGTACCGCAAGAATAACTGGCTCATACTTATGATAATATTTTTATGGTACACATCAATTAGGTTGTATTGATGATAAATTCTAGTACCCATATTTGTAATAGGATCAAACCATTCATACTTAAATAGAATTTTCTCTTAATTAATAAAGTAGAATTTTATTAGTCAACCATGAAAATTAGTAGTATATATAGTGATGTTTGACCCTTTGATACAAATATCATTGTTCATTATAGCTTTATTTGAACCATATTTCAAATATGTCTATTATATATATTTACATAATGTATGATATATGTCTATAAACTTCATAATGGTCCTTTTGAAAGATCCTTCATTTGTCTATTATATATATTTGATGAAGAAAATTATACCTAAAAATGATAAAGGATAAATTCATACATATATAATGTTGCATGTAAATATTTATAACCAAGAATGATAAGTTATATACTGACAAATTTTTTAAAATAATTTGTAAAATCTTTTTCAAGTTTTGCATCAATTAAAGCATCATCAATATGAGGTTCTCTTTGCCTGAATTCCTCTGTATATATTCTTCAAAAAAAATATTGAAGATATTTTGAATTAATAAATACTATAATGCATACAATGACAAATAAATGAGAATATGAAATTATTATAGATTTTATTCAATACAAGGTGTAACTTCTTCGTAGTTCAACAAAATATATATATGTGCGCAGCATGATACTCTAGGTCATCCAAAAAATATCTTGATGTTGCTCTACCATACCATCAACCTGCATGTCTAAAAATAGTTTTCATGTCATTTTATTTTGATCCATCCTTCATACCATATACATTATTTGGTAATAATTTGTCATGTCTATTATATAATTGCAGCCAAAAGTAGTGAATACAAAATGCCAAAGCCTTTTCAACCAAGTAGGCATTGCATATTGATTCATTAATTTTGGCTTTATTTCAAACATTATTTTTCAATTTTTTCTGTAATCTAAAATAAATATAAACAGAAAAAAATATTCATCGGATGCATTAAAATTTTTAGATTAAAGAATGAAAATTATATAACCTCTCAATTGGACACATCCATTTGTATTGAACATGACTACTATCATGGATTCATAATGCAAGTGGACTAGGAGATGTTCCATTGAGTCGTAGAAGCTTGAAAAAAAATATACTCAAATCTACATAAAATAATGGGGATATCTTTTTATGATTGCTCTATCACTTCATTTCTTATGACATTACAAATGAGATTCTTAATAAAAAACTTATTTTAGTCAATGCTTTCCAAAATTTTTGGGGAAGTAATTCACGAAATGTTATGGAATATTAGTCTCTGCATGAACACATAGCATTAATAATATTTCATCTCAAATAACTTATGTTTCTTCATATCAACACATCTTCTTATGTTAGTTGCATATCTATCAAGGAACCTGAGCTCCAACCGCCATTTACACAAAGTTTTCTTTGTATCCTTTTCAAGAATATAACATACCTTAGGGAATTTCTTCATTGATTCATCCCTATATAACTTTGGACATGAACATAACTCTTTCAAATCTTTTCTTGATTTGTCATTATCTTTTATTTTTTATTCCACATTCATTATAATATTAAAAATATTATCAAAAAAGTTATTCTTAATGTGCATCATATCTAAGATGCATCTAATATAATTGATTTTCCAATAAAGAAAATACCAAAAAATATTTTTTTTCTTTCAACCACAATGATAATTTTTTGAAATTTGCATATTAATGCAATTTACATCAACATCCATAATGTTTTAGAACTCATATCTTTCAATTTCTTTTAATATTTCATCACCTGACATCAAAGGTGGTACACTTTTAATGACTTTGTGGCCTTTCCTAAATGCATCAATATTCATCCAAAATGGATGTTCCACATATAAGAACTTATAATTGTTATCAAACCAAGAAGTCTTTCCTTCTTTGCTTAGATAACATACATCCGAGTCCTCCATGTAATAAGAATAAGCTAATTTTTTATAGTACTCCATCATGACATTATTTAATATGTAAGAAAGTCACTTATAGTCCATTTTGAAGTTCTACTTTCTATATATATTATATGTTTCGATACCATCCTTTCAAAAATTTTTGAGCGCTACTATAAAGAGTTATAAATAATATCTAATTTGTCTTTTAGATTTCTCAGACTAGGCATGATAACACAGAAAAACATGTACTCATCTTTCATACATATTCATAGTATTAAGTTATAAGGTGTAATAATAACTGATCATGAAGAATATTGTTGCCCTATTTATCCAAATGGTTGAAATCTATCTATGCATAGCTCTAATCTAACATTTTGACTTTTATCTACAAAAGATGGATGAAAATCATCAAAATATTTTCAAGAAGAAGAATCTGAGCAATGCCACATTATGTCGTCTTCAATAATAAGCTCTTTGTGTCAACTCATGTCATTAGTAGTGGCTTTAGATGTAAATAATCATAAAAAACAAGGAGTCAATGGAAAATAATACATATTATGAAGAATATTTATTTTCTGCCTTTTACATGTTATATTTCTTTTGTACTGATGATAATTACAAAAATTATATGTAATTGCTTCATTGTTTATGTCCCAATATATCAAGTAGTCATTAATACAATGATGTATTTTTTCCATTGACAAACCCAAACCTCATATTAGCTTCTTTATGTTGTAAAAATTATTTGTCATAATGTTATTCTTTGGTAACAAATTAGATAATAACTAGCATATTTCATTATAAAACTTTTCTGAAAAATAATGTTTCTCTTAAATTCAAGAGTTTGACCACCATAGATAACTTCGAGTGGCCATACGGATTATATGGCCAAACCTCTTCTTCTTTAAGCTATTAGTATTTTATAAAATTTTTTTGCTGATGATATTGGGATATATATCATTAGCAAATTCCATTATAATATTCTAATCAATATTTCTATGTACATAATGCTTAGTTATTTGTGACACACCTAATTCCTCATATTTATACCAAATACAATAGTCTTTAACAATACCTTTTTTTCAAGATGATATCACACTGTATCCACATCTCAGAAACTCTAATTTTGATATTTTTAGGCATTACAAGGGCATCTTATTTTTGTGTCATCCATAAATTTAAGTTATTTTTTAGTAAAGTCAATAAACTCCTCAATCCTACAAATTGATTAGTCAAAAATCCCTTTTTAGCCTTATATTAATCCATTAACAATCATGTCATATAATCTTTCACAACATGAACTTTTTTGAATTATAATAATATAGATAAAGATTTATTAGTAATAAAGATGTAGTAACATTGTTATGATATTACATAAATCTAACAAATAAGTTCTAACACCAATGAAGTCTTTGTCCTAGGGGCAAAGGCAGAGGTATTCAAGAGAAGAGGACTTGAGTTTGAATTCCACTCTACGTAAGTGGAACTATGCATCCCAAAAAAACCTCTCAAGCCGCTGGGCCAAATGAGGGTTTTTTGGGGTATGGGATCGTCCAAACGGTGCGGTCTGTCACTATAAAAAGCTTACTCGACCCTTAGTTTTTTCATTGCAAAAAATGCAGTCCTCCCTCTCTTCCTTCTCTCCTCCACAAATCTCTCCCGAAACCCTAGCCTTCTTCCTCAAATTTCCAAAATCAAGCCTTGAAGGCTTGGATCTGTTAAGGGAATGATAGAACTAAGGTCATGTAACTTAGCTTTCCTCGTGTTGTGTTTTTAACCACATAAAATGGGTTTTACGAGACCGCCGTATTTATCCCGAAGCCATAAAACTGAGCAAAACCTAAGTTGTGCCAATAACTGTGACACATCACCCAGGGGTCCCACTCATTCCATCACACAATACAATGTGAAATAAAAAAAAATTTCTCAAATGTATCATATATTTTTTTCATTTTATTTTCTCAGCGGAATAAAGAAAATACATAACATAATATTTAAGTAACAATCGGCTTTCCTTCACATGTGCGATTCCGTATGTGGATCTGTCATCTGCTTTGGACCTATACCTGAAAATGGGTCCCACAACGGAGTGAGCAAAGCTCAGTAGAGATAACATTTTTTAGAGTTACTCTCTACCTAAGTGCACATAAAACATCAAGCATATAAATCAACGCCCATTAGTATAATGTTTAAATGAATGTAATTATGGATGAAATATTTATATGTCCATATTTCCGAGTCCCATCGACTCCCTCACACATACCGAAGCCAAGTGTGACATATTTTATATATATATATATATATATATATATGTGTATATGTATGTATGTATATATGTATATATATCTATAGAAATATTTATTTTTTTGGAATTATTTCGAAAAATATGTACCTCCTGCAAAAAAAACATATTAGACATTTATCCGAATAAAATATGATTTTCATGGATTAACTCTGAGAAATATGTACTGTCGTAACTCAGCTTGGATGTTGTCCCAATTCAAGCTCGCAAATTTATAATAGCCATGTACCAAATAAAATCCCGCACAACTTAGTCTGAACGTTGTCCCAATTCGTGTTCACTAAATATCATCCATATACCTTTATATATATATATATATATATATATATATATATATATATATATATATATATATCATGCACCCACCCATGTATATGGAATGTTCCCGTGCACATGAAATGTAATTATGTCATTTCTATTTGACCCATGTTTCAGACATAATTATAACAATCCAAATCCAATTCATTGCACACTAACTTTTACTAAACGAAATACCAAAACTTTTTACCAATTAATTATTTCTAATAACATTTTTAACAATTTGAAATGAAATAAAAAACATGATCATTTATGACCATTAAATAGAAAGAAATTCTGATAAGAGAAAACCACTACTTTTCAAAAAAATTTATGGAAACTTTATCAATTTAATATCAAACTGAAGATCTTGTCATGTGGAGGAACTTTAGTTCTTGTAATATTACATTTTGATTCTAGAATAATCCGTTATGATTAAAAAAAATTCACAGATTTTTTTCTGTACTGTATCTCTCTCCCTGCCGCCGAAACATTTTTTTCAGCCTTCTCCCATTTTCCGGATTCCTGACGTTTTCTTGTTTTTTTTCTATAATTATTATTATTAATTAATTTTTTTTTAATTTTTTTTCTTTGGGTTGATGACTGGACGGCTGAGTGACAGTGTCCACCCATGCACATCCACGTGTGGATGTCATGGCGTGATCTTTCGGTTACACGTAATTTTTGTTTCTTAAATATTCTAATAAATATTTAATAAAATAAAAATATAATTAAATTCTGATTTTCTCAGAATTTAATGAAATTTGACACCATAGCTATATTTTCCAAGACGAATTCAATAACAAAATCTTTTTTATTATTTGGGCTCTAGAATTTTCAGGTTATTTTCTCTTATTACAAAATTACCATTTTGCTAATTTTTCTCAGAAATCAAATTATGTTAATTATTTATTCATTTTTTTCAAGATTTCACATTCTCTCCTCCTTAAATAATTTCATCCTGAAATTTTCACAAATACACCTTTGCACTTATAAACATATATCGAAGTTAAATAATTATTAAATTACTAAAATACATACCTTAATTTTCAAATAAAAAAGGATAAGCAACAATCATCGTATCTTCATGTTCCCATGTTGCTTCTTCTATTACTTGATGCTGTTATATTACTTTTACTAGTCTCATAGTTTTGCGTCGTAAAACTTGGTCTCAACTATCAATGATATGCATTGCATTTCTTTAAATATTCTATCTACATCAATAACTAGTTCGCCTCAATCCATTACATGAGTTGGATCAGGAATATATTTCCTAAGCATAGAGACATGAAATATCTCGTGGGCACCAGATAAATGTGGTGGTAATGCTAATCGATAAGCAACAAAACCCACATTTTCGAGTATTTTGAAAGGCCCAATATATCTTGGTGATGACTTTCCACGCTTCCCAAATCTGATTTCTCCACTTTTTGGCATTACTTTCAAGAAAACATGATTTCCCATCTCAAATTCTCGAGGTCATCTTCGTTTATCAGCATAACTTTTATGTCAACTTTGAGCTATAATAAGACATTGTCGTATCAAATTTACATTTTCTAAGGTATCTCTAATCACATCTGGACCCATGATGGATCTGTCACCCATCTCAGGCCAACAAATTGGAGATCGACATGTCCTTCCATACAATGCTTCATAAGGTGCCATTTGGATACTTGCCTTATAACTATTATTATAGGCAAACTCGACCTAAGGCATATATTCTTCCTAGCTATTCTTTAAATATTGACAATATGCCTGTAACATATCTTCCAAAACTTGTATGGTTCTTTCCGACTGACCATCTATTTGTGGATGGAAAGCAGTGTTCATTATCAACCGTGTTCCCATTGCTTTCAGAAAACTCTTCCAAAAATAAGCCGCAAATCTGGGAACTCTGTCCGATACAATAGATACTGGCACTCCATGTAATCGTACAATTTCTCGTATGTATAACATACACAATTCCTTGCGTGTGAAGGTCATTCGCATTACTAGAAAATGTGCGGACTTTGTAAGCCAGTCCACAATTACCCACACAGCATCATGTTTTCGTGATGTCGGTGGCAAGTGAGTCACAAAATCCATCGTGATATGCTCCCATTTCTATTCTACTACCTCCAAAGGCTGGAGTAATCATGCTGGCCTCTGATGCCCAGCCTTTTTCTGTTGATACGTGAGGCATCGTCGAACAAAATCCCAAATATATCTTTTCATCCCATTCTAGTAATACTAGCGACAAATATCATTATACATCTTTGTGCCATCTAGATATTATGTAAACCTAGAACAGTGACATTCACTAAGAATCTTTTCTCTCAATTCCACTATCTGGGGAACCACAATCCGTCTCCTAAACCAAAAACTACCATCCATATGAATAGCCCAACCTTCATCTCACCTACTAGTCTCTACTCAGTTCTTTATAGATAATATTTATACATCTTGTTTCTGCATCTCAATCTTCTTATTTAATAGCGAAGGTATAGCTACTAAACTCTTGATAACACCCTGACTTTGACTGCTATATTGCAAGCTGAATCATCCCATAGTTTCAAGTATATCCCATTCCCATGAAGCTATACTAGCTAGTGTACCTCATGACTTTTGACTAAGTGCATCAGCCACAATATTTGCCTTACCAAGATGGTAATGCAAAGTAAAATCATAATCTTCTAGATACTCCATCCATCGACGTCGTCTCATGTTAAGCTCTCATTGTGTAAAGATATATTTCAGACTTTTATGGTCTGAATAGACATCAAATTGCTCTTCATACAAATAGTGGCGTCATATTTTTAAAGCAAATACTATTGCCACCAATTATATATTATGTGTGGGGTAATTTTTCTCATGATTCTTTAACTGTCTTGAACCAAAAGCTACCACTCTCCCAGATTGCATCAGGACACATCCCAATCCATCTAGCGAGGCGTCACAATACACTATATATTTCTGCCCCCTATCCGGAACTATCAGAATAGGCACTGAAGTAAGTCTCCTTTTTAATTCCTAGAATGCCTTTTCACATGAATCAGTCCACTCATACTTGACTTCCTTCCAGGTGAATTTAGTCATTGGAGTAGCTACCCGGTAAAAATTCTCAATAAATCTTCTGTAATACCCAACCAATCCCAAAAAAACGTATTTCAAAAACTGACTTTGGCCTTTCCCAACTCATGACTGCCCTGACTTTTTTAGGGTCCACTGAAACACCTGTAGCTGATACTACATGTCCCAAAAATTTTACTTCTTTCAATCAAAAGTAACATTTACCAAACTTAGCAAACAACTTATGTTTTCTCAAAGTTTGGAGAACAATATGTAAATGATCCTCGTGCTCACCTTCGGACTGAGAATAGATCAAAATGTCATCCACAAAAATCACAACAAAATAATCTAAATATGGCTGAAATATTCTATGCATAAGATCCATGAATGCTACTGAAGCATTTGTTGATCCGAAAGGTATTACTGTAAACTCAAAATGCCCATATCGTGTTCTAATTGAAGTCTTAG
Organism: Sapria himalayana; assembly: GCA_029783825.1. Classification (NCBI taxonomy): domain Eukaryota; kingdom Viridiplantae; phylum Streptophyta; class Magnoliopsida; order Malpighiales; family Rafflesiaceae; genus Sapria; species Sapria himalayana. Next base: position 320,081 of record JAREIK010003127.1, on the reverse strand, counting down.
GGATGTCATCATTCCTAACTCGTAACTGGTGATATCCAGTACGAAGATCAATTTTGGAAAAGACCTGTTCTACGTTTAACTAGTCAAATAAATCATCAATCCTTGGTAATGGATATCGATTCTTTATCGTAAAACCCTATTCAACCATCGATAATCAATACACAGTCGAAGGGTTTTATCATTCTTCTTTGCAAATAAAATCGGAGCACCCCAAGTGAAGTGTTGGGTCTAATAAAACCCTTGTCCAAAAAATCTTGTATCTGGACCTTGAGTTCTTGTAATTCAATTGGTGTCATTTTATGTGGAGTCGTAGAAATGAGGGATGTACCAGGATATAACTCAATACATAAATCCACATTCCGGTGCGGGGGTAATTCTGGTAATTTATTAGGAAAAACATCTTGTATTTGCATCCTTCTTATGATTAGAGTACCAGGAAAAACAAGATTCATATTCTGGTAAATCTGGTAATTCTTATTAATATTGATAGAAACAAAGCTGGACAAGAAGGATGCAGCTCAAGCCATCTGTATTGAGTATTGTTTTAGCTGGTTATATGGTGATGTTGATTCTATGTTTATGTTTTGGAAGTCTGTATATTAATGGTTTTAGTTGTGTTGGTCTGGAAGTCTGTGTTAAAGTTGGTCTGGAAGTCTGTGTTAAATACCTGGATGTGTCACAATTGGTCTATAAGTCTGTGTTAATATGTGTCATGAAGTCAAGCAAGAGGCAATGAAAAGAATACAAGCAGGAGAATGCAAGTAATGGATAATATAATGCTTAAAGATGGTGATAATCAAAGGATACACAATGGAAAGCTGGAACTGGATTATATGAACGATCAAAAGAATGCACGCAATGAAAATTAAGGGAAATTATCTTGTCAATATTAATTTTGGTTGAAATGTGCAAGGGAAAGGTGGTAAATGGGTACTCTAATCACAAGAATATGATTCACTTGATTTTATGCAGGATAGATTCCATGTAGATTAAGCAGAAAATTATATATGAAGTTGTAAGAGGGAGAAGACTTGCATAAAGCTTGAGAAAGAATGGAATGGGGCATGGGCAAGATTTATACAAATGATAATAAGGGAGGTGCGCAAAAGGCTTATATATCTTTCAAAAGCTTCATCAGCCAAAAGAAAGGGAGAAAGATTCAGTCAATTCACGAAATGCACAACAAAGAAGAGGTCAAAGCATAAGACATAAAAGTGATAGGAAAGAGCAAAAATGTATAATGTCAAATTAACCGAAGTTATATATTACTAGAATTTAGGAAAGGGGGTAAAAGGGAAAGAGGTAGATGTATCTTATACAAATGGTATTCCTCCCCCAAAAGAGACGGTTATAATTAATAAACAAAATTTAAAAAAGAAGAAGAAGAAGAAGAAGAAGAAGAAAGAAGAAGAAGAAGAAGAAGGAATGAAGAAGAAGAAGGAATGAAGAAGAAGAAGAAGAAAGAAGAAGAAGAAAGAAGAAGAAGAAGAAGGAGGAGGATGAATGAAGAAGAAGAAGAAAGAAAGAAGAAGAAGAAGAAGGAATGAAGAAGAAGAAGAAGAAGAAAGAAGAAGAAGAAGAAAGAAGAAGAAGAAGAAAGAAGAAGAAGAAAGAAGAAGAAGAAGAGAAGAAGAAGAGAAGAAAGAGACGAAGAAAAGGAAGAGAAAGAAGAAGAAAAAGAAGAATAAGAGAAGAAGAAAGAAGAAAAGAAGAAGAGAAGAAGAGAAGAGAAGAGACAGAAGAAGAAGAAGAAAAGAAGAAAGAAGAAGAAAGAAAGAAGAGAAAGAGAAGACTAGAAGAAGAAGAAAGAAGAAGAAGAAGAAGAGAAGAAGAAAGAAGAGAAGAAGAAAGAAGAAGGAAGAAGAACATGAGAAGAAGAGAAAGAAGATAGGAAGAAGAAGGAGAAGAAGAAGAAGAGAAGGAAATAAGAGGAAGAAAAGAAAGAAGAAACGAAGAAGAGAAGAAAAAGGAAGAAGAAGAGAGAAAGAAGAAGAAGAGAGGAGAAAGAAGAAGAAGAGAAAGACGAAGAAGAAGGAAGAAGAAAAGAGAAGGAAGAGAAGAGAAGAGGAAGAAGAGAAGGAATAAGAAGAAGAAGAAGAAAAATAAGAAGGAAGAAGAAGAAGAAGGAAGGAAGAAGAAAGAAGAAAGAAGAAGAAGAAGAAGGAAGAAGACAAAGAAAATAAGAAGAAGGAAGAAGACGAAGAAGAAGAAGAAGAAGGAAGAAGAAGAAGAAGAAGAAGAAGAAGAGAAGAAGAAGAAGGAAGAAGAAGAAGAAGAAGGAAGAAGAAGAAGAAGAAGAAGAAGAAGGAATAAGAAGAAGAAGAAGAAAAATAAGAAGGAAGAAGAAGGAGGAAGAAGAAAGAAGAAAGAAGAAGAAGAAGAAGGAAGAAGACAAAGAATAATAAGAAGAAGGAAGAAGACGAAGAAGAAGATGAAGAAGAAGAAGGAAGAAGAAGAAGAAGAAGAAGGAAGAAGAAGAAGAAGAAGGAATAAGAAGAAAAAGAAAAAGAAAAAGAAGGAAGAAGAAGAAGGAAGGAAGAAGAAGAATAAGAAGAATAAGAAGAAAAAGAAGAAGAAGAAGAAAGAAGAAGAAGAAGAAAGAAGAAGAAGAAGAAGAAGAAGAAAAAGAAGAAGAAGACAAAGAAGAAGAAAGAAAGAAAAAGAAGAAGAAGAAAGAAGAAGAAGAAGAAAAAGAAGAAGGAAGAAGATGAAGAAGAAGAAGAAGAAAGAAGAAGAAGGAAGAAGAAGAAGAAGAAGAAAAAGGAAGAAGACGAAGAATAAGAAGAAGAAGGAAGAAGATGAAGAAGACGAATAAGAAGAAGAAGGAAGAAGAAGAAGAAGAAGGAATAAGAAGAAGAAAAAAAAGAAGAAGGAATAAGAAGAAGAAAAAAAAGAAGAAGGAAGAAGAAGAAGAAGAAGAAGGAAGGAAGAAAAAGAAGAAGAAGGAAAAAGAAGAAGAAGAATAAGGAAGAAGAAGAAGAAGAAGAAGAAGAAAGTAGAAGAAGAAGGAAGAAGAAGAAGAAGAAGAAGAAGAAGATGATGATGAAAAAGAAGAAGAATAAGAAGAATAAGAAGAAGAAGAAGAAGAGGAAGGAGAAGAGGAAGGAGAAGAGGAAGAAGAAAAAAAAGAAAAGGAAGAAGAGGAAGAAGAAGAGGAAGAAGAAAAAAAAGAAAAGGAAGAAGAGGAAGAAGAAGAATAAGAAGAAGAGGAAGAAGATGATGATGATGATAATGATGAAAAAGAAGAAGAAGAAGAAGAGGAAGAAGAAGAGGAAGAAGAAAAAGAAGAAAAAGAAGAAGAGGAAGAAGAAGAGGAAGAAGAAAAAGAAGAAAAAGAAGAAAAATAAGAAAAAGAAGAAGAGGAAGAAGAAGAGGAAGAAGAAGACGAGGAAGAAGAAGAAGAAGAGGAAGAAGAAGAAGAAGAAGAAGAAGAAGAAGAAGAGAAGAAGAAGAAGAAGAAGAAGAAGAGGAAGAAGAAGAAGAAGAAGAAGAGGAAGAAGAAGAAAAAGAAAGAAGAAGAAGAAGAAGAAGAAGGAAGAAAAAAAAGAAGAGAAGGAAGAAGAAGAAGAAGAAGAAGGAAGAAGACGAAGAAGAAGAAGAAAAAGGAAGAAGACGAAGAAGAAGAAAAAGGAAGAAGACGAAGAGAAGAAGAAGAAGACGAAGAAGAAGAAGAAGAAGAAGAAGAGAGAAGAAGAGGAAGAAGACGAAGAAGAAGAAGGAAGGAAGAAGAAGAAGAAGGAATAAGAAGAAGAAGAAAAATAAGAAGAAGGAAGAAGAAGAAGGAAGGAATAAGAAGAAGAAAGAAGAAGAAGAAAAAGAAGGAAGAAGACAAAGAATAATAAGAAGAAGGAAGAAGACGAAGAAAAAGAAGAAGAAGAAGGAAGAAGAAGAAGAAGAAGGAATAAGAAGAAAAAGAAAAAGAAGAAGAAGGAAGAAGAAGAAGGAAGGAAGAAGAAGAATAAGAAGAAGAAGAAGAAGAAGAAGAAGAAGAAGAAAAAGAAGAAGAAAAAAGAAGAAGAAGACAAAGAAGAAGAAAGAAAGAAAAAGAAGAAGACAAAGAAGAAGAAAGAAAGAAAAAGAAGAAGAAGAAAGAAGAAGAAGAAGAAAAAGAAGAAGGAAGAAGAAGAAGAAGAAGAAGAAGGAAGAAGATGAAGAAGAAGAAGAAGAAGGAAGAAGAAGAAGAAGAAGAAGAAGAAGGAAGAAGAAGAATAAGAAGAAGAAGAAGAAGAAAAAGGGTAAAGACGAAGAATAAGAAGAAGAAGGAAGAAGATGAAGAAGACGAATAAGAAGAAGAAGAATGAAGAAGAAGAAGAAGAAAGAAGAAGAAGGAGGAAGAAGAAGAAGAAGAAGAAGGAATAAGAAGAAGAAGAAAAAGAAGGAAGAAGAAGAAAAAAAAGAAGAAGGAAGAAGAAGAAAAAAAAGAAGAAGGAAGAAGAAGAAGAAGGAAGGAAGAAGAAGATGAAGGAAGAAGAAGAAGAAAGAAGAAGAAGAAGAAGGAAGGAGAAGAAGAAGAAGAAGAAGAAAGTAGAAGAATAAGGAAGAAGAAAGAAAAGGAAGAGGAAGAAGAAGAACAAGAAAGTAGAAGAAGAAGGAAGAAGAAGAAGAAGAAGATGATGATGATGATGATGATGAAAAAGAAGAAGAATAAGAAGAATAAGAAGAAGAAGAAGAAGAGGAAGGAGAAGAGGAAAGAGAAGAGGAAGAAGAAAAAGAAGAAAAAGAAGAAGAGGAAGAAGAAGAATAAGAAGAAGAGGAAGAAGATGATGATGAAAAAGAAGAAGAAGAGGAAGAACAAAAAGAAGAAAAAGAAGAAGAGGAAGAAGAAGACAAGGAAGAAGAAGAAGAAGAAGAGGAAGAAGAAGAAGAAGAGGAAGAAGAAGAAGAAGCGGAAGAAGAAGAATAAGAGGAGGAAGAAGAATGCGGGTTAAATATTTAGATAATAAGAATAAGACCTCTAAGAAAGTTTCGAATAGTTGGAAGTCAATGGAAAAACAAAAAGAGATAATTGACTCACACTATATACTAAAGAAGAGTGGCTGGAAATGGACGTTAACACCACAAGGAAACTTTTCCCTCAAGTCGGCAAAAGATTTGGTCAGAAAGAAAAAACCAGCTCAAACTATATTTAAATGAGTATGGCAATAAAACATCCCGCAAAAAATGCGCTCCTTCACATTGAATGCTTTAATGAATGCTATACCAGTAGATAGAAATATACAAAAGAAAGGGATAAACATGACATCAAGATGTGAATGCTGTTCACAAGCAGTTGAAACAACTGATAATTTGCTTTCTAATGGACCCATCGCAGCAGAAATATGGAGAGAGATGGAAGGGGAAAAAAGAATATGTAAAATAGATGATGGATTAATAGATAAAGTTAAAAAATGGGAAAAAGAAAACACGAAAAGCCCCACCAGAAAATGGCTTAATCAGAAACTGCCGCATCTAATTATTTGGTGCATATGGAAATCTCGAAACAAAAGTAAATTTGAAAATATAAGGATGAATTTAACAGAAATTATTAAAGATATTAGAAAGGAGATATGTAATATATCAATAATAAAACTGATAGTAATACAAAAAATGAAACAAAAAAAGAAGCTTGAGAAAGAATGGGATCTCACATACAAAGTCTTAAAACAACAATGAGCTAAATGTATACACTGGAATGCTCCACCGGTTGGCAAACTCTCACTTAATACGGATGGGAGTTTTAGCAGGGACACTTGAATTGCAGGAGGAGGCGGGGTAATAAGAGATCATACAGAGACAGTACAGAGAGCTTTCACCAGATCTAGTAGAGCCTCCTCGGCTTTAGAATCAGAAATTAGAGCATTAAAATCAGTGTTAGAGATATGTAAGCAGCTAAACTTTAAAAACATTGAAGTTCAGGTAGACTCAAAATTACTAGTTGAAACAGTAATTAATAAGAAAATATTATGGAGGTATGAAGAGGACCTAGAAGTAATTCTTAGTCTTTTGGACGAACTGAAGGCCTCAATAATTCATATATATAGAGAAGCTAATAATCTAGCGGACAGTCTATCTAAAATAGGCACCACCAGAGGAGATATTGAATATAACGAGAAATTCATGCCAAATAAACTAAAGGGAATAGCTTGTTTAGATAAAATGGGATTTCCTTATATTAGAACAAATAAACAGACCACGAAGGTATGACAAAGTCTCAACTTTCTGATGGATTGAGCGGGAATTCATCATTGCAGAGAATTTCTGTCTCACAATTAAATGGAATGGAAGGGTGGAGATTGAGCCATATTTAAAAATAAAATAAAACTTAAATCTTTATTTAGAATTTTGAATTTAAAAAAGAAGCATACAGATTAGAATTATAAATGTCTTAACTCTGCTTTTCGGTAGAATAGTGAGTATCTTAAAAGATGTATCTTGACTTTCTTTGCAGGATGTTAAGAAGAATAATAGGGTATAAATGAAGGAGATCCCATTGCAGGATGTGTTAATTCTGCATTTCGACGGAATAGTGCATAGCTAAAAATGTAAGGGTGTCAAGATAATATGTATGTAATTTAGAAAGTATGTGCTAATTCTGCATATCTAAAAATATGTGCTAATTCTGCATTTCGGCAGAATTCGATATTCTCTTTAGAAAGTATGTACTTTGACTTTCCTTGCAGGACAATATGTATTCTAACTTTCCTTGCAGAATGTTAAGGAGGAGAAATCGACAATTCTGTGGAGCTTTAGTCTTATGTTGTATAAGTTTAATCAAGGATAAGGGTAATAGGGTGTCAAGATCTTGTAGGCACGTTCGTTTTTTTTTCTCTTTGGTTTTGTTACAGGATCGACAGTGTATAAACGAGGAAGGAAGACGGCTGGAAACCTTTTAGAAAGTATGTGAAGAGAAGAGCCAGACGCACGGGGAAGATGAGAGATAGAGGCCCGACCACAGGGGCAGCACTACCCCATATGCTGCCTCCAGATGCTGTTTGCTGTTGCTACAACTGCCTCCACACAGATGTAGAGACAATATCAAATAAAGGAGCATATTTTATTGAAAACCTACCTGAACAAAAAATCAGGATGATGGGAGAATAAAGAAGAAGCTGTGGAAAGTCTATTGCTGTCTGTTGCTGCCATAAGCTCAGTCTGTTGATGCCATGGGAGAACAAAAATTTTACACAGTGCATATACCTATGTAGAGAGCACTCTGTTGCTGCCATGAGTCCTCCCGCTGCTGAGATGAGTATACCTGCTGGTGTGGAAAGTCTATCTGCTGTTCACTGTTACATAATTATGAAGAATCACAAAGAGAGCGGCTTCTGCCACAGTTAACTTAAATAAGGATAATGCTCTGTATTTTGGGCTAGGGAATTGCCCTGTAAATGTAATGTCTTACAAATAGACTTCTGAGGTTGTAAAGGTTTTCCTCCGCCTACAAGTGAGGGTTATGTTTTCTTTAATAAAAGATAAAAGCTTTTTTTTTTAAAAAAAAAAAAAAGAAGAGGAAGAAGAAGAAGAAGAAGAAGAAGAAGAAGAAGAGGAAGAAGAAGAAGAAGAAGAAGAGGAAGAAGAAGAAGAAGAAGAATAAGAATAAGAAGAAGAGGAAGAAGAAGAAGAAGAAGAAGAGGAAGAAAAATAGGAAGAAGAAGAATAATAATAATAATAAGAGGAAGAAGAAAAAGAAGAAGAAGAAGAAGATGATGATGATGATGAATAGGAAGAAGAAGAAAAAAAAGGAAGAAGAAGACGAGGAAGAAGAAGACGAGGAAGAAGAAGAAGAAGAGGAAGAAGAAGAAGAAGAGGAAGAAGAGTAAGAAATTTTGTGCTTTTTTCAAAAAACGCTCTCAACTTCTAGAGAGAGAAAACCTCACTTTCTAGTGAGAGAAAATTTCCATTTTTGCTCAAATCAAGCTCCTCTCAAGCTGAAAATGGAGCAAAATGACTTATTATTAAAAAATAAGTCTGTTGCCTTGATAACAAAGGAGCCCGTGCCTCCATCACGTGCATTCAGAGAAAAAAAAGGGAGTCCCGTTATTATATTTTCAACCGAAGAGATGAAGAAGTTATAGGCGCCTTATGAACACATGCTCGTCGAGAAGTTTTCCCACGGCAGGCCTCGCCCGAGCGATATTCTTCAATTTATCTCTTCTCTAAACTCACGGGTAAGGTTAAGTTGGCAGATTACGATGCAAAACATGTTTTCTTACAGTGTTTTTCGACTGAAGATTACTATCATTTATGGCATAGAGGAGTTTGGCAAGTTAATGGTTATCCTATGCGAGTGCTAAAATGGACGAATGATTTCAGTCCAATGGTGGAGGCGCCCCTTGCCCCAGTATGGTTCTCTTTGCAGAACCTCCCCATATATTTGTTTAATGCTCATTCTCTCCATGCCATCTCTTCTTGTTTGGGCAAGCCACTGATTCGAGATGAGGCCCCTGTGTCAATGACAAGGCCGAGCAAGGCTCGCGTCTGTGTGGAGTTCAACCTCCTCACACAACCTCCGAGCATAATATGGATAGATGAGTGCGAAAATGGGCAGAATGAGGGGTTTTGGCAAACTGCCATACCCGAAAACTTGCCCTCTTATTGCTAACCTGTAAAAGATTTGGGCACGAAATGGATGTGTGCAAAGTAGGAACAGAACGTACAGGAGAGATGCAATGGCAGGATGGTAGAAGAAGAAGAGTGGAGAAATGGATAAGGAGAGAGGAAGGGGGCTCGAAACATGGAGAATTACAAGTTTTAGAGGAGGAACAAGAGGAGAGTAGGAGGGAGAATGGTAGTTATTTTTTAGATATGGAAGAAGGTAAAAGTAATATAGAAGCAAGCTTAGAGATAGGAAATGAGGAAAATAAAGAAGAGGGATGGGAGGAGGTGAAAGCTAGTAAGAAAAGAGGTAAAAAAAATAAAATTAGAAGGGTGTTAAAGGAAAAAATAGAAGATTATAGTTGGATAGATGAAGACCTCCTTGACTTCTCAGAAGAAGAATCAGAGGTATTTAGTTGTCCCCCATTTGGAATATTAGAAACAAAGGAAGAAAGTAATTTAGAGGAAGTAAAAGATGATTTAGCAATGTATGAGGAGAATGGCAAAAAACTTACTAGGGATCAATCTATGGAAGCCATAAAAAGAATGGCCATGCAACTAAGTAATCAAGAGAAATATAATGAAATACTTCAATCAATGGCACCCAAGAGTGCTAGGAATATGAGAAAATATTTAGATAAAACACACGAGTCAAAATGTACAACAAGATCACAGTCTAAATTAGTTTTTAATGGATAGTTACATATATTGGAACATTAGAGGGGTGGCGAATAACCCTTCGATAAATAGATTAAAAAGATTGATTAAAACACATAAGATTTCATTGGTTGTTATTGCAGAGCCTATGACTCAGCATGAACAAATAGTTAAATATAGTAAAATACTAGGGTTTAATAATTCATTTGCTAACCTAAACAGTAAACTCTGGATAATGTGGCATAATTATTTAGATATTAAAATATTAAAAGACACAGAACAGGAAGTGCATTTTAAAATGAATAATAAATCAGAAGACATAATATCGGTAGTTTATGCCAAAAATGATAAAAAATCTAGATTAGTATTATGGGAGGAAATGTAGGAAATAGCGGTGAAAAACTCTTCCTGGATTGTAGGAGGAGATTTTAATGTGATAAAAAGTGCCTTGGAAAAGAAGAGAGGAAAACCCCCGAACACAATAGCAATGTCTCAATTTAATGAGGCAATCTCTAATTCCAACTTGATGGAAATAGACTTCACAGGTTCTAATTACACTTGGTGTAATAATTGGAGAAAAAGAGGAGCAATTTGGGTCAGGCTAGACATGGTAATGTGCAATGCTAAGTGGGTAGCCTCACATGGGACTACAGTGCTTAGACACTCAAACAGAACCTGTTCAGACCACTCTCCACTCCTCATAACAATTCATAATAATAAAAAAGGTACAGGTACTTTTAAATTTCAAAATATGTGGGAAAAACATATAGAATTTAAAAAACTATTAAGAGAGTCATGGTTAGAACCAGCACAAGGGAAACTGATGCAGGTCCCAATGACTAAGTTACATAGACTAAAAAAACATTTAAAAACTTGGAATAAGGAAGTTTTTGGAAATATAAATCAGAAAATAAAACAAGCAGAAGAACAAGTGGAAAAGCTAGAAAAAGAATACGATAATAAAAATGAAGAAGCAATCAGACAAGTATTAAATAAGGCTAAAGCTGAATTGAGTTTAAAATTACACTTGGAGGAGATATACTAGAAACAACGAGCAAAATTTAAATGGTTAAAAGATGGTGATAGAAACACTAAATTTTTTCATAATATGTGTAAAATAAAAACACAAAAAAATAAAATTAAAGGTTTAAAAAATAAAGAAGGAACATGATAGAAGAAGATAAGCAACTTGGAACCCTTTTTGAGGAATTCTTTAAATCCCACTTGTGTGGTCAGATGCCTCATGAAGGGAGCCTTTTAATACAAGAGGTAGTGACATCCATTACAAAAGAACAGAATCAAACAATGGAAAAGATTCCAGAAGAAGAAGAGGTAAAAATATCAGTCTTTAATCTTGATAAAGATAGTGCAACGTGACCAGATGGTTGGAATAATTATTTTTTCCAACTCAATTGGCCCATTATTAAGAATGACCTAGTCACAATAATTGCTAGTTTTTTTTGCTAGAGCAGATATTCCTAAAGTTTGGGCAAACTCGTTTATAGTACTAATTCCCAAAAAAGAAGCCCCACAGATATGTGAAGACTTCAGACCAATTAGCTTATGTAATGCGATTTATAAGATCTTGGCTAAAATAATTCAAAATAGATTAAGTAATATTTTGCCATTAATAATATCGCAAGAGCAAACAATATTTATTAAAAATAGACTGATGATTGAAAATATAAGGTTAGCATTAGAAATGATGAAATATATTTCAACTAAAACAAGAGATAATAACCTAGTAATCAAGTTGGATTTGTCTAAAGCATTCGATAGGGTGCAATGGGACACACTCTGTTATGTTTTGAGAAAGTATGGTTTTTCTGAATTATGCATTGATTTAATATATAGATGTATTTCAAGTGTTTGGGTTAGAATCATTATAAATGGAAATATATGGGAGGAATTTAAACCAAAAAGGAGCCTAAGACAGGGAGACCCATTATCCCCCTTACTATTTGATATATATTTAGAACTGCTTATTCTCAATTTAAATAAAAGAATGTCAGAAGAGAAATTATTACCTTGTAGACAGCCAAATAATACTCCACGAATAGGCTGTCTGGCTTTTGCTGACGATCTAATAATTTTTACAAATGCAAGTAAAGGCTCTATTACGAATTTAATGTAGTTATTGCAATTATTTGAAATAGAAACAGGACAGGTTGTAAATAAAAAGAAATGCCAGTTCATGCCGACAAAAAAGGCTACAGAAAAAGTAATAAATAAAATTAAAAACATAACTGGCTTTTCACAGAATAAGGGAGCTTTAACTTACTTAGGCTGCTCAATCTATGAAGGAAGATTTAGAGAGGAATATTTAATACCGCTTCAAGATAAAATGAGGAAGAAAATAGCAGGCTAGGAAAGAAGATCTACTAGGTTTCGGAGGACGGAACACATTAATCTCGCATGTGTTACAAAGTACACTGGTACATATTTTATCTGTGATACACCCTGCGAAAAAATTCATAAATAAATTAGAAACACAAATGGCAAATTTTTTATGGGGGAAAAAAGATGGGAAGCGAAAAATTCATTGGAAAAATTGGAGAGACATCTGTTATCCGAAAGCAGAAGCAGGTCTAGGAATAATCACTTTATAGGATATGACCACAGCCTGGCATGGTAAAGGTTGGTGGTGGCTGATTGAAAATGATAGTCTTTGTGCAAAATACATGAGGGCAAAATATTTAGAACAAAGTAAACAATGTCTTGAGCAGGTTTCAAATAATTGGACAGCTCTAGAAAAACAAAAGGAAATAGTAGAATCACACTCAACATTTAAAAAGAGTGGTTGGAAATGGACCCTCACACCACAAGGTAATTTTACATTAAAATCAGTTAAGGAATTGATTCGGGAAAAGAAATCAGTTCAGCCCATATCTAAATGGATCTGGAAGGCAGGCATCCCACAAAAAATGTGTTTGCTGGCATGGAAAGTAATAGCTAATGCATTTCATGTGGATATCAATGTGAAAAAAAAGGCATTAAAATGGTGTCCAGATGTGAATGCTGCTTTGTAGAAGAAAAAACAATGGATCATCTATTCTCAGGAGGTAAAATTGCAATAGAAATATGGAAGAAACTTGAAGAAGCTAAACAAATCAGTAGTAGAGAGGATGGTTTAATAGAGAGAATTAAAAAATCGGAAAATAAAACCTCTAGCAACCCTACTAGAAATTGGCTCAATAAGAATTTACCACATGTAATAATATGGTGTATTTGGAAAGCTCGAAATAGGAGTAGATTCGAAGGAAAGAAAATGGATTTAAATGATATAGTACAGGAAATAAGGCAGGAAGCAAGTAACATATCAAATATTAAGCCTATTATATTAGATAATTTAGCCACAGACAAGAAAGAGGAGAGAGGGTGGGATCTTAATATAAAAATAATCAAACATTATCGGTCAAAAAGTATTATATTAGTGAGTTTAGATAAGATAGCATTTCCGTATGTAAGAGTTAGGAAGAATAAAAATTGAATTACATTTTAAAATAGAAATTAGATTTAGTAATCTAAATAGAAGCAAGAAGATAGGTTTTAAAGTAGGGAAATTCTTATGAAACATGGGATGTATATGTGTTTGTTTTCTTAGCAACGCAGGGCTTCACTTACAAATGCAGAAAATTCAGAATGGAGGCTACGGGTGGCAATATTTGTTGTTTGTGTACATGTATAAGACTGTGGTTTTCTTGCTCTTTTATGTTTTAGTTTATGTAATGTATGTTATTGGAGAATGGAGTCTATATCAAGGTCATGTGTTATTTTATATGGACATTAGAGCATTAGGAGGTGGGTGTATAGAATAGGATCTGTTGCATTCTAAGCTAGAAATTCCAGAAAAAGCTCAGCTTGGTTCAAAGATCCTTAAAGATCAATCCATCACCTCAATGTGCTCAAGAGGATTTGAATTATAAAAGGCTGAAACAGATAAAGAGGAGCAATTAGACATTGGAAATCAGCAGCAAATTACAGGTATATATAAAGAAAATTCTATGTTGGAATGTATCTTTGGCTGCAGGTAATAGAGAATAATATAAAGCTAAACAAGGAGGAGCATGTAAGGGACATCTAACTTCCTAAAACTAGGAGTTAGTGAACAAAAGGAGCATCAAAGAGGCAATGTGGGGCAAATGCAAAATACACGTCCGTATGAAGATGAGCAATTACATAAAAGCAGCTTCAAGATTGTAACATAGGGACACTGGCGCAATAAGTGCCCTCATATAAAGAATTTATAGATTAGAATTTATTTTCTATTTTCAAGTTAGCTAGGAATTGGATAAGGGTGTAAGAGGGATAAAAGGTAGTTTCTTGTTTGTAAAAATGGTATTCCTCCGCCAAAAGAAAGGGTAATTAATAGATAAACACCTTTTTAAAAAAAAGAAGAAGAAGAGGAAGAAGAAGAAGAGGAAGAAGAAAAAGAAGAAGAAGTGGAAGAAGAAGAAGAAGAGGAGGAAGAAGAAGAAGATAAAGAAGAAGAGGAAGAAGAAGAAGAAGAAGAGGAAAAAGAAGAGGAAGAATAAGAAGAAGAAGAAGAAGAGGAAGAAGAAGAATAATAATAATAATAAGAGGAGGAAGAAGAAGAATAAGAAGAGGAAGAAGAAGAAGAAGAAGAAGAAGAAGAGGCAGAAGAAGAAGAAGAGGAGGAGGAAGGAGAAGAAGAAGAAGAAGAAGAAGAAGAGGAAGCAGAAGATGAAGAAGAGGAAGAAAAAGAAGAGGAGGAGGAAGAAGAAGATGAAGAAGAAGAGAAAGAAGAAGAAGAAGAAGAAGAAGAAGAAGAGAAAGAAGAAGAAGAAGAAGAAGAAGAAGAGGAGGAGGATGAAGAAGAAGAAGAAGAGGAAGAAGAAGAGGAAGAAGAAGAGGAAGAAGAAGAGGAAGAAGTTGAAGAAGAAGAAGAATAGGAAGAAGAAGAAGAAGAGGAAGAAGAAGAAGAGGAACAAGAAGAAGAAGAGGAAGAGGAACAAGAAGAAGAAGAAGAAGAGGAAGAAGAAGAAGAGGAAGAATAAAAAGAAGTGGAAGACTAAGAAGAAGAAGAAGAAATGAGCAAAATGGGAATAAAAGTTTTAGTGGAGGAAGAAGAGGAGAGGAGCAAGAACAAAACAAACATATTTTAAGACATTAGGAATTAGATGGGTAAAACCATCAAAAGAAAGGTTTGCATTAAATACAGATGGTAGTTTCGATAGAGATATGGGAGCAGCGAAAGGGGGTGGAGCTATAAGAAATTCTAAAGGAGACTTGATTCTAGCTTACACAAGAAAATATCAAGCTTCATCGGCTCTCCACGCAGAATTATTAGCTCTTAGAGATGGGTTAAAATTATGTAAAAAAAAAATAAACTAAGTAAGATAGATATTCAAATAGACTCAAAAATAGTGGTAAGTTTAATTAACAGAAAGTCAATAATGTGGAGATATGAAGAGGAAATAGAAGAAATATTACAAATAATCAACTCACTAAATACCACTATAAAACATATTTTTAGAGAAGCTAACGTTTTAGCAGATAAGTTGGCCAAGGATGGATGAAATAAAGGTCATCAAGATTATTGTAAAGGTAGTTTACCGGCAAAATACAGAGGTATACTTATTTTGGATAGTAAAGAATTGCCTTACATTAGAAGAATTAAAGCGTCTAAGAACTTAGAGACAGTGTCAAATTAGTGCAAGAGCAGGCAAAGCTGAGCAATGCAGAGGTTGAAAGATTCAGGTAAGTGTCACTCCGGTCCTGAGGGGTGACTAATAAATGTCTATTTTATTTGTTGTTTTTCTACTTTTTCTGTTTTTTTTCTATTTTTTCTGCTTTTGTTAAGATATCAGATTCAAGCTTTGGGTAAAGATAACAGTTGAAAAGGCTGCAAGCATTGGTCCAAAAAAAGATATATTTGATTATAAGGGGAGAGGGGGATCAAGTCTCAGTCTGGTCACAAGCCTCAACCATATTAAGCTCTATTATTATAGACTTGAATGGTAATTTATAAAGGTTAGGGAGAGATAGCAAGTAAAGCTTGGGCATGGGTTAGAATAATCAGGGTTAGGTTATCAAATGTATGTATAGATGGGGGGTCTTGGTGTGTGTTTGTTGTTTAGCTTGCAGAAATTTTTTCAGACAAATCAACATCGGAATTGGCTGCTGTAAGGACTATAAAGGATAGGATCTGCCTCCTCGATGCTGGAACCGGCAAAGGAAGCAAAGCTGTTTATTATGTGATTTCATTTTATTTTTTCTGGTTTTGTGTTAAGGGCAGAGAAAATCAGGATAAGGGTAGAAAAAACTCATTGATTTCACCGCAAGAAACAACACCAATGGAAGAGGTAAAGATAGCGAAGTTTCAGCTAGGAGTATCGTCAATCTCAGGACTAGAGGATCTATTATGGGGGTGTTTGCTTATGTTTTTACTTTTTCCTTTGCTTGGCTCTCTTGTAAACATTTTGTCTCTGTGTTAAGGGAGTGGGGAAGGAAAAAAGGGTAGACATAGACATAAAATACTTGGCAGCAGAATGCATGATACAAATTAGAAGCTGAAAGATAAAATGGAGGACTTTAAGAGGACTAAGGCGGACAGCTAAGGAGGCTCGGGGGTAGCAAAAGAGGCAGCAATAGAGGCTCCAAGAGAGGCAGTAAAAGAGGCGTTAAAAAGGCTTCAAAGGGGACAGCAAAAGAGGCAATAAAGGGCATTAAAGGATAACATCGAAGAACCTAAGGGCATACAAAAAGCAAATATTTTATTCACATCAAATGCATAATTACAAATAGTTTAAATGATTTTGAGTCAAGTTAAATGCATGATTACTTTATTAAATTGTATACATGACTAGGTAGATAATACCCGATAGGGGTATATAAGATCTTAAAGGGTGTAAAGGGCAATGGATAGCAAGTAAGTAGGTTGTAAAAATGGTATTCCTCCGCCAAAAGAAATGGTTAATATTAAAAAAACAAACTTTAAAAAAAATAGAAGAAGAAGAAGAAGCGTCGTTTTTTTTCTTTGAAAACGCTCTCAACTTTCTAGAGAGAGAAACAAATTTTCTAAAGTGAGAAACTCAATTTTTGAGGAAGAAGAAGCAAATTTAAGTTGTTTTTAAAGGAAATGGATTTCTTAGTTAATAAGAAATCATTTTCGGATTTTATTAAGAAGGCTGCGCCTCCTATATCGTCTTTCTCGGACATTCACGGCAAAAATATTGAGGAAACCTCGATATTGTTTTCTGCCGAGGAGATTCGAAAGCTTGCTAAGCCACACAGACACACTCTTGTGGGAAAATTTTTGCATGGTAAACCTCGTATCGATGATGTTCGGTCTTTCTTTGAATCATTGAAGCTCAAAGCATTGATCAAAATCGGGCATATTGATGATAAACACGTGTTGTTGCAATTACATTTCGAAGAGGATTTTCATCGTCTATGGTTGAAAGGCACCTGGTATATCATGGGTTATCCCATGAGAATGTTCAAGTGGACACCAAACTTCACGACGAAGGAAGAATCCTCCTTGGCCCCGGTATGGCTGTTATTCCCCATGCTCCCGATTCATCTATTTGATAAATATGCCTTATATCAAATTGCAAGTATGTTTGGCTCTCCTCTTCTTCTTGATGGTGCTACTACAACACTCTCCAGACCGAGTGTTGCTCGGGTTTGTGTTGAGGTGGGCCTACAGAAGACTCTACCTCATCGTATTTGGATTGGAACTATAGATGGTGGTGGATTCTGGCAACAAGTTGTTCCAGAATACCTCCCTTCATTCTGTTCTTGCTGCATGAAGATGGGTCATGGTATAGAGGTTTTTTTAGTGAATAAAAAAAGAACAGAAGATAAGCAAAAACAAGAGGAAAGAAAAATGGCAGTAGAAATAGGGGGAGAGATGATTAGATATCAAAAAAAACCTCAGAATACACACACTGCCCAATTAGAAAAATAGAATGGTGAGGTTGAAGAACTAAAACTAATTGAATATAAAAAACTAAACTCAGAAGATGAAAGGGAATAACTAATTTCAGAAGAGGTTAAGAGGAGAGAGATGATGAGAAAAGTTTCAGAATTAAATAGGATGACTAGAATTCAAATGAAAAATAAATCACAAAAAAATAAAAGCTGGGCTGTCCTTGCTGAAGAGGATTCATATGAGGAATTAGAAATAAAAAACTTGGCTTCCCTCTACACGGATGGGGAGGACAATGAGCTGAAGGTGAGAACTATTAAAGATGATATAAATATAGAAAATCTTAAAATGAAACAAAAAATTGGAAACAAGGATTGGGCAATTGAAGAGCTAAAAATAATGACAATTCAAGTAAGTAGGGAATGGAAAGAGGAGTAAGGAGGAGATTTAAGTTCACTTAGAAAACTAAGGAACATGAAAAAACACCTAAATAAAATATATGAAACCAAATGCACTACTAGAGCACAAACTAAGTCCATAAAAAATGTATAATTACATTTATTGGAATATAAGGGGAATTGCAAATTCCCCCTCAAGAAATAGATTAAAAAAACTAATATTTATGCATAAAATAAACCTCATATTAATAGCTGAACCGATGGTGGAAAAAATTCAGCTAGAACACTATAAAACTATTTTAGGATTTAATCATGGTTATGCTAATAATAATGGAAAAATCTGGATAATGTGGAAAAATAATTTGGACATAAAAATATTAAAAAAAACTAATCAATTAATAAACTTGAGTCTAAGTCAGAATGAAAATGAAATAATAACGATAGTCTATGCTAAATATAAAAGAGAGGAGAGAAAAGAATTATGGAAGGAAATGAGAAAAATCTCCATAGAAAATAAGCCTTGGATAATAGGTGGAGACTTTAATACGGTTAGAAACCTTAATGAAAATAAGGGTGGTAAAACACCTAATAAGAGAGGGATGGTTCACTTTAATGATATAATCAATAAAACTAATCTAATTGAAGCCAAATTTACATGCTCATATTTTACATGGTGCAATAACTGGAAAAAGAAGGGCACAATATGGGCGAGATTAGATAGGGTCTTATTTAACTTTAAATGGTTAGAGCAACTTGGCTCTACAGAGGTGAAACACCTAAATAGAACCTACTCTGATCATAGTTTTTTATTGATTTCTATTAAAAAGACAACTTTTACAGGAGGTTCCTTTAGATTCCAAAATTCTTGGTGTTTACATCATGAATTCTTGAATATGATAAAGGATTCTTGGAACATAGAGGTAACAGGAAACCCCATTCAAGTTCTAAATAACAAATTGAGTAGATTAAAGGCTGAATTAAAAAAAATGGAATAAGGAAACATTTGGGGATATAATTAAAAATATAAAAGAGGCACAAGAGTTGGTATTAAAAAGTGAAATAGAATTTGAAATAGATCAAAACATAAATAATAGAAGGGCTCTCAGTAAGGCACAAGTGGAATTAAAACTAAAACTTTTAATGAAGGAAGTATTTTGGAAACAAAAATCGAAAATCAAATGGCTTAAAGAAGGAGATAAAAACACAAAGTTCTTTCAAAAAGCAGCTAAGCTAAAATATCAAAAACATAGAATTAGGGGTATAAAAAACAATGAAAAAGTATGGCTTGAAAATGATTTAGATATACAAAATTATTTTACAAAGTTTTTTAAAAATCATTTATGTGGAATAAGTGAGCTAAAAGAAAACTCACTTATACAAAACATTGAGAATAAAATTACTTCTGAGGATAATAACATGCTTATAAAATTCCCCGAAGAGGAAGAAATTAGAACTGCTATTTTTAGTATGAGCAAAGACAGTGCAGCTAGCCCAGACGAATGAAACAATTGCTTTTTTCAGGTTTGCTGGGAAATAATAAAAAAAGATCTAGAAAAAGCTATTGATAGCATATTCTGTGGAGCTGAAATAGGAAAGAAATGAGGTAGTTTTCATATTATTCTCATCCTGAAAGTAGAAACCCCACAGAAAGGAGAGAATTTTAGGCCAATTAGTCTTTGTAATTCAATATATAAAATTTTAGCCAAAATTCTGCAAAATAGATTAGCTTCGCTGTTACCTAAAATTACTTCTGAAGAACAAACTGATTTTATGAAAAATAGATTGATTATGGAAAATATTTGCTTGACGAAAGAAATGTGTAGAGAAATAGGAACAAAAACAAGAGGTCACAATGTAATAATAAAGTTAGATCTATCCAAAGCATTTGATAGGGTTCAATTGAGTATTCTCTGTTCAACTATGAGAAAAATGAGTTTCTCTGAAACATGGATAGATCTGATTTACAGATGTATATCAAACACATGGGTTAGAATTATAAAAAATGGAAAAGTAGGAAAGGAAATAAAGTCAGTTAGAGGCTTAAGACAAGGTGATCCGCTTTCGCCATCACTATTTAACATTTATCTGGAACTCTTGATAGTTAATCTTAAAAATAAAATGATAAATGGCATAGTAGGTACATTTAGACAGCTGAAGAACACTCCACTTGTAAGTTGTTTGGCATATGTAGATGATATAATGATATTCACTAATGGATGTGGTAAATCATTACATAATCTGATAAATACACATGTCGATGATTGGCATATGTATATGATATCTCATAAAGCTCCAACTGCATTGTCACATAGAATTAAAAATATCACAGGTTTCTCCCACAAAAAAGGAGAAATGATTTATTTAGGTTGTCTGATTTATGAAGGAAATTTCAAGATAGAATACTTAGCATTTCTAATAAATAAATTAAAAAAGAAAATCTCAGGATGAAAAGAGGAATGTCTAAGCATGGGGGGCAGAATAACTCTAATAAAATATGTTTTAGAAAGCTTAATAATGCATAATATTATGATAATTCAGCCTTCAAAGCAAACTTATAATAGAAATTGAAAAAGAATTAGCTAATTTTTTTGTGGGGTAAAAAAGAGGGTAAACATAAACTTCACTGGAAAAATGGAGAGATGGTAGAAATTAAAAGAAAATGAAAGTTTATGGTCTAAATTTATACGGGCAAAGCACTATATAAAGGATGATATTAATAAAATAAAAAACAAAAGTAAGAGTTCACAAGTTTGGAATCAAATGCTTAAACAAAGGGATTTAGTTGAAAATTATTCTAAGCACACGAAAAAAGGATGGAGATGGATTTTAAATCCGGAAGGTACTTTTTCTCTTAAAACAGTGAAAAATGTCTTAAGAAAAAAGAAAAAAGAACAAATACTATTCAAATGGGCTTGGAATAATGATAATCCACAAAAAATTAAAACTTTTATGTGTAAAGCTTTATCCAATATTATCCCAATCGATAATAATTTAAATCAGAAGGAGATACAGGTAGTTTCTAGATGTGAATGTTGTTTAAATGAGAGGGAAACATTGGATCACCTCTTTTCACATGGGAGAGTAGCTGCAGAAATATGGAAAAGGTTAGGATTAGAAATGCAGATAAAATATGAACATCTTCCTCTAAAATGTAGGCTTAAAAATGGTGTAACTTAAAAGTACCCAGCATGGCACAAAAATGGATTAAAAATAATGTACCACCAATAGTTATCTGGTGCTTTTGGAAGGCCAGGAACAAATGTAGATTCGAGGGGATAAATATGATGGTTGAAGATATCTGGAAAGAAATAAAAGAGGAAACAAGAATAATTTCAGAGATATGCCCTATAAAAATTCAAGGCACTAAGATGGATAAGGATACCTTACTTTTTTGGAATTTAAAAGAAAAATAGTTAAAGCAATTTAAAATAATAAGTATAAGATGGGAAAACCCAACAAAAGGAAGGTTAACTTTGAACACAGATGGTAGTTTTGATAGAGATATGGGAGAAGCAGGAGGAGGGGGAGAAATAAGAAACTCAGAGGGAAAGTTAATTTTAGCTTTCACAAAGAGATTGCAAGCATAGTCGGTTCTACATGCCGAGATAGTAGCACTAAAAGAGGGGATAAAAATATGTAAAAACTTAGACATTAAGAATATAGATATTCAAATTGATTCAGAAATTCTTGTAAATCTAATTAAAAAACAAGCAATTATGTGGAAATATGAAATTGATATAGAAAAAATTATATATGAAATAAATTCTCTAGATTTCACAATAAAACACATCTTTAGGGAAGCTAATGCTTTGGCAGATGCATTAGCCAAAGATGAAAGGAAGAGAGGAGATCAAGAGTATAAGGAATAGAGCTTACCAAAAAAGTATATTGGTATTATCAAATTAGATAGTAAGGATTTCCCTTATATTAGGAAAATTAAAAATAATAGTTATTAGCTACAAGTGTTATTTTGTATTTACTATGGTGTTCTCTGTATAAAGATCTATAAACAGAATAAAGCTCCTACCCTCATTGTATCATCCTGGTCATGAGGGGTGTTTACTATGGTGGTTGGGACAACTACTACATGGTCATCTGGTAAGGTGGCTTTATTGTATGCACTGTGCCTTTTCTTTATTTTATAGGCTTTAAAAAAAGAAGCATCACAGGGCTAACTTGAAGAACTATTATCGGATGGGGTAATTGATAATAGTGTAGAGTATATATATATATGTAGATCTTTCTTGCAGGTATCTAAGTACATGAAAAAGATGCAAAGCTGGACAAAAGACCGAAACTGTGTCTGCTATTTTTTTTGCTTTATTTTCTTCCTATAGGTTTATGGAGTCTGTGTTATTTTAGAAAAATGGTCTGCTGTGTTATTTTATGGTGCCTTGTGTTACTTTAGAATTAAGTGTCTGCTGTGTTATTTTAGAAAAGTTGCTGGAAGTCTGTAAATTATAGTTGGGATGTGTCAAAAGTATGTGTGGAGTCTATACAAAGCAATGTAATATTAGGGTAAATGAAGATCAAAAGTTTAAAAGAATGAAAGAGGGCAAAGATAAGCAAGGAATCTCTTCAGAAGATGGAAGGGATTCAAAAATTGTTGGGAATACTATAAAGATCAACAATAGGACAATTTAACGTCACAACCAAGGAGGAATAATAAGCCTCTACTGAATTTTACTGGTTAAGCAGAAATTAAAAGAGAAAAGCTATTGCTCGGTAGTAATCATCCTCATCACTCGGCAAGACTCTCTACATATGAGCTCAAAGAGGTCTTGTAAAGGAGCAGTCCACTTGCTAGGCAAAAAATGTTATCTAAAAGAGGCAGTCTGCTAAATTTAAGGCGGGAGATATTGAAGTGGCGGTAGAATTCTAGCATGAAGATTTAAAGATCACGTTTCACATGATATTGAAGAGGCATGGACTCTTGAAAAAGATTGCAGAAATCAATGCAAGATAAATAATGATACTTCGCTGGAAAGAATGGAGGAAATCAACACAAAGTTTTAACATTCATCATAAGGCTATTCATCATCAGTTAGAAAGAAGAATTAACACTCAAAGCTTAAAGAAAAGAATACAAGAATCTCACAAGCATTTTTCAAGAGATTTAGACATTTTAGATTGATGTAAATTTAAAGTTTTTCTTTTAAAGAATGGGTGTAAGAGGGTCAAGGATAGATGTTAGTTTGTAACAAAGGTATTCCTTCGCCAAAAGAGAGGGCTATAATTAATAAATAAAACTTAAAAAAGAAGAAGAAGAAGATAAAAAAATTTTGTGATCTTTTCAAAAGACGCTCTCAACTTCTAGAAAGAGAAAACCCAACTTTCTAGAGAGAGCAAATCATCATTTTTGCTCAAATCAAGCTCCTCTCAAGCTAAAAATGGAGCAAAAAAACTTATTATTAAATAATAAGTCTTTTGCCTCGATATTAATAGAGCCCACACCTCCCGCACGCATCTTCGGAAACAAACACGGGTGTCCCGTGATTATTTTTTCAACAGAAGAGATGCACAAGTTCATGGCGCCCTTTAAATATATGCTTATTGGTAAGTTTTCCCACGGCAGGCCTCGCCCGAAGGAAATACAGTACTTCATCTCCTCGTTAAAGCTTATGGGAAGGGTGAAGCTCGCCGACTATGACGTGAAACACGTCTTCCTGCAGTGTTCTATGAATGAAGACTTATATCGCTTATGGCATAGAGGTTTATGGCAAGTGAACGGCTACCCCATGCGCGTCTTGAGGTGGACTGAAGGATTTCAGTCCACTAGAGGATGCGCCTCTAGCCCCGGTATGGTTTTCCTTACCGAACTTCCCATTATACTTGTTTAACTCTCAATCTCTCTATACAATATCATCCTGCTTGGGTAAACCTTTGACTCGGGATGAAGCAACTGTGTCAATGACATGGCCAAGTAATGCTCAGGTGTGTGTAGAGTGTAACCTTCTCACACAGCCGCCTAGCATGATATGGAGTGGCAATGGAGAAGATGGGCAGAATAATGGGTTTTGGCTAGCTGTTATTCCCGAAAACCTGCCTTCCTATTGCCTAAAATGTAAGAGACTCGGGCATGAATCGGGTGAGTGTAAGATGGGTACAGAACAATCAAAAAATGTGCAAGGGTTTGAAGGTAGAAGAAGAATGGTAGAAAGATGGATTAGGAAGGAGGGAGGGGCTCCAAATGGTCATGTAGAGAGACATGAAATTTAGGAAGGTTTAATGGAGGAAGAAGGGGGGGTATAGGAGAGAGAATGTGAGTTATTTATTAGGAAAGGGGGAAGCTAGCAATAGTGTAATTCAGGAGGCAAGCATAGAGGAAGGAGATAAACTATAGGTGGAAGAAAGGTGGGAAGAGGTAAAGGGTAGAAAGAAGAGGAACAAAAAAAATAAAACTAGAATAATTTTAAAAGAAAAGTTGGAAGATTATAGCTGGATAGAGGAAGACCTCTTGAATTTCCCAGAGGAAGATACAGAGGTGTTTAGCTATCCTTCAATAGGTAGAGAAGAAGAAGATTATGCATATTATATAGAAAAGGTGAAGGATGACTTAGGAATTTATGAGGAAGATTGCGCAAAGCTCACTAGAGCTCAAGCCACGGAAGCCATAAAAATAATGGCTATGCAGCTATGGAGGCAAGATAAATATAATGAAATAATACAAGTAAACTCAAATGCATCTAAGACCCCAAGGAATATGAAAAAATATTTAAATAGAAAATATGAGACTAAGTGTACAACTAGATCCCAAACTAAACTAGGAATTAATGGATAGATGCCTTTATTCGAATATCAGAGGGGTTGCTAATAATCCCTTGATAAATATGTTAAAACAATTAATTAAAATACATAAAATTCATCTAGTAGTCATTGCGGAACCCATGATCCAAAAGGATCAATTAATCAACTACAACCAAAAACTAGGGTTTAATAATGCACATGCTAATATAAATAGTAAACTCTGGATAATGTTGCAAAATTATTTAGATATTGAAATCTTAAAAGATACAGAATAGGTAGTACATTTCAAAATAAACAAAGAAACAGATGAAATAATATCGGTTGTTTATGCTAAAAATGATAAAAAATCAAGGTTAGCCTTATGAGAGGAAATGCAAGATATGGCAACCAGGAATTCACCCTGGATTATAAAAGGTGATTTTAATATAATAAGGAGCATTCAAGAAAAGAAAGGAGGTAAAACCTCGGATGCAATAGCAATGACACAGTTTAATGATGTAATTTCAAGCTCTAAATTAATAGAAATATATTTTACAGGTTCAAGTTATACTTGGTGTAATAATTGGCGTAAAAGAGGTGCAATTTGGGCCAGACTGGACAGAGTTATGTGTAATGCTAAGTGGGTAACCTCACATGGGGTTACAGGGCTTAGACATCTAAACAGAACCTGTTCGGATCATTCCCCATTGCTCATTACAATTTATAAGAATAACCGAGTCTCAGGAAACTTTAAATTTCAGAATATGTGGGGAAAGCACGCTGGCTTTGAAAAATTAGTAACTGAGTCCTGGATAGAGCTAGCAATGGGGAAACCAATACATGTTTTAATGGTTAAGTTACATAGATTAAAAAAATGCCTAAAAACATGGAACAGAGAAGTCTTCGAAAACCTAAATCAAAAAATAAAGCAAGCAGAGGACAAAGTCGAAAAACTAGAATTAGAATATGATAATTACAATAAAGAGGAAATTAGACAAGAACTAAATAAGGCAAAAGGGGAACTGAGACTTAAGTTGTATATGGAGGAAGTATACTGGAAAAAGCGTGCAAAAATTAAATGGTTAAAAGATGGAGATAGAAACACTAAATTTTTCCATAACATGTGCAAAATAAAAGCACAAAAAAACAAAATTAAAGGTTTAAAAAACAATGAGGGAACATGGGTGGAAGATGATAAACAACTAGAAATCCTCTTTGAGGAATTCTTTAAAAGCCATTTATGCGGCCAGGTTCCTCACAAAGGGAACTCATTAATGGAAGAGATTAGTTCATCCATCACAATAGAACAAAATCAAATGCTGGAGATGATCCCTGACGAAGAAGAGATTAAAAATGCAGTGTTCAATCTGGATAAAGATAGTGCAGCAGGTCCAGATGGCTGGAACAATTATTTCTTTCAGTTAAATTGGCTCATTATTAAAAATGATCTTGTTCATGCAATTACTAGTTTTTTTGTAGGGGCGGATATTCCTAAGGCATGGGCAAACTCATTCATAGTGTTAATCCCTAAAAAAGAATCACCACAGAAATGTGAGGATTTTAGACCTATAAGTTTATGTAATGCTATCTATAAGATATTAGCAAAAATAATCCAAAATAGAATAAGTAATATTCTTCCATCTATAATATCACAGGAGCAAATGAGGTTCGTTAAAAACAGATTAATGATCGAAAACATAAGCTTAGTATCAGAAATGATGAAAGAAATAACATTTAAAACGAGGGGAAATAATTTAGTAGTTAAGCTAGATTTATCTAAAGCATTTGATATGGTGGAATGGGATACACTCTGTTTCGCTATGAGAAAATTTGGCTTCTCTGAAACATGCATTGACTTAATATATAGATGTGTCTCAAGTGTCTGGGTTAGAATCATTGTAAATGGTAGGAAAGGTGAAGAATTTAAACCAAGACGAAGCTTGAGACAGGGAGACCCGATGTCCCCCTTATTATTTGACATATATTTAGAATTGCTAATTCTCAATCTAAATAAAAAAATGTCGGAGGGTAAAATAATCCCCTTCAGACAGCCAAATAATACTTCGAGAATATGTTGTTTAGCTTATGCTGATGATATTATTATCTTCACAAATGTGAGTAAAAGTTCTTTGAAGAACCTTATGGATCTTCTACAATTATTTGAGTCAGAAACATGGCAAGTGGCAAATAAAAAGAAGTGTCAATTTATGTTAGCGAAAAAATCTTCGGAGAAAGTTGTGAATAAAATCAAAAACATAACTAGCTTTATTCATAAGAAAGGTGCATTAGTGTATCTAGGTTGTCCGATATATAAGGGAAGACTGAGAGAGAAATATTTAATGCATTTATTTGATAAAATGAGAAGGAAAATAACAAGTTGGAAAGAAGATCTATTAGGATTTAGGGGGAGGATTACATTAATCTCCCATGTTCTGCAAAGCACCCTAGTACATATTATATCAGTCATCCACCCACCTAAGAAGTTCACTAATAAACTAGAAATAGAAATGACAAATTTTCTATGGGGTAAAAAAGATGGGAAGCAGAAAATTCACTGGAAAAACTGGGGAGCTATCAGCTATCCAAAAGTAGAAGAGGGTTTAGGTATTATCAATTTACAGGACATGGCATCTGCCTGGGACTGTAAAGGATGGTGGAGGATTAAAGAGAATAATTCCCTCTGGGCAAAATATAAGCGTGCAAAATATTTAGAACATAAACATAAGCGCTTTAAGCAGGAATCAAATAACTGGAAAGCACTGGAAAAATAGAAGGAGATAGTAGATTCTTACTCAGCATTGAAAAAGTCAGGATGGAAATGGACCCTTACTCCACAAGGTAATTTCACATTAAAATCAGCAAAGGAATTGATTAGAAAGAGAAAACCCGTACAATCTTTATTCAAATGGGTCTAGAAAGCAGGTATCCCGCAAAAAATGTGCTCGCCGGCATGGAAAGTTCTTGTGAACGCATTACCTGTGGATACCAATGTAAAAAGGAAAGGTATTAAAATAGCTTCTAGATGTGAATGCTGCTTTGAAGAAGAAGAATCAATGGATCACCTACTCTCGAGAGGCAAAATAGCTGTAGAAGTCTGGAAGGAGTTCGAAGAATTCAAACATATAAGTAACAAAGAGGATGGATTAATAGATAGAATTAAAAAATGGGAAAATGAAACTTCTAGTAGCCAAACTACAAATTGGCTTACTTGGAATTTACCACATGTAGTGATCTGGTGCCTATGGAAAGCTCGTAATAAGAGTAGATTCGAAGGTATAAGGATGAATGTAATAGAAATCTTAAAAGATATTAGGAAAGAAATTAGTAATATATCTAGTATAAAGCCTATAGAAGCTAGCGGTTTATTTTCAGATAAGGCAGTAGCGAAGAACTGGGACCTCACCATCACCAAAATCAGGCAGTTATGGGTAAAAAGTATAAGTTGGAATAGGCCCATTAAAGGTAAACTTTCATTAAACATGGATGGTAGCTTTAATAGGGATACATGCATAGCAGGCGGAGGTGGGTAATAAGGGATTCAAGTGGGATTGTCATAAAAGCATTTACATCGACTAGTGTAGCATTCTCGGCTCTCCACTCGGAGATTAAGGCATTAAAAACAGGATTAAATGTCGGTAAAAAGTTAGATGTAGAAAATATACAAATTCAAGTAGATTCAATGCTATTGGTAAATTTAGTAAGTAGAAAAATAACTCTTTGGAGATACGAAGAAGAAACAGAAATAATATTGAACCTCATTAAAAAGCTAAATGCATATATTTTACATATATATAGAGATGCTAACACACTGGCAGATAACCTTGCCAGATTAGGCTCGTTAAGAGGAGAAAATGAATTTGATGAGGATTCGATGCCAAACAAATTAAAAGGAATAGCGAGATTAGATAGGATGGACTTTCCTTATCTAAGAGTTAGAAAAGGTAGTATTAGAATAAACAATAAAACATGAGATTTCAAAGTAATGAATTTGGTAGAATATTATGGCACTAGAGTAGCCTTATGTGCAAGGGAACTTCTGTCTCTGCAGGTTGAATATTAAGAAGGCTAAAGAATCAGGTGCAAGGTAAGTTTTCGAGATGTTAGAATATTTCTTGCTATTTTTCTCTTTTCTTAGCAGCACATAATCTCATATAATTATCCAGAAAATCCAGCAGCTGCATGTAATAGTCAGAATTCAGGCTATGAGTTCAGTTTGTTGTTGTTGCTTCTCAGCCTATTTTGATGATTACCTTAAGTGGCTATGCGTGAATGTTGTGGAAATGTCATGTGTGAAATTTACTGAAGTTTATAGTTTATTAGGTCTTGTAAGTGTCTAGATAAGGGGGCTAGTCCTGTAGCTATTTAAAGCCAGAAGTGTTAGCATAAGAGGGATTAAAGAAGCATCGATGCAAGCGGAAAATTGCCACAAAAACAAAGTGCAGAAGCACTATTAGCTGGAGCAATTTTAAAGCCTTAATCAGGCTGGAGCAAAAGATGGTGAAGGAATAAAGGGCAACACTAAAGGCCGGAAGGCAGCAAAGCTAGAAGTAAGTATGAAGGAAAACATTGATTATGTAGACATGCTATTTTCTTTGCAGATAGTCAGCATTGTCAAAATAGAACATGCATACATACGGAAGACTAGGAGGGTAGAATCAAGCAATCGAAGTTTCACAAAGTTGTAGAATTGGTCCAGATTACAAATATTTTCTCAAGGAAGGATAAAGCTTTAAATGAGGTTTTTAAAAGCAAATTACACCAAAAGTGGATATGTTGCTATACACTTGCTAGGATAGAATCTTAATATTTTTCATTTAAAGCTTATAAGTTAAGGGAAAAGGTTGTAAGTGGGGAACGAGTAGATTTTAGTTTGTAAAAATGGTATTCCTCCGCCAAAAGAGAAGGCTAATATTAATACACTACTTTTTTATAAAAAGAAGAAGAAAAAATTTTCATTTGCTGTTTTTTTAAAAAATTTTCGCTCTCAAGTTCTAGAGAGAGAAACATGATTTTTAGAAAGAAAAACATCAATTTTCCGTGAAGAAGAAGCTATTTTCAAGCAAAAATGGAGCAAGCAGATTTCTTAATGAATAGGAAATCATTTTCTCAACATTTTAAAAAGACCGCGCTACATTCATCATCTTCTTCGGAAGTTTTCGGAAAAAAAAACGGGGAACCCTCGATAGAGTTTTCCCCGACAGACATGGCTACTCTCACTGAAGCTCACAAATACACGATGGTGGGAAAATTCTCACATGGGCATCCTCGCATTGAAGATATAAGGGCATTTTATGCTTCCTTGAAGCTCAAAGGCCTAATAAAAATAGGAGTCTTGGATGCGAAGCACATCCTCGTGCAGCTCTTTACAGAAGAGGACTTCCACAGAATCTGGTTGAAAGGAGTTTGGTATATCATGGGTTACCCCATGCGAGCTTTCAGATGGATGCCCGACTTCTCAACCATGCAAGAATCCCCATTGGCCCCGGTATGGTTCCTCCTCCCCATGCTTCCCATTCACTTGTTTGATAAATTTGCTCTCTACCACATTGCACAAGCAGTCGGCACTCCCCTTCTTCTTGATGGTGCCACTGCTACTCTTTCTCGCCCGAGTGTTGCTCGACTGTGCATAGAAGTCAATCTGTTGAATCATATCCCTCAACAAATATGGATAGGCTCTAAGAATGGAGATGGTTTCAGGCAAGATTTGATTCCAGAGAACCTCCCTTACTATTGCACATATTGTAAGAAACTTGGACATGGTTGTGAACATTGTTTTGTTAAAAAAAAAGCATGAAGAAGATAGGCAGTATACAGACTTAATAGGGAAGGGTAAGGAAATAGTTCAATATAGAATAAAAAACACCATGGCTCTTGAGCAGAAACTAAGTGATGAGGGAACTAGCCTGGAACTAGCAGAATATGTCCCTCCTAGGATAGAAGAGAGGGTAGAGGTAGATGGAGTGGATAAAAATAAATGCATGATTTAATTATGAAAATTGCAGAAATAAATAAAAGGATTTGGGGCAGCAGGTTTGAAAACAGAAATAGAAGTGAGGAGAGTAGGAAATGGGCAGTGGAAGAAGTTAATAGCTCGGAAGAGGAAATAGAGGTCCGAAGTAGTATAAACTTAAACAAGGGAGAGGAAGAAAACGAATGCATAAAATCCACTAAGGATGATATAGATATAGATAGATACAAGAATAAAATGGGCAACATGGAATGGGCCATGGAAGAAATAAAAATTATGGCTATACAACTAGGAAGGGTGTGGAGAGAAGATAAAACAGAAAATATTAGTGCTTTAAAAAAGCCAAGAAACATGAAAAAACACCTAAATAGAACATATGATTCAAAGTGCACCACTAGATCTCAGACTAAATCTAACTATAATGTTTAGGTTCTTTTACTGGAATGTTAGGGGTATTGCAAACCCTTCCACAATAAAAAGAATTAAAAAAAGATAAAATTATATAATTCTTCTCTTATAATGCTTGCTGAACCTATGGTGAATAAGGTTCAAATAGAATATTACAAGGGAGTCTTGGGCTTTGAGAATGCATTTTCTAATAATAATGGTAAAATTTGGTTATTCTGGAAAAACAAATTTAATAATATTGGAGGAGACGGAACAAATAATCAATTTTAGTCTAGATAATGCCCGAGAGGAAGTAATCTCGGTGGTCTATGCTAAATATACTAAAGAAGGTAGAAAGGAGCTCTGGAATAATATGGCTAAAATAACAAGTTTGAACAAACCCTGGATAATAGGAGGAGATTTTAACATAATAAGAAAGACCAATGAGAAAAAAGGGGGTAATCCCCCTAACACAAGAACCATTTCACACTTCAATGAGGCTATATCAAGGCCACTTTGATGGAAGCTATCTTTTTAGGCTCACAATATACATGGTGCAATAACTGGAAAAATAAAGGCACTATATGGGCAAGACTAGATAGAGTCCTATACAATGCGAAATGGATAGAAAGTTATGGTTCTACGGTTGTGAGACATTTAAGTAGAACATGCTCGGACCACAATCCATTGTTAATTACCTTAGAATAGTCTAAATTCTTGAGTAACCCTTTTAAATTTCAGAATGCTTGGTGTTTGCATCATACCTTCACAAATAAGGTTAAAGAGTCTTGGTTTCTGAAAATTTCTGGAAATCCTACTCAAATATGGAATACGAAACTAAATAGATTAAAAAAAACATCTAGAGATATGGAATAGAGATATATTTGGTAATATAAACAAAAATATAATAGAAGCATAAAAAAGAGCTGAAAAGTTAGAGATAGAACATGAAACTTTACAAAATAAAGATAGTAGAAAAGCGCTTAGCAAAGCCCAAGCTGAACTAAAATTAAAACTCCTCATGGAGGAGGTTTTTTGGAAACAAAAATCTAAAATAAAATGGCTAAAAGAAGGAGATAAAAACACATTTTTTTCAAAGAGCAGCTAAAATAAGAATCTAGAAACAAAGAATAAAAAGTATAAAAAACAGCAATAATAACTGGATAGATGATAACACATAAATTAAAAAGCATTTTGATGAATACTTTGAAAATCAATTTATAGGGGCTACAACCCTGAGAGGTGTTGACCTCATACACAAAAAAGACTGTAACATTACCAGAGAAGAGAATGATGCCCTCATAAAATTCCCAGATGAATAACTTAAAATGGTTGTCTTCAGCCTGGACCCAAATAGTGCCCCGGGTCCAAATGGATGGAATAATGAGTTCTATCAAAAATGCTGGCTTATCATAAAATCTGATATTCTCAATGCCACTTATTGGATTTTTAATGGAGCAGAAATAGGCAAGAAATGGAGTAGCACATACATGGTGCTAATTCCCAAGATAGACAACCCACAAAAGGCAGATGATTTCAGACCTATAAGCCTATGTAACTCCATTTATAAAATTCTGTCTAAATTATTGCAAAACAGACTAACCTCTGCCCTTCCTAAAATTATTTCGAAAAAACAATCAGGCTTCATGAAAAATAGACTAATAATGGAAAATATTTGCTTAGCTAAAGAAATGATCAAAGAAATAGGCACAAAAATTAGAAAACATAATGTATTAATGAAATTAGATTTATCTAAAGCTTTCGATAAAGTAGAATGGAATGTTCTGTGTTTTACAATGAGAAAGATGGGTTTCTCGGAGACCTAGATAGACTTGATATACAGATGTAAATCAAGCTCATGGATTAAAATTCTAGTAAACAGGGAACTAGGAAGAGATATCAAGCTAGTAAGAGGACTAAGACAAGGTGATCCACTTTCTCCCTCACTCTTTAATATTTATTTAGAGCTCCTTATTGTCAATCTCAAAAATAAAATATCCATAGGTGAAATAGGTGCCTTCAGTCAACCGAAGGGTACCCCCCTAGTGGGTTGCCTGACATATGCAGATGATGTGGTAATCTTCACTAATGGTAGTGCTAGATCCCTTACAAAACATGATGAATTTGTTGAAAGTAATGGAAGAGGAAACGGGTCAAAAAATAAATAGCAAAAAGTGTTAATTTATGATAGCTAAAAAAGCCCTTATGAGTTTAGGACATATATTACAAAGTATAATAGGTTTCTCTCAGAAAAAAAGGAGCAATTCAATATCTTGGATGCCCTTTATATGAAGGAAAAGTTAAGTTAGAATACTTGGAATTCTTACTTGAAAAGATCAAAAATAAAATTACAGGATGGAGGGTTGAAATGCTATCAATGAGCGGAAGGATAACCTTAATCACACATGTACTTCAAAGCGTAGTCATGCAAAACCTAATGATCACTCAACTGCCAGCACTTGATAAAAAAAGAATTGAAAAAGAAATGGTTCGCTTTCTATGGGGGGCACATAAAGGTAAAAGTAAGCTTCACTGGAAAAAATGGAAAGATCTCTGTTTTCCAAAACAGGAAGCAGGGCTGGGTTTTATAGACTTGAATGACCTAGCCAAAGCTTGGGCTTGTAAAAGATGGTTGAGGCTTAAAGAAAATAATAGTTTATGGGAAGAATTTACGAGGGCCAAATATTGCAGAAAAGGGGATACGAACACAGAAAGAAAAAAGAGTAAAGCTTCACAAGTGTGGTCGCAAATGCTTAAACAAAGGGGGATAGTGGAAAGATATTCTAAGCTCACTAAAAGTGGCTGGAAATGGACACTGAGCATAGATGGAAAATTATCCCTCAAAACCATCAAAGATAAAGTGAGAAGTAGAAAGGAAGAGCAATCACTATTTAAATGGACCTGGAATAATGATAACTCTCAAAAAATTAAAACTAACACATGGAAAGTTCTTTCAAACATCATTCCAATATATGAAAACATAAAAAAGAAAGGCATTCAACTTGCCTCTAGGTGTGAATGTTGTTCTCAAGAAG
Organism: Sapria himalayana; assembly: GCA_029783825.1. Lineage (NCBI taxonomy): Eukaryota > Viridiplantae > Streptophyta > Magnoliopsida > Malpighiales > Rafflesiaceae > Sapria > Sapria himalayana. Next base: position 286,442 of record JAREIK010003127.1, on the reverse strand, counting down.
TTGAATCGATAGATCATTTATTCTCACAAGGAAAGATAGCTTTAGAAATTTGGAAAAGATTAGAATTAGAAATGGGTATAAAGCACAAATGCATCTCTCTTAGAAATAGAAGAACAAATGGTATATAGCATATACGCAAAATTCTTTACAAAAATGGGTTAAAAATAACATACCTCATATTGCTATTTGGTGTATATGGAAGGCCAAGAATAATAGTAGATATGAAGGTAAGAGAATGCTAGTGTAAGACATCTAGAAAACTATAATGAGAGAAATAATAAGTACTTCAGAAGCTAGTCCAATTACAGTATAGACTAATTTTATAAATAATGATATTCTAAATTTTTGGAATCTTAGGGTTTCTAAAAAAAGATCACAAAAAAGTATAGGAGTTAAGTGGGAAAAACTACCATTAGATAGGCTCCCTTAAATACCGACGGTAGTTTTGATAGAAATATAGGCTTAGCAGGTGGAGGAGGAGCGATTAGAAATTCCAGAGGTCATCTCATATTAGCCTTTTCAAAGAGTTATAATGCCTCTTCTGCACTCCAGGCAGAAATTTTAGCATTAGGAGACGGTTTGAGAGCCTGTCATACTAGAGGATTAAGAAATATAGATATTCAGTCGGATTCTAAAATTGTGGTAGATATGGTAAATAAAAAAAAGACATTATGAAAATATGCAGAGAAGTTAGATGAGATCGGCCAGCTAGCACTATTTTTAAATGTTTTTATCAAACACATATACAGGGAAGCAAATGCATTAGCAGAAAAACTGGCTAAAGAAGGAAAAAATAAAAAACAGGGTGAATATGTAGAGGAAACGATCCCGGATGTTTTCAAGGGTATAATAAGAATGGATAAGATGGAATATCCATATATTCGAACAGTTAAAAGCTTAAACCCTGGTACTGAAAGGGGTTGGCTGCCCTAGTCCTGATGGGTGGTTATAAATAAGGGTTCAGTTATACATACATATATATATTGTACTAGTTTGCGTTTTGTAGTTTAACAGGTTTAGGTACAAAAAGAAGAAGGCAACAGCAGTAACGGACATGGAGAAGGAACATTTATAAGTGGAGTTTGCGAATAGGACTATGTTTTATTTGTTTTTGTTCATTGGCAGACAGATACAAAGTGGAAGACATCAATAATAGAGCCAATAAGAGGAAAACTGCTGGATATTTATATTTTCTGTTTTTTTGTTTGGTTTTGAATCTATTTGTTATACTTGAGCGAGGGGTCAGCGTCTGTAAAAATTTGTCCTATAAAGGAGAACGCTGAAAGGGAAGGCTGATAGAATATGGAAGCTGGATGAAAGGATAAAGAAATGAGGCACTCATGCGATTCAAATGCTTTATCCAAGAGGGTAAGAGAATGCTTGAAATCTATAGAATTTTCTATTTTGGCAGATTTGAAAACCAAATGAGGAGATTGCTGCTAGATGAAGCTCTCTATGGATTTAGTTTCCTGGTTTAGAGGGGATGTAAAGTTAAAATTGTGGGGTCCATGCATGTCGTGGTTAAATAGGTATCAGTCGGTATTTAGAGACTTTTCTTGGGCGAGTCTGTAAAAGTTTTTAGAGTCTGTATCCAAAGTGTCAAGTTGTGGTAATGGTCGACCTCAACACGTGCTGAGAAGTGACTCAAAGCAATTGAAGAAAGCTCCGAAATTAAAGGTGTAGAGACGGACAACATATAAGACTTGAAAAATTTTATTCCTGTCCCAAATTGAAGCTTTGAAAGGTATACATTCAGCATACAAGAAACAAAAAGATACATTCAGCATAGAAGACAGGTTGATACAGCCACATGAATAACTCCACTCACTTAGCGAATTTCAGCAAAACCTAACAGGTTGATAAATCTTGAAAGTTTATTTTGATGTTTTCTTTGTTTTTTGTATTAAGGATGAGTGTAAAAAGGGGAAAGGGTAGATTATAGTTTGTAAAAATGGTATTACTCAGCCAAAAGAGAGGGCTTTAACAATAATAAAACAATTTTTTTAAAAAAAGAAGAAGAAGAAGAAGAACAAGAAGAAGAAGAAGAACAAGAAGAAGAACAAGAAGAAGAAGAAGAAGAAGAACAAGAAGAAGAACAAGAAGAAGAAGAAGAAGAACAAGAAGAAGACAAGAAGAAGAAGAAGAACAAGAAGAAGAAGAAGAACAAAGAAGACAGAAGAAGAACAAGAAGAAGAAGAACAAAGAAGAAGAACAAGAAGAAGAAGAAGAAGACAAGAAGAAGAAGAACAAGAAGAGAAGAAGAAGAACAAGAAGAAGAAGAGAAGAAGACAAGAAGAAGAAGAAGAACAGAGAAGAAGAAGAACAAGAAGAAGAAGAAGAACAAGAAGAAGAACAAGAAGAAGAAGAACAAGAAGAAGAAGAAGAAGAACAAGAAGAAGAAGAACAAGAAGAAGAAGAAGAACAAGAAGAAAGAACAAGAAGAAGAACAAGAAGAAGAAGAAGAACAAGAAGAAGAAGAAGAAGAAACAGAAGAAGAAGAAGAACAAGAAGAACAAGAAGAAGAAGAAGAAGAAGAACAAGAAGAACAAGAAGAACAAGAAGAAGAAGAAGAACAAGAAGAACAAGAAGGATAAGAAGAATAAGAAAAATAATAAGAAGAAGAAGAACAAAACAGAAGAAGAACAACAACAAGAAGAAGAACAAGAAGAAGAAGAAAAAGAAGAAGAAGAACAAGAAGAAGAAGAACAAGAATAACAAGAATAAGAAGAAGAATAGAACA
>JAREIK010003127.1:105326-280050 GCA_029783825.1 Sapria himalayana | reverse complement strand
TGGAAATGATTAGCATTAGAAATGCATATAAAATATGAACATCTCCCACTAAAATGTAGGTTTAAAAAATGGTGTAACTCAAAAGTTCCTAGCATGGCACAGAAATGAATTAAAATTAATGTTACACCAATAGTTATTTGGTGCATTTGGAAAGCTAGGAACAAAAGTAAATTCGAGGGGCATAATATGATGGTGGAATATATCTGGAAAGAAATAAAAGAGGAAACAAGAAGAATTTCAGAGATATGCCCTATAAAAACTCAAGGTTCAAAGATGGATAAGGATACTTTACATTTTTGGAACCTAAAAGAAAAACCGCCAAAGCATTTTAAAATAATTAGCATAAGATGGGAAAAACCAGCAAGAGGAATATTTACCTTAAATACAGATGGTAGTTTCGATAGAGATGTGGGGGAAGCTGGAGGAGGAGGAGAAATTAGAAACTCAGGGGGAAGTTAATATTAACTTTCACAAGGAGATTACAAGCATCGTCGACTTTACATGCCGAGATATTAGCACTAAAAGAGGGGATAAGAATTTGTAAAAACTTAGACATTAAGAATGTAGATATTCAAATTGACTCAAAAATAGTTGTAAATCTAAGTAAAACAGTCATTTATGTGGAAATATGAAAATGAGATAGAAGAAATTCTGCTTGATATAAATTCTCTAGATTTCATCATAAAACACATCTTAGAGAAGCTAACGCCTTGGTGGATGCATTATCTAAAGATGGTAGGAAGAGAGGAGATCAGGAGTATAATGAATATAACTTACCAAAAAAGTATATTGGCATTATTAAATTAGATAGCAAGGAATTCCCTTATATTAGGAAAATTAAAAATAATAATTTTTAGTTACAAGGGCTATTTTGTGTTTATTATGTGCGTGCGTGTTTTCTGTATAATTAATAAATAGAATAAAGTTCCTATCCTCATTGTTCCATCCTAGTCCTGAGGGATGTTTTCTATGATGGTTGGGATACACTACAGTACTGCCTGGTAAGTCCACAGGCTTTAAAAAGACAGTAACACTGTAGGTTTTATAGTATGCACTGTGATTTTTTTTCTGTTTTACAGGCTATAAAAAAGAACAATAATATTGCAGGGTTAAGGATCAATAAATGGGGTATTTGATAATAGAGTAGAGTATATATGCATGTAGATTTTTCTTGCAGGTAACTAAGTATTTGAATGATACAGAGCTGGACAAAAAATAGTGCCTGCTGTCTTTGGTTTACTTTTCTTATTATATGTGTATGGAGTCTGTGTTATTTGATAAAAGCGGTCTGCTGTGTTTTTATGAGTCTGTGTTACTTTAGAAAAGTTGCGGGAAGTATGTAAATTTTAGTTGAGATGTGTTAAGTATGGAGTCCATGTAAAGTAATGTAATAGTAGAGTAAATGAAGATCAAAGATTAAAAAGCATGGAGGAAGGCAGCCAAACAAGGAACTCTTACTGCTCAAGATATGGAAAGATACAGAAATTCATTGTAGGATACAACCAAAGCTGCTGAATTTTCTGGTTGAAATATCTAGGTATTGGTGGTAAATGGGCTATCATGTTATACGGATATGATGCTCTTGATTTTATGCAGGCTGGAATAGTTGAAGGTTGAGCAGAAATTAAAAGATATGAGCTGCTGATTAACAAGCACATCTGGCCGAATCTTGATATATGAGTCCAAAGCAGCTAAGCAGAAATTAAAAGAGGCACGAACATACATGCTGATATTCTAGGCGGGATACATTAAAAATGCGGTAGAATTTCAGCATTTCTCAAAGATATATATTACAAGAATAATTCCAGCATGAAGTAGAATTCCAGCGAAAATTAAAAGAAGCTAAGTAGAATTCCAGCATGAAGAATCAAGATCATATATTACAAGACATTGAAGAGTCATGGAATCTTGAAAAATTCTGCACCAATCATTGCAAGACGAATAAGGATTCATCCTTGTTATCATTAGAAAAAAGAATCAATTCTCAAAACTCAAAGGAAGAATTCAAGAATCTCAAAAGCATTTCTCAATAAATTTATACAATTAGATTGATGTAAATCTTAAAGTTTTTCTTAAATAATGGGTGTAATAGGGTTAAGGGTAGATGTTAGTTTGTAAAAATGGTATTCCTCCGCCAAAAGAGAGGGTTATAATTAATAAATAATGCTTTAAAAGAAGAAGAAGAAGAAGAAGAAAATTGGATTACTTAGTTAATAAAAAATCCTTTTCCGATTTATACAAAAAGACCGCGCAAACAGTAACATCTCCTTTGGAAATCACACGAAAAATATCGAGGAACCCTCGATAATTTTTTCAACCGAAGACATTCAGAGGCTTACTGAACCCCATAAGTTCACGCTCGTAGCAAATTCTCACATGGAAGGCCTCGCGTTGATGATGTTCGTGCTTTTTGAATCATTGAAGCTTAAGATGTTGATTAAAATCAGCCTCATCGACGATAAACATGTGCTGTTACAACTGTTTTCCGAAGAAGATTTTCATCGAATTTGGCTAAGAGGTATCTGGTATATCATGGGATTTCCCATGAGAACTTTCAAATGGACAACAAACTTCTCGACTAAGGAAGAATCATCGGTAGCACCGGTATGGTTCCTGTTTCCCTTGCTACCGATACATTATTTTGATAAATTCGCATTATATCACATTGCTTGTACACTCGGTTCTCCTCTTCTTCTTGATGGTGCTACGGCCACTCTAAACAGGCCAAGTGTAGCACATATTTGTGTTGAAACTGTTATACAAAAACCAATTCCCTCATGGATATGGATTGGAAACAATGAGGGTGATGGTTTATGGCAGCAAGTAGTTCCAGAGAACTTACCATCATACTGTATTTGCTGTAAAAAATTGAGACATGGCATGGAATATTGTCTATTAAAAAAAGAAGGGAGGAAGTGAAACAATGGAGAGAGGAGAGGTCAATGAATGCAGAAGAGAGAGGCATGTTAGTTAAATACCAAAAAAAACATCAAGATGAACAAACTGCCCGAACAGAAGAACAGGATATAGAAGGAACAGAATTGAAATTAATTGAATATAGGAAGACTAATGAAACAGAAAACAGGGCAGAAAACACATTAGAGACTATAAAAAGAACAGAAATGATTAAAAAGATATCAGAACTGAACAAAAGAACAAGAGTGTACATGAAAAATAAAATTAAAATAAACAAAGGATGGGCAGTCCCTATTGTGGACTATTCGGAAGAAGATCCAGAAACAAAAAGTTTAACCTTCCTATTTACAGATGGAGAGGATAATGAAAGAAAATAAGATTAATTAGAGATGACATAAATATAGATAAGCTTAAACAAAAAATGGGTAATAAAGAGTGGGCAATGGAGGAATTAAAGATAATGTCAATTCAAATGGGAAGAGATTGGAAAGAAGAAAGAAGCGAAGATCTAGGTTCACTAAGAAAACCAAAAATATGAAAAAATATAAAAATAGAACATATGAAACCAAATGCACCACTAGAGCTCAAGCTAATCAATAATTAATGTATAATTATATTTACTGGAATATAAGGGGAATAGCGAATATTCCCTCAAGAAACAGATTGAAAAAATTGATTTATATGCACAAAATCAATCTTGTAGCAATAGCTGAACCTATGGTGGATAAGGATCAGCTAGGACTCTACAAAATTATGCTAGGATTTGACCATGGATATGCAAATGAAAATGGAAAAATTTGGTTAATTTGGAAAAATAACCTAAACATAATAATATTAAAAGAAACAAATCAGTTAATAAATTTTAGTTTGAGTCAAGATGCAAATGAAATAATCACTATAGTTTATGCTAAAAATAAAAAGAAGAGCGAAAAGAATTATGAGAGGATATGGGGAAAATATTTAAAGAAAACAAGCCATGGATTATAGGGGGAGATTTCAATGCAGTAAGAAGCATTAAAGAAAAGAAAGGTGGAAAAACACCAAATAAGAAAGCCATGATTCACTTTAACGATACTATAAATAAAACTAATTTAATTGAGGCCAAATTCTTAGGATCTTCCTTCACATGGTGCAATAACCGGAAAAGGAAAGGTTTAATTTGGGCCAGATTAGATAGAATTTTTTATAATCTTAATTGGCTGGAGAATTATGGCTCTGCAGAAGTGAAACATTTAAATAGAACTTGTTCTGACCATAGTCCACTTTTAATCACCATTAAAAACACTTCCAATAAAGGAGGATCCTTTAGATTCCAAAATGCCTGGAGTTTACATCATGATTTTTTGAATCTAGTAAAAAAATCTTGGAATATTGAGGCATCTGGAAATCCTATGCAAGTTATAAATAATAAGCTAAGTAGATTAAAAACTGAATTAAAAAAATGGAATAAGGAAATATTTGGAGATATAAATAAAAACATAAAAGATGCAGAAGAATTAGTATTAAATAAAGAATTAGAATTTGAGAAAGATCAAAGTTTAAATAATAGAAATGCATTAAGTAAGGCACAAGCTGAGTTAAAACTCAAACTTGTAATGGAAGAGGTGTTTTGGAAACAAAAATCGAAGATAAAATGGCTAAAAGAAGGAGATAAGAACACGAAGTTTTTTCAAAAAGCAGCTAAACTAAAATATCAGAAACACAGAATTAGGGGCATAAAAATAACAAGAAAGAATGGGTAGATAAAGATATAGATATTCAAACTTATTTTACAGATTTCTTTAAAAATCAACTAAGTAGTAAAATGAGATTAAAGGAAATAGCTTGTTAGAAAAGATAGAAAAAGAATAACAAAAAAGATAATAATATGCTAATTAAACATGTAGAAGATGAAGAAATAAAAGCAGCCATTTATAGTATTAACAAGGATAGCGCAGCAGGACCGGATGGATAGAATAATTGCTTTTTTCAAATTTGCTGGGACATAATTAAAATAGACATAAACAAAGCCATTAATAACATATTATGTGGAGCTGAAATAGGGAAAAAGTGGGGAAGTTTTCACATAGCCCTTATTCCAAAAATAGAAAACCCACAAACGGGGGAGTATTTCAGACCTATCAGTCTATGTAATTCAATATATAAAATTCTAGCAAAAATATTACAAAATAGATTAGCCTATCTACTGCCTAAAATTATTTCAATAGAACAAACCGGCTTTATGAAAAATAGATTAATTATGGAAAACATATGTTTGGCCAAGGAAATGTGTAGAGAAATAGGAACAAAAACAAGAGGACACAATGTTATAATAAAATTAGATTTAGCTAAAGCCTTTGATAGAGTTGAATGGAACACACTCTGCTTTATTATGAGAAAAATGAGTTTTTCTGAAACATGGATAGATCTGATATACAGGTGCATATCGAACACCTGGGCCAGAATAATAACGAATGGAAAAGTTGGAGAGGAAATAAAACCAATTAGAGGTCTAAGACAAGGAGATCCACTCTCTCCATCTTTATTTAATTTATATTTAGAACTACTAATAGTTAACATTAAAGATAAAATGGAGAAAGGATTGATAGGTTCATTCAGACAACCAAAAAACACTCCACTTGTGAGTTGTCTGGCATATGCAGATGATGTAATGATTTTTACTAATGGTAGTAGTAGATCATTACAAAATCTGATGAGCTTATTAAAATGTATGGAAGATGAAACTGGTCAAAAATTGAATAAAAGAAAATGTCAATATATGATATCTTATAAATCCCCTCTGGCATTAACTCATAGAATTAAAAAACTTACTGGTTTTTCACACAAAAAAGGTGAAATTATCTACCTGGGCTGCCCGGTGTATGAAGGCAAATTTAAGAATGAATATCTAGAATTTCTAGTAAATAAACTGAAAAAGAAAATATCGGGATGGAAGGAGGAATTTTTAAGTTTAGGGGGAAGAATCACATTAATAAAACATGTCTTAGAAAGCATGTTAATGCATAATATTATGATTATCAAACCCTCTTGTAAGCTGATTAAAAATATAGAAAGAGAATTAGCTAACTTTTTATGGGGAAAAAAAGAAGGTAAATATAAGCTACACTGGAAAAAATGGAGAGATTTATGCTTTCCTGTCCAAGAGGCTGGTTTGGGCTTTGTCAATCTAGCAGACTTAGCCAAAGCATGGGCTAGTAAGAGATGGTGGAGACTAAAAGAAAATAATACATTATGGTCTAAATTTATGAGAGCAAAGTATTGTTTAAAAGATGATACTAACAATGAAAAAAACAAAAGTAAAAGCTCACAGGTCTGGACACAAATGCTCAAACAAAGAGAGATAGTTGAGAACTACTCTAAACTCACTAATAAAGGATGGAAATGGACATTAACACAAGATGGAATTTTTTCGCTTAAATCAGTTAAAAACTTAATTAGAAATAAGCAAGAAGAACATACATTATTTAAATGGGCTTGGAAAAATGACAATCCACAAAAAATTAAAACTTTTATGTGGAAAGTCTTGTCCAACATAATTCCAACAGATACAAATTTAAAAAATAAAGGTGTTCAACTAGTATCAAGATGTGAGTGCTGTGCATCTGAGATGGAGACACTAGATCACCAATTTTCAAAAGGTAAAGTTGCAGCTGAAATATGGAAGAAATTAGGAATAGAATTACATATAAAATATGAAGATATTAACCTAAAAGGTAGACTTCAAAAATGGCTTAAACAAAAAGTGTCAAGCCCTGCTCAGAATTGGATTAAAAATAATGTCCCGCTAATAGCTATCTGGTGCATTTGGAAGGCAAGAAACTATAGTAGATTTGAAGGTAGAAATATGATTATAGAGGAAATCTGGAAGGAGATAAAGGAGGAAACACGGAAAATTTCAGAAATTCATCCTATAGATTCACAGGATAAGAGCTTAGATAGAGACATTATAAATCACTGGAAGCTAAAAAAGAAACAGCCAAAACAATTTAAATTCATGGGTATAAAATGGGAAAAACCACCGAAAGGAAGACTAGCATTAAACACAGATGGTAGCTTTGATAGAGACATAGGAGCAGCGGGAGCAATCAGAGACTTGGAAGGAAAGCTAATATTAGCTTTTACTAGAAAGATTTCAGCTTCATCAGCTCTTCATGCTGAGATTTTAGCATTAAGAGAAGGTATTATATTATGCAAAAAATTAAACATTAAAAATATAGATATTCAAATAGATTCAAAAATACTAGTAAACTTAATTAATAAAAAGATACAACATGGAGATACGATGAGGAAATAGAAGAAATACAGCAGGAATTAAAATCATTAGACTATAACATAAAACATATTTTTAGAGAAGCAAATGCATTAGCTGACGGTTTAGCCAAAGAGGGTAAAAAGAGGTGATCAAGAATTTAAGGAAGGTTTTTTACCGAAAAAATATAATGGTATAATAAATTTAGATAGTAAAGAAACTAATTACATTAGGAGGATTAGGAAAACCATTGAGATTTATTTTCACCTTTACTTTGCTTGCTTTTGTTTACTAACCATTTCAGATATGATCTAGCTTGTTAAAGAATCTACCCGCCCTGAGGGGAGATTCCCACTAACACAGAATGGTTATGAAGGTTTTATTGTACTAAAAGTATTCTATAAAATGGGACAGATTGGGGATAGGGAAGATAAATGTTAGGAATGTAGGCTTTCTTCTTTTTTTGCAATATAAGAAAGAGAACAGAGCAAAGCTGGACAATATGGTAACAACAAGCTGTTCGGATTGATGCATGTTAATGATTATTTGTTTAGAGTTTATGTCATGGGAGTCTATATATTTTTGGTTCTGTTGGTCGGTTTGGAAATCTGTGTTAAAAGGGATTTTTATGTCTGTTCTAAAAAGAAGAAGAAGAAGAAGAAGAAGTAAGAAGAAGAAGAAGAAGAAAAAGTTCATTTGCTATTTTTTAAAAAAATATTCGCTCTCAAGTTCTAGAGAGAGAAACATGATTTTTAGAGAGATAAACCACAAAAATCAGTGAAGAAGAAGGCAATTTCAAGCATCAAATGGAGCATTTAGATTATTTAATGGATAATAAGTCATTTTCCCAACAATTCAAAAAGATCGTGCATCACTATTCACAAGCTTCGGATATTCACGGGAAAAAAACGGAGAACCCTCGATAGAGTTCTCCTCGACAGATATTACTATGCTCTCGGAAGTTCATAAATTCATGCTGGTGGGCAAATTTTCACATGGCTGTCCGCGCGTTGAAGATATTCGAGCTTTCTATGCTTTATTGAAGCTTAAAGGTCAAACAAAAATAGGCATTCTCGATGCCAAGCACATTCTTCTGCAACTGTCCAGTGAGGAAGATTTCCACAGAGTCTGGTTGAAAGGTATATGGTACATTATGGGCTACCCCATGCGAGCTTTCAGGTGGATGCCATCCTTCTCAACCAAGCAAGAATAGCCATTATCTCAGTGGATGCCGGGTTGGTTCATTCTCCCTATGCTGCCCATACATCTCTTTGATAAATTTTCTCTACCATATCACACATGCAGTGGGCACCCCTCTCCTTCTCGATGGTGCTACTGATACATTATCTCGCCCGAGTGTTACTCGAGTATGCATAGAAGTTAACTTACTGCAACCTATCCCACACCGCATATGGATTGGAACCAAAGAGGGGGAAGGATACTGGCAAGAATAATGTCGAAAGCCTTCCATATTATTGCTCTTACTGCAGTAAACTTGGCATAGTTGTGACCAATGTTTAGTTAAAAAGAAACACTTAGAAGACAACAATGGCTCGGCTCTAGAACAGCCGCAAGGAGGGGAAGTGAGGAATACAGAATAAAGCCCCCCCAAACATTAGAACAGAATCTAGGTGTAGCAGAATCCGGCTTAGAAATTGTAGAATATGTGCCTCCTAGAGAAAAAGAGAGAGAGGAGATAGATAGATTGGAATACAATAAAACTCATGAACTTATGTAAAAAATTGCAGAAATCAATAAAAGAGTTAGGAGAGGAAGATTTGAAAAAAAGAGAGTTGTGAGGAAGAGCTGGCAATGGAAATAGTTAATAGCTCGGAGATGAGCTAGAGGTTAGAAGTGGGATCAACCTAGACAAAAAAGAGGAAGAACCAAAGCCTTTTAAAACCTCTAAAGATGATATAGACATTGGAAGATTCTAATAAAATGGGAAATAGAGAATGGGCCATGGAGGAAATAAAAATCATGGCCGTTCAGCTAGGTAGGAAACGAGAGAGGAGAAAATAGAGATACGAGTGCTATAAAAAGAACTAGAAACATGAAAAAATACATAAATAAAACTTATGATTCAAAGTGCACCACTAGAGCTAGGGCTAAGTCTAACTCCAATGTTTAGATTTCTTTTTGGAATGAAAGGGCATCGGAAACGCCCATACTAAAAAGAATTAAAAAATTAATACAAATCCATAAAACTCACTTATAATATTAGCTGAACCCATAATAAGCAAGGACCAGCTAGAACACTATAAAAATATCTTAGGCTTTGATGATGCATTCTCCAATAAAAATAACAAAATTTGGTTATTTTGGAAAAACATATTTAACATAAATATTTTAGAAGACACAGATCAAATGATCAACTTTAGCTTAGATTCCGCCCGGGATGAAATAATTTCGGCAGTCTATGCTAAATACACTAAAGAAGGTAGAAGGGCCCTCTGGGACGACATACTAAAAATAGCCAATCTAAACATACCCTGGATAATAGGAGGTGACTTTAACATAATAAGAAAAGTTTGCGAGAAACAGGGGGAAATCCCCTAACAAAAAAGCTATCTCTCATTTTAATAAGACTATATCAGAGGCCAGTCTGATGGAAGCAAGCTTCCTAGGCTCTCGTTACACTGGTGCAATAATCAGAAAGATAAAGGGACCATATGGGCAAGATTAGACAGAGTATTATATAATGTAAAATGGTTAGAGTCATATGGATCCACGTCAGTGAGACATTTAAATAGATCATGTTCAGATCACAATCCACTAATCATATCGGTAGAAAAGTCTAGAACCATAAATAACTTTTTAAATTCCAGAATGCATAGTGCTTGCATCACACATTTATTAATATGGTTAAAAATTCTAGTCAAAGGAAGCTTCAGGTAATCCTGGTCAAATCTGGAATATGAAGCTAAATAGACTAAAAAAATATTAAGGACATGGAATAAAGATATCTTTGGTAATATCAATAATAACATCATCGTAGCAGAACAGGAAGTTGAAAAAAGGGAACTAGATGATTTTTACTTCAAAATAAAGATAGTAGAAAGGAGTTAAATAGAGCACAAGCCGAATTAAAACTAAAGCTTCTCATGAGGAAGTCTTTGGAAACAAAAAGCTAAAATAAAATGGTTGAAAGAAGGAGACAAAAACACGAAGTTCTTTCAGAAATCAGCCAAACTTAAAATACAAAAGCATAGAATAAAAGGCATAAAAAACAATCTAAATAAATGGTTAGATAGAGATACATATTAAAAATCACTTTGATGATCATTTTGAAAGATTATTTAGAGGAGATATAATCCTGCGTGAAACCATCTTTACATAACATGAACAAAAAATCACTAGTGTAGAAAATGATATACTCATAAGATTTCCGAATGAAGAGAACTAAAGACTTGTTTTCAGTCTGGGCAAAAATAGCGCTCGGGCCCGGATGGGTGGAATAATGAATTTTACCAAAACTTCTGGCCTATTATAAAAAATGAGCTCTTAAATGTCATAATCTGGATTTTTTGTGGAGCTGAGATAGGTAAGAAATGGAGCAGCACGTATATGGCTCTCATTCCCAAAATGGAAAATCCTCAAATGGCAGAGGATTTTAGACCTATAGCTTGTGCAACTCCATCTACAAAATTTTGGCTAAGCTACTCCAAAGTAGATTAGCTGGAGTCCTACCAAAAATCATATCTAAAGAACAGTCAGGATTCATGAAAAACAGGCTAATAATGGAAAATATCTGTCTAGCTAAAGAAATGATAAAGAAATAGGTACTAAAACTAGAGGGCATAATGTCTTGATAAAGTTAGACCTATCTAAAGCCTTCGATAGAGTAGAATGGAATATCTTATGCTTTATACCATGAGAAAGATGGGCTTCTCAGAAACCTGGATTGATTGATATATAGATGTATATCAAGTTCATGGATCAAAGTTCTTGTCAATGGAGATCTAGGAAAAGAGATCAAGCCACTAAGAGGCTTAAGACAGGGAGATCCCCTCTCCCCTCTCTCTTTAACATTTACATAGAACTATTAATTATTAACATCAAAATTAAGATGCACTCAACATAATAGGACATTTTAGCAGCCGAAAGATACCCCTCAGTGGGATGTCTGGCGTATGCGGATGATGTGATAATCTTCACAAATGGTAGTGCCAAGTCCCTACATAATCTGATGGACTTATTAAAAACATTAGAAGATGAAACAGGGCAGAAAATAAATAATAAAAAATGTCAATTCATGACTGCCAAGAATGCCCCATCAAGCTTAAATCACAGAATTAACAGGATAACAGGTTTTTCTCATAAAAAAGGCGCTATGCAATATCTTGGCTGCCCGCTTTATGAAGAAAATTAAAATCAAAATATTTAGAATTCTTACATGTTAAAATCAAAAATAAAATTGCAGGTTGGAAAGTAGACTCACTTAACATGAGCGGTAGGATTACCTTAATTACCCATGTGCTTCAAAGTGTAACCATGCAAAATCTTATGGTTACTTATCTCCAGGCAGTTAAAAAAAGTATTGAGAAAGAATTGGCCCATTTTCTGTGGGAGCTGCAATGGCAAAAGAAAGCTTCACTGGAAAAAGTGGAAAGATTTATGCTACCCTAAACAGGAAGCAGGGCTGGGTTTTGTTGAGTTAAATGACCTGCCAAATCCTGGGCGTGTAAAAGATGGTGGAGGAGACTCAAGGAAAATAACAGCCTTGGGCTGAGTTTATGAGATCTAAATACTGCATAGAGGGAGACACAAACAAAGATAGAAGAAAGAGCAAAGCCTCACAAGTCTGGCTACAAATGCTCAATCAAAGAGAGTTGTAGAAATACTCCAAACTCTCCAAAAATGGCTGGAAATGGATTTTGAGTGCAGATGGCTCTTTCTCTCTCAAATCCATTAAAGAAATAGTGAGAAACAGGAAGGTGCAACCTTTATTTAAATGGGTCTGGAATAATGATAATAGCCAAAAAATTAAAACTCATACATGGAAAGTGCTCTCAAATATTGTTCGATAGATGAAAACATAAAAAAAAGGTATACAACTCCCCTCCAGGTGCGAATGCTGTTTCCAGCCACAGAAACATTAGATCACTTGTTCTCTCAAGGATATATTGCATCGGTAATATGGAAAAGATTAGAAACTGAAATGGGTATTAAACATAAATGTTCTTCTTAGAGATAGACTCCTTAAGTGGAGCTTGGCTCACACACAGCATAGTCTTCACACTTGGCTTAAAAATAATATCCCTCATATTACCATCTGGTGTATATGGAAAGCCAGGAATAGTAGTAGATATGAAGGTCACACTATGGTAGTTGAAGATATATGGAAGGCCATTAAGAGAGAAATAATAATCACCTCGAAAGCTAATCCGATAGCAGCAGGAACTCTTACCTAGACATAGACTCTTTAACTTCTGGAACCTCACAGTTGCAAAATCCCTCCATATAAGGCCATAGTAGTTAAGTGGGAAAAACCAGCTAAAGGAGATTAGCTTAAACACTGACGGTAGCTTCGATAGGAACATAGGTTTAGCAGGAGGTGGGGGGCTGTAAGAGACCATAATGGTCTTCTTATACTTGCTTATTCGGGAGCCATTAAAGCCTCATCTGCAATACATGCTGAAATCTTAGCATTAAGAGAAGGTTTAGGGTATGTAAATCTGAAAATCTATCAAATCTAGATATACAGATAGATTCTAAAATCTTGGTTGATCTAGTGAATAAAAAAAGTAGCATGTGGAAATATGAAGAAGAGTTAGAAGATATTAATAAACTAGTAGAAGCTTTGAATGCATCGAATATATATATATATATAGGGAAGCTAATCACTGGACAAGTTAGCTAAAGAAGGAAGAAATAAAAATTTCAGAAATATGAACTAGAGTCTCTCCCAGATAAATTTAAAGGCATTACAAAAATGGATAAGGAAGAACTCCATACATTAGAATAATAAAAACTCATTCCTCTAATGAGAATTTCAATTAAATGCAAGAGAACGAATGGGCTGGTTAGTATTATGGCTGGAATCATTATTAAGGTCATGAAAAGCTTACAAATTTCCTGGTCCTGAAGGAAGTATGCATAAACTGACCAAAGCCAACCCTAATCTCCAGCTCAACATGTTTAGCTCGCGTTTTCAGAAAGAATACATGTAAATATCATCAATGAAGTCACGGTAAAACATAAAGCAGGTCACGAAGTCTGTATATTTGCTGTGTTGTGCTTCTACTTGTCTAACTAACCAGGTACACTATCCAGAAACGCCCTGGAAGTCTCTCAAGAGAGCCCAAGGTAAGATACATATACTTTAGTACAATCTATCAAATGCTTTTTCAGACTTGAAGTTAGCTTATGGGAATCACCAAAACAAAGACTATAAAGCTCGCTACTGGCTGGATGATGCAGATTATAGATTCCTTATTTCTGTAAAATTCATGGCTGTAAATATAGTCCGTGGTCAAGTAAGAGTCTGTATTATGTCTACCCCGGTGTCTATTAAGAGTCTTGTTGTTTTAGGCATCTAAGGATCCCACTCCGAAAGCTAGCAAGTAAAAGAAGAGGAAGAGGCTAGAGGATAGGAAAAGACATAAAGCTCCTAAAGTCTCTGCTAAGAAGTCTAGCTGCCCTGAAATACATGCTTAAACAACTCAATTTTCTCAAAATTCCAGCAATTGCAATCCAAGGCAACAATGGAATTTAATTCTTGTTTTATTTGAAATGGGTGTAAAAGGGATAAGGGTAGCTTTAGTTGGTAAAAATGGTATTCCTCCGGAAAAAGAGAGGGCCTTAATAATAATAAAACAACTTTAGAAGAAGAAGAAGAAAGAAGAAGAAGAAGAAAAAGAAAGAAGAAGAAGAAGAAGAAGAAGAAGAAGAAGAAGAAGAAGAAGAAGAAGAAGAAGAAGAAGAAAGAAGAAGAAGAAGAGAAGAGAAGAAGAGAAAGAAGAAAAGAAAAGAAGAAGAAGAAGAAAAAGAAGAAAAAGAAGAAGAAGAAGAAAAGAAGAAGAAAAGAAAGAATAGAAAAGAAGAAAGAAGGAAAAAAGAAGAAAAGAAAGAAGAAGAAGAAGAAGAAGAAGTAGAAGTAGAAGGAGAAGGAGGAGAGGAGAAGGAGAGAAGAGAAGAAGAAGAAGAAGAAGAAGAAGAAGAAGGAGAAGGAGAAGAATAATAAGAAGAAAAAAAAGAAGGAGAAGGAGAAGAGTAGAAGGAGAAGGAGAAGAAGAAGAAAAGAAGAAGAAAGAAGAAGAAGAAGAAGAAGAAAGAAGAAGAAGAAGGAGAAGAAGAAGAAGAAGAAGAAGAAGAAGAAGAAGGAGAAGAAGAAGAGGAGGAGGAGGAGGAGGAGGAGGAGGAGGAGGAGGAAGAAGGAGGAGAAGAAGAAGAAGAAGAAGAAGGAGAAGAAGAAGAAGAAGAAGAAGAAGGAGAAGAAGAAGAAGAAGAAGAAGAAGGAGAAGAAGAAGAAGAAGAAGAAGAAGAAGAAGAGGAGAAGGAGAAGAAGAAGAAGGAGAAGAAGAAGGAGAAGAAGAAGAAGGAGAAGAAGAAGAGAAGAAGAAGGAGAAGAAGAAGAAGAAGAAGGAGGAGAAGAAGAAGAAGAAGAAGAAGGAGAAGAAGAAGAAGAAGATGATGATGATGATGATGAGCACAAAGATTCATGTAATTTTTGTCTGATGTGTTATTGAGTTGTGTATTTTGAGTTGTCTGAGAGCTGTGTTAATTTTTGTCTAATGTGTTATTAGTTGATGTGTTATTGGCTGTAATTTTCAGTCTGAGTTGTTACTCTCCCGAAGTCTGTAATTGTTGGTTTGGTTGTGTTTTGGTCTGTAAGATTCATGTAAGGGCTAATCAGGAAATATGAAAGATGAGCACAAAGATCAACTAGAGAGGGGACGAAATCAAGCATTGTTACAAGATTGGCTCGGCATTAACATATAGTGATGTCTAAAGGATATTCAGTGTAAAGGTGGAAATATGGGCAGCCGAAAGTCATAAAAAGATTCAAGCAAGGATGACGGGGAGAAATTATTTTATTAATATAATTAATCTGAAATGTATAAGGGAAATGAGGGAAATGGGCATTTTGAAGATGAGATATGATGCCCTTGATATTATGCAGGATTAGTCGAAGTGTAGGATAAGTTGCAGAATATACTGAGGTGTAAGATGGCAAATGTAACCATTATAGCAAAAGAAATGATGAAATAAAGCATGTGAAAGAATTACTCAAAGGACATTAGAAGTGGAGTTCAAAAGGAGTGGTAGACACATCAAAGACTTCAAGGAGAAAGGAAGAAAGAGACACTCTATTCATTAGAACATAAAAAGAAGACAAGGGCTTGCACAAGGCATTATATCTAGGATAAATCAAAACAGAAAATTGAATTATTCAATATAAAAGCATGCTATTATAATTTTCTATTTTAAGTGGTTAGGAATGGGTGTAAAAGGGAAGAGGGTAGTTATAGCTTGTAAAAATGGTATTCCTCCGCCAAAAGAGAGGGCTATAATTAATAAATAAAACTTTCAAAAAAAAGAAGAAGTAGAAGTAGAAGAGAAAGAAGAAGAAGAGAAGTAATAGTAGTAGTAGTAGTAAAGAAGAAGAAGAAGAATGAGAAGAAGAAGAAGAAGAAGGAGAAGAAGAAGATGGAGAAGAAGAAGAAAGAGAAGAAGAAGAAGGAGAAGAAGAAAAAGGAGAAGGAGAAGAAGAAGGAGAAGAAGGAGGAGGAGGAGGAGGAGGAGGAGAAGGAGAGGAGAAGAAGAAGAAGAAGAAGAGAGAAGAAAAAGGAGAAGAAGGAGAAGAAGGAGAAGAAGAAGAAGAAGAAGAAGAAGAAGAAGAAGACGACGAAGTAGAAGAAGAAGAAGAAGGAACGAAGACAAAAGTAAGTAGGAGAAGACGTAGAGGAGGAGGAGGAGCGAGGAGGAGGCGGAGGAGGAGGAGGAGAAGAAGAAGAGAAGTATGATATGATGACGACGAAGAAGAAGAAGAAGGAGGAGGAGGGGAGGAGGAGGAGGGGAAGACGAAGGAGAAGACGTAGAAGAAGAAGAAGAGAAGAAGAAGTTAGTCGTAGTAGTAGTAGTAGTAGAATAATAATAATAATAATAATAAGAGGTAGAGAAGAAGAAGAAGAAGAAGAAGAAACAATTATCATAAGATAATCTTATTTGCTATAGCTGAACCCATGGTAGATAGGGCTCAATAGGACATTACAAAACATATTAGGCTTTGATCATTCATATGCCAACAATAATGGTAAAATCTGGGTAATGGAAAATTAATTTAAATGTAAAAATTATAAAAAAACAAATCAGTTAATAAATATCAGTTTAAGTTCATAATGTTAATGAAATTATCACGACTAGTTTATGCCAAAACTAAAAAGAAGATAGAAAAGAATTATGGGAAGATATGGAGAAAAAATCTTTAGAAAAAAGCTTTGGATTATATGAGGTGATTTCAACTCAGTTAGAAACTTTAAAGAAAAGAAGGGAGGAAAAGCTCCAAATAAAAAAGCTATGTTTCACTTTAATGATATTGTAAACAAAACTAATTTAATAGAGGCTAAATTTTGGGTTCTCTCTTTACATGGTGTAATAACTGAAAAAAGAAGGGTACAACCTGGGCAAGATTAACAGAGTTCTATTCAATTTTAGATGGCTTGAGCTTTTTGGTGCGACAGAACTGAAACATTTAAATAAGACCTGTTCTGATCATAGTCCACTTTAATTACCATTAAAACTTTGCCTACACAGGAGGATCCTTTAGATTTTAAAATGCTTGGTGCTTGCATCATGGTTTTTGAATATGGTAAAGGATTACTGGAATAGAGAGGCTTTTAGAAAATTCTATTCAATATGGAATCACAAGCTCAATAGACTAAAATAGAATGAAACAATGGAATAATGAAATATTTGGAAACATAAACAAAAATGAAAAAGAAGCAGAAGAATTAGTTGCTAAAAAAGAATTAGAATTGAATTAGATCAAAATGCAAAACATAGAAGTGCACTAAGCAAAGGGCAAGCAGAATTGAAACTCAAATTATTAATGGATGAAGTCTTTGGAAACAAAATCTAAATTAAAATGGTTAAAAGAAGGAGATACAAACACAAATTTTTTCAAAGATTAGTTAAGTTTAAACAACAGAAACATAGAATTAATGGCATAAAACATAATGAGGAGGTATGGGTGCATAATGATATGGACATTCAAAATTACTTTACAAAGTTTTTCAAATATCAATTAAGTTAAAAAATGAACTTAAAGGATACACATTACTTCAAAGATTGAAACAAAATCACACCTGAAGAATATAATATGTTAATAAATTCCCTGATGAAAAAGAAATGAAAACAGTCATTTTTAGTATGAACAAGGCTAGTGCAGTGGTCCTGATGGTTGGAAATGTGCTTTTTTCAGTTTTGTGGGAAATAATCAAAAAAGCTATAGAAAAAGCCATTAAATAGCATATTTTGTGGAGCTAAAATAGGAAAGAAATGGGGTAGTTTTCATATTGTCCTCATTCCAAAAATAGAAAATCCACAAATAGGGGAGGACTTTAGACCTATCAGTTTATGTAACTCAATATATAAATTTTAGCAAAGATTCTTCAAAATAGACTTTCTTACCTTTTACCTAAAATTATCTCAATAGAGCAATCAGGCTTCATGAAAAACAGATTAATAATGGAAAATATATGCTTGGCTAAAGAAATGTGTAGAGAAATAGGAACAAAAAAAAGAGGGCATAATATAATAATAAAAAGTGGATTTTATCTAAAGCATTGACCAGAGTTAAATGGAATATTCTTTGTTTCATCATGCGAAAAATGGGATTCTCTGAAACATGGATAGATCTAGTTTATAGATGCATCTCTAATACTTGGGTTAGGATTATAACCAATGGTAAAGTATGAGAAGAAATAAAACTAGTCAGAGGCCTAAGACAAGGAGACCCTCTTTCACCATCATTATTTAATATATTTAGAACTTTTAATAATTAATCTTAAAGACAAGATGTCAAAAGGCTTGATAGGTACATTCAGGCAACCAAAAAATACTCCACTGGTGAGTTGACTAGCATATGCAGATGATGTGATGGTCTTCACCAATGGAGGGGGTAGATCACTACAAAATCTGATGAACCTGCTAATTTGTTTAGAAGATGAAACAGGTCAAAAACTAAATAAATGAAAATGTCAATACATGATATCTTATAAAGCTCCTACAGTATTAGCTCATAGAATTTAAAAAGTCACTAGTTTCTCTCATAAAAAAGGGGAAATGATATACCTAGGCTGTCCAGTATATGAAGGTAAACTCAAGGCTGAGTACTTAGATTTTTAATAGATAAATTAAGAAATAAATTGTGGGATGGAAGGAAGAATTCTTAAGTTTAGGAAGAAGAATAACATTAATAAAACACGTTTTAGAAAGCACTTTAATGCATAATATTATGATTATGAAACTACCAAGTAAACTAAGTTAAAAGATTGAAAAAGAATTCGCTAATTTCTTATGGGGGAAAAAAGAGGGAAAATATAAACTGCATTGGAAAAAATTGAAGGATCTATGTTTTCCTATTCAAGAATCTGGATTGGGATTCATCGATCTCTCAGATTTAGCTAAATCATGGGCTAGCAAGAGATGGTGAAGATTAAAAGAAAATAATAGTTTATGGGCGAAATTTATGCTGACTAAGTATTGTTCAAAAGATGATACTTTTAAAGAGAAAAATAAATGTAAGAGTTCACAGGTTTGGGTTCAAATGCTCAATCAAAGAGACCTAGTGGAGAATTATTTTAAACTCACTAGAAAAGGATGGAAATGGACATTAACATCAGAAGGAGCCTTTTCACTTAAATCTATTGAAAATATAATAAGAAAAGGGCAAGTAGAGCAAACATTATTTAAATGGGTCTGGAAGAATGATAATCATCAAAAAATTAAAACTTTTATGTGAAAAGTTCTATCTAATATTGTACCATTAGATAATAACTTAAAAAAGAAAGGTATCCAGTTAGTCTCCAGATGCAACTGAAATGGAAACACTGGATCATCTCTTCTCAAATGGAAAAGTAGTAGCAGAAATATGGAGGAAACTAGGATCAGAGTTGCATATAAAATATGAACAGCTTTCAAAAAAATGTAGACTTCAAAAATGGAGTAGAATAAAGGTTTTAAATCCTGCACAAAAATTGATAAAAAATAATGTCCCTTTAATAGTCATCTGGTGCATCTGGAATGCAAGAAATAAAAGTAGATTTGAAGGGTATCATATGATTGTAGAGGATATCTAGAAGGAGATAAAGGAAGAGACTAGAAAATTTTCAAAAACTTTCCCACTAAAGAATCTAGGAAAGAGATTAGATAAAGATATTATGTCTTTTTGGAACCTAAAAGAAAAGCTACCAAAACATTTTAAAATAAGAGAAATAAAATGGGAAAAGTCTCCGAAAGAAAGAATGGCTTTAAATACCGATGGTAGCTTTGACAGAGACATTGGAGCAGCAGAAGGGGGGGTGGGGGGGCTCGATAAGGAACTCTGAAGGAGATCTAATTTTAGCTTTTACAAGGAAGTTTCATGCTTTATCGGCATTACGTGCGGAGATATTAGCTTTAAAAGAATGGATTAGATTGTGTAAAAAATCTGATATTAAAAACATTGACATTCAAATAGACTCTAAAATTTTAGTTAATCTAATTAATAAACAAGTATCATTATGGAGATATGAGGAGGAAATTAAAGAAATCCTGCAAATAATAAAAAACTTAGATTATAACATAAATCACATATATAGAGAGGCTAACTTACTAGCAGATGGATTAACCAAGGAAGGTAGAAAAATAGGAGATCAAGAGTTTAATGAAGGCACGATACCAAAAAAATATGTAGGAATAATAAAATTAGACCGCAAAGAACTTCCTTATTTTAGAAGGTTCACAGAATAATACGTGTTTATATATCTCCTATAATTAGTGTTTTTTTTATTCATCTAACAAATGCAGATAAGAGTTTCACATCGAAAGAATCTCCCCAGTCCCGAGGGGAGATTTCCTGATCTGCGGTGAGAAGAATTAAAAGGTGTAAGCTGTTAGAAATTTAATTATTAGATTATTTTGGCGTTGTTCTCTTCTCTATTTTACAGGTTTGGAAGCTAGCTGTTAATCATAAAAAAACAGAAACTAGCCTGGGGAACAGCACAAGAAGTCTCTGTTTTCTTCTTTAAAGATCCTATCAGCTAGATCTTGCTATTTTGGATAAGAATTTCACATCTAAAAATCTCCCCGGCCCTGAGGGGTGATTTATCTGATCCGTGGTTCGGAAGCTAGCTGTTAATCTCATAAAAAAAAGAATAACAGAATCTAGCTTGGGTAACAACACAAGCAGTCTGTCTGATCCTACTGTTTTTTACCTGTTTTTTTCTATTTTGTGTGGGTTCTAGAAGTCTGTCTATTATGGTTTAGATTGTCTGTTATCATTAGGGAAGTCTGTGTTAATTTTTTTCTTTCTGGAGGTCTGTGTTATCTAGTTGGAAGTCTGTGTTAACTTTAGAAGGGTCTTAGCATGTGTGCTAGCACGTGTTAGCTAGCTAGAAATCTGTGTTACTATGCCTCAATCCACGGGGATGATTAGCAAAGGGAGCTCAAAGACAACTTGGACTGGATCTCAACAAACTTCAAAACAAAGCATTATATAAAAACCAAAAACTATACTCTTAGTTGTAATGGGTAAAGGAAAGGTAAGTAATGCATTATCTACTCAAAAGAATTGATTCTTATGTTTTATGCAGGACATCCTTCAATATTACAAGTGGATACACATAGAGTAATGGAAAAGAGAGTAGATACTCAAAAAGATATAAAGAAAAGCAAGGGCAAGAGTTATAAATGGAGATGCCGTAAGAGGAAGTAAGTTTGGAGATGCTGAAAGGGAGAAGGTTCGTCATGCTGTTAGTGGAAGACCGCTTATGGGATTTGATAAAGAATTAAAGAGAGCACAGAAAAGATTTATACAAATGAGAGCAAGGGGGCTCCCTTCAAAGCATGCTCTGCCAAGAGAATTGACAAGCTTCGTTTATTTGTTAAAGCCATGAATCTCAAGATAGTTTAAAAATCATAGCATAACAATTATAAAGTTATGAAATGCAATGATTTAATGTAAATTTTGTATTGTTACATATCTTAGCACTATGAATAGGGTGTAAAAGTGAAACGGGTAGACGTAGCTTGTATAAATGATATTCCTCCGCCAAAAGAGAGGGTCTTAATTAATGAAGAAGAACAAGAAGAAGATCATGAAGAAGAAAAGAAGAAAAGAAAAGAAAAGAAGAAGATCAAGAAGAAAAGAAAAATGTGGTATTTTTCTTTGAAAAATGCTCTCAACTTCTAGAGAAAGAAATCTTGATTTCTAGAGAGAGAAATTGCATTTTTTTGAAGGAGAAGAAGCAGATTTTAAGTTGATTTTGCTTGAAATGGATTACTTAGCCAATAAGAAATCCTTTTCTGAATTTTTTTAGAAGACCGCAAAAACAGTGTCTTCTTCCTCGGAAATTCACACAAAAAATATCGAGGAACCCTCGATATTTTTTTCGGCTGAAGAATTACAGAAGCTCACTGAACCTCATAAACACACTCTTGTGGGCAAATTTTCACATGGTCGACCGCGTATTGATGATGTTCGTGCTTTCTTTGATTCATTGAAACTCAAAATGCTGATTAAAATTGGGCTTATCGACGATAAGCATATTTTGATACAATTACATTCGGAGGAAGATTTTCATCGATTATGGCTTAAAGGCGGCTGGTATATCATGGGTTATCCCATGAGAACATTCAAATGGACACCTAATTTCTCCACAAAGGAAGAATCTTCGGCAGCTACGGTATGGTTTCTGTTTCCCATGCTTCCGATACACTTCTTTGATAAACATGCTCTATATCATATTGCTTGTATTATGGGTTCTCCTCTTCTACTCGATGGCGCCACTGCTACACTATCTAGACCAAGTGTAGCGTGAATATGTGTGGAGGTGGATTTACAGAAGCCCATCCCTTCTAGAATATGGATTGGAGACATGAATGGAGGAGGTTTTTGGCAACAAGTTGTTCCAGAATACCTTCCTTCTTATTGTGCATGCTTCAAGAAACTGGGCCACAATATTGATGATTTCTTAGTGAAAAAAAGGAGGGCAGAAGATAAGCAGAGGATGGATGATATAAGGATGGCAGTAGGTGGGATAGGAGAGATAATTAGATATCAAAAAAAAAACCTCAACTCATACAATCTGCTCACTTAAAAGAACATAATGATGAGGCTGAAAAATTAAAACTAATTGAATACAAGAAAGATAAGAGTGAAGAAGATAAGGCAGCACTTGATATAGAGGAAACAAAGAGAAGAGAAATGTTTAAAAAAATTGCAGATTTAAACAAGCGAACTAGAATATATATGAGAAATAAATCACATAAAAATAAAGGATGGGTAGTGCCTATAGAAGATTATTCGGATGAAGAACTTGAGATTAGAAGCTTGACTTCTCTCTATACGGAGGGGGAAGAAAATGAGCAGAAAACTCAAACAAATAAAGATGATATAGGCATAGAAAAGCTAAAACAAAAAATGGGAAATAAGGATTGGGAAATTGAAGAGTTAAAAATAATGGCAATGCAAATGGGTGGGGAATGGAAAGGAGAGAAAGGAGGAGAATTAAGCTCTTTATAAAAACTAAGAAATATGATAAAATATATAAATAAAACATATGAAACTAAATGCACTACTAGAGCGTAAGCAAGATTCATTAATAATGTATAATTACATCTATTGGAATATAAGGGGAGTTGCAAACCTCCCCTCAAGAAATAGAATAAAAAAATTGGTATATATGTATAAACTTAACCTCATAGTATTAGGTGAACCTATGGTAGATAAAACTTAGCTAGAAGTTTATAAAAAATTATTAGGTTTTGAACAGGGCTATGCTAATAATAATGGTAAAATCTGGATTTTATGGAAAAATAAATTAAATATAAAAATTCTAAAAGAAACTGATCAATTAATTAATTTAAGTTTTAGTCAAGATGTAAATGAAATAATTACGATAGTTTATGCTAAATATAAAAGAGAAGAGAGAAAAGAATTATGGGAGGAGTTGGAAAAAATATTTAAGGAAAAAAAGCCCTGGATTATAGGAGGAGATTTCAACGCACAGAGGAATTCTAAAGAAAAGAAGGGTGGAAAAACTCCAAATAGGATATCTATGGCTCACTTTAATGATATTATAAATAAAACCAATTTAATGGAGGCTAGATTTCTAGGCTCACCTTTTACTTGGTGTAATAACTGGAAAAAGAAAGGCATAATATGGACAAGATTAGATAGAGTTTTATTTAATTTTAAATGGTTAGAACAAGTGGGTTCTACAGAAGTGAAACATTTAAATAAAACTTTCTCTGATCACAGCCCTCTCTTAATCACCATTAAAAATACAGTCCCCACAGGAGGTTTCTTTAACTTTCAGAATTCATGGTTTTTACATCATGATCTCTTGAATAGGGTAAAAGAATCCTGGAACAAAGAAGTAGCAGGAAATCCGATTCAAATTTTGAATAACAAGTTGAATAGTTTAAAAGCGGATTTAAAAAAATGGAATAAAGAAACTTTTCGAGACATAAATAAGAACATAAAACATGCAGAAGATTTAGTTTCCAAAAGAGAATTAGAATTTGAATTAGATCAAAATATAGAAAATAGAAATGCCTTAAGCAAGGTACAAGCAGAGTTAAAATTAAAATTATTAATGGAGGAAGTGTTTTGGAAACAAAAATCTAAAATTAAATGACTTAAAGAAGTTGATAATAAGACACAATTTTTTCAAAGAGCAGCTAAATTTAAATTTCAGAAGCAAAGAATTAGAGGCATAAAAGATAATGAGGGAAAATGGATGGATAAGGATACAAATATACAAAATTATTTTGCTAAGTTTTTTGAAAAACAATTAAATGGAAAAAGGGACCTATTAGGAAACATACTTATACAAAATATAGAGAATAAAATCACAACTGAAGATAATAATTTGTTAATTAAATTTCCAGAAGAAGAAGAAATTAAAACAAATATAGTCAGCATGAACATTGACAGTGCAGCGGGCCCTGACGGATGGAATAATTACTTTTTTCAGGTATGCTGGGAAATAATTAAGAAAGATATAATAAAAGCAATAAATAGTATATTTTGTGGAACAGAAATAGGAAAGAAGTGGGGAAGATTTCACATTATTCTCATTCCAAAAATAGAGAATCCGCAGATTGGGGAAGAATATAGACCAATTAGCCTTTGTAATTTGATATATAAAATTTTAGCTAAAATATTACAAAACAGGTTATCTCTAATTTTACCTAAAATTATCTCTAAAAAACAAACAGGATTTATGAAGAATAGATTGATAATGGAAAATATTTGTTTGGCCTAAGAAATGTGTAGAGAAATAGGAACTAAAACACGAGGACATAATGTAATAATAAAATTAGATTTATCAAAGACATTTGATAGAGTTGAATGAGACACTCTTTACTTTATCATGCGTAAAATGGGTATCTCAGAAACATGGATAGATTTGATATAAAGATGTATATCAAATACATGGGTTAAGGTGATTACAAACGGAAAAATAGGAGAAGAAATAAAATCGGTTAGAGGCTTAAGACAAAGAGATCCGCTTTCTCCTTCATTATTCTATATTTACCTGGAAATGTTAATAGTTAATCTTAAAAACAAAATGGAGAAAGGTACTATAGGAACATTTAGACAACCAAAGAACACCCCATTAGTGGGCGGCCTGGCATATGCAGATGACATAATGATATTCACCAATGGAGGTTGTAAGTCATTACATAATCTGATGGGAATGTTAAAATGCTTCGAAGATAAAACATGACAAAAACTAAACAAAAGAAAATATCAATATATGATTTCTCATAAAGCATCCATTGCATTATCTCATAGAATTAAAAAGATTATAGGTTTCTCTCAAAAAAAAGGAGAAATTATCTATTTGGGTTGTCCGGTGTATGAAGGTAAGCTCAAGATTGAATATTTAGAATTCTTAATATACAAACTAAGAAGGAAAATTTCTGGTTGGAAGGAAGAATTTTTAAGTATGGGTGGGAGAATAACATTAATAAAACATGTTTTAGAAAGTACATTAATGCATAATATTATGATTATTCAACCCCCAAGTAGCTTTATTAAAAAAATTGAAAAAGAATTTACTAACTTTTTGTGGGGTAAAAAAGAGGGCAAATATAAATTACATTGGAAAAAATGGAAAGATTTATGTTATCCTGTTCAAGAGGCTGGTTTGGGATTTGTCAATCTCATTGATTTAGCTAAAGCATGGGCAAGCAAAAGATGGTGGTGATTAAAAGAAAATGATAGTTTATGGTCTGAATTTATGCGAGCAAAATACTGTATAAATGATGACACTAATAATGAGAAAAGAATAAGAAAGAGCACACAAGTTTGGGCTCAAATGCTTAAACAAAGAGATTTAGTTGAGAAATATTCTAAACTCACTAGTAGGGGATGGAGATGGACTTTGACGTCAGAAGGAACATTCTCACTTAAATCAGCTAAAAATGCAATAAGAAAGAGGCAAGAAGAGAAAATATTGTTCAAATGGGTATGAAATAATGATAATCCACAAAAAATAAAAACTTTTATATGGAAAGTTTTATCTAATATTATTCCAATTGATATAAATTTTAAAAAGAAGGGAATTCAACTAGTTTCTAGATGTGACTGCTGTGCAAATGAAATGGAAAATTTAGACCATCTCTTCTCACAGGGTAAAATAGCAGCAGAAATATGGAAGAAACTAGGAGTAGAAATGCAAATGAAATATGAAAATCTTACTCTGAAATGCAGACTTCAGAAATGTCTGAATTTGAAAGTCTCAAATTCTGCACAAAAATGGATTAAAAATAATGTCCCTCAAATAGCCATTCGGTGTATCTGGAAGATATAAAGGAGACATACCCTTTGAATATCTGGAAAGATATAAAGGAGGAAACTAGAAAGATTTCGGAGACATACCCTTTGAATGTACAGGACACGAGGTTGGATAAAGACATTTTGAATTATTGGAATTTAAAAGAGAAACAATCAAAACAATTTAAAATAATTGGTATAAAATGGGAAAAACCATCGAAAGAAAGTTTTGCTTTAAACACATATGGTAGCTTTAATAGAGATATTGGTGCAGCAGGAGGAGGAGGTGTGATAAGAAATTTTGAAGGATGGGTGCTCTTAGCTTTTACAAGGAAGTTTCAAGCATCATCAGTTTTACATGCTGAATTATTAACTTTAAGAGAATGTATAAGTATATGTATAAAAAACGGCATTAAAAAATAGATATTCAAATAGATTCAAAAATTGTTGTTAATTTAATTAATAATAAGACATTAATGTGGAGATATGAAGATGAAATAGAAGAAATTATGCACGAAATACATACATTAGATTTTACTATAAAGCATATTTATAGATAGGCTAATGCCTTAGCAGATGCATTAGCCAAAGATGGAAGAAATAAAGGAGACATGGAGTATAATGAAGGGACCCTTCCAAAAAAGTATAAAGGCATAATAAATCTGGATAGTAAGGAACTTCCTTATATTAGGAAGATAAGAATTTAAACTGTTATCTTTTGTTATTTTTTTGGAATTTATGTGTAACTAACTAATTGCAGATAAAGATCGCATCTCATAAAGTATCACCCTGGTCCTGAGGGGTGATTTGTTGAGGCTAATTTAAGATGAGCAGATTGGTAAGGTTTGCTTTATTTAGAATGAGTTAGGATATTCTGTTTTCTGATTTTTTTGACAGGTTTTAAAGAGAACAACATATTCAGTTTTATGATAAAGGCTAAGCAAAATAATATTTATTTAATGGGAAGGATCGGTGGGAAAAAGGGGGGTGAAAAACATGGATATACAGTTTTTATTATTGCAGGTATCTACTTTTCAAGAATAGGAGGAAAGATGGACAAGAAGGGCTCAGTTTAAGCCTTGACCGAAACTTCATTTGTTATATTGAGTTGTGTAATTTGAGTTGTCTGAGAGTCTGTGTTAATTATTGTCTGATGTGTTATAAGTCTGATGTGTTATTGGCTGTAATTTTCAGTCTGAGTTGTTAATCCCCCGGAAGTCTGTAATTTTTGGTTTGGTTGTGTTTTTGGTCTGTAAGATTCATGTAAGGGCTAATCGGGAAATATGAAAGATGAGCACAAAGATCAACTAGAGAAGGGGACGAAATCAAGCATTGCTACGAGATGGCTCAGCGTATATATATTGTGATGTCTAAAGGATACTCGGTGTAAAGGTGGAAATATGGGCAGCAGAAAGTCATAAAAAGATTCAAGCAAGGAGGACGAGGAGAAATTATTTTATTAATATAATTAATATGAAATGTATAAGGGAAATGAGGGAAATGGGTATTTTGATGATGAGATATGACGGCCTTGATCTTATGCAGGATTAGTCGAAGAGTAGGATAATTTGCAGAATATACGGAGGTGTAAGATGGCAAAAGTAACCATAATAGCAAAAGAAAGGATGAAATAAAGCATGTGAAAGAATTACTCAAAGGACATTAGAAGTGGAGCTCAAAAGGAGTGTAGACACATCAAAGACTTCAAAGAGAAAGGAAGAAAGTGACACTCTATTCATTAGAACATAAAAAGAAGAACACAAGGGCTTGCACAAGGCATTATATCTAGGATAAATCAAAGCAGGAAATTGAATTATGTAATATAAAAGCATGCTATATAATTTTTCTATTTTTAGTGGTTAGGAATGGGTGTAAAAGGGAAGAGGGTAGTTATAGCTTGTAAAAATTGTATTCCTCTGCCAAAAGAGAGGGCTATAATTAATAAACAAAATTTTAAAAAAGAAGAAGAATAAGGAGGAGGAGAAAAAGGAGAAGAATGAGAAGAATGAGAAGAATGAGAAGAAGAAGAATAATAATAATAATAATAATAATAATAATAATAATAATAAGAAAAAGAATAAGAAGAAAAAAAAAACCGTTTTATTTTTTTGAAAAATGCTCTCAACTTCTATAGAGAGAAAGTTCAATTCTAGAGAGCGAAACTGCATTTTTTGTGATTTGAGCTCAATTTGGAGCAAAAATGGATGGTTCGGATCATTTATTCAACAAAAAATCTTTTATTTCAATTACCAAGGAGACCGCGCTCCTATTTCCGAGCTTTGACGCAAAGGAAGCGTCGCCTGCAGTGTTGCTTTCCGAAGAGGAATTCCAAAAACTTGCCGAGCCTTTCAAGCTAACACTTATTGGGAAGTTTTCTCATGGCAAGCCGAGCTACGAAGATATATATGCATTTATCGCGGCATTGAAACTAAGGCAGGTTGTGAAAATTGCTATATATGATGGGAAGCATGTTTTATTTCAACTCAAGGAAGAATATGACTTCATGATGTTATGGATTAGAGGGCAGTGGAGCGTGGATGGCTATCCTATGCGCATCCTCAAATGGTCGCCCGATTTCTCACCAGCCGAGGAGCCTCCACATGCCCTAGTATGGTTTGCTTTGCCGAAACTACCTATACATCTATTTAGCAAACATTTTTTACACTCCATTGCATT
Organism: Sapria himalayana; assembly: GCA_029783825.1. Lineage (NCBI taxonomy): Eukaryota > Viridiplantae > Streptophyta > Magnoliopsida > Malpighiales > Rafflesiaceae > Sapria > Sapria himalayana. Next base: position 251,215 of record JAREIK010003127.1, on the reverse strand, counting down.
ATGCATTGTCAAGCCGTGGCTGATAGATGAGGCCACAGCTTACATGACGAGACCAAGCGCAGCTAGAATCCTCATTGAGGTTAACAACAAGAAGCCTCTTTCGAACATGATATGGGTAGGTAGAGACTTAGTGCATGGATTTTGGCAGAAAATAGTTCCTGAAAACATGCCTCATTATTATCTTAACTGCCTTAAAATGGGTCATGTAGAAGAAGATTGTATGCTGACAAACCTGAGGAAGATAAAGGAAAAAGCTTGGGTAAAGAAAGAGGGTAGGAATGGCGAGGCAGAAATGGGCCAAGAGGGAGGATATAAGTTAGAAGAGGGGGTGAAAGAGAAAGAATGGGAAGGGGAGAAAGAACCGAGAGAAGAGAGAGAAAATGATTGGAAGGAAGGAGAGGAGAGAGATGGGCTAGGAAGAGTGGTGGGAAGGAGAGAGGAAAGAGATTTAAGTATAGATAAGAGGGATGAGATTAGAAATTGGCTGGAAAAGATGCCAAGAAAGGAGGAAGGGGAAGGAAGAATAGGGAAGAAAAAAACAGTGTCTAGAAGGATGAGGAATGATTTTTTAAAACATATAGAGCAACACAATTGGGCTGAGGATGACTTATTTTCAGAAGAGGAAGTGGAGGTGAAAAGTTGGCCATTAGCCAACAGCATTAATGAAGGCAATAAGCTGGATTTTCAGGCACCACTTGATGATTTGGGGCTGAAAAAACAGCCTTGCAATTATGCACTTAATAGCAAGGAAAGGAGGAAATAAGAAAATTAGAATTGAGTCTAGAAAAATTATTTATGCCGAAGAAGCTAGAGCAAGTCCCACCGAGCTCAAGCAAATCTATGAGGAACATGAAAAAATATTTAAACATGAAATATGAATCAAAATGCATCACAAGAGCTCAAGCTAAATTTACTTAAAATGAATTGCTTATATCGGAACATAAGGGGAGTAGCGAACACTCCTACGTTAAATAGAATTAGAAATTTAATTAAAATTCATAAACTTAAAATAATTGCATTAGCGGAACCAATGGTAAACAAAAATCAGATTGATAAATATAGGGCAAAGATAGGCATTCAAAAGGCTTTTTTGAATCAAAATGGTAAGTTATGGATTATGTGGGAAAATTATATAGACTTGAAAATTATAACAGAAAATGATCAAATAGTTAGCTTTCAAATAGGTAAGCAAGCTGATATGATTTTTTCGATAGTTTATCCTAACAATTCGAAGGAAGAAAGGAAAATACTCTGACATGAGATGAATAAGATATCATCTTTGAAGTCCCTGTTGATAATAGGAGGTGACTTTAATGTAATTAGAAATATTACAGAAAAAAGGGGAGGTAGGTCACCAGATCCGATAGCAATAACTCAATTTAATGAGGCCATTGCATCTGCAATATTAATGGAGATATCTCGGATCGAATTACACATGATGTAATGACTAGAAGAAAATGGGAGCAATCTGGTCTAGGCTGGATCGAGTATTAATTAATGCGCAGTGGCTGGACAGGATGGGCGAAACCAAAGTTCAGCACTTAAACAGAACCTGTTCAGATCATATCCCGCTACTAGTGACACTCCAAACAAGGAAGAGGAGATAGGGGGGCTTTACTTTTCAAAACATGTGGGGTATGCATAAAGACTTTGAGGCCATAGTTAATGATACACGGGGGGGGGAGGGGGGGGGGTACCGTCATTGTGTAATCCCATGCAAATACTAGGGCAAAAACTCCGTGCATTGCGTCAGACCCTTAATAAGTGGAATAAAGAAGTTTTTGGTAATATATTTAAAAATATTCAAGAAACCGAACAGAAAGTATCAGCCCTAGAAATAGATTATGAAAATAAACAAGATATTATAACCAATATAGAAGTGAGTAAAGCTAAACCTGAATTAAGACTTAAAATGCATATGGAAGAAGTATTCTGGAAACAAAAAGCTAAAAAAAATAGGTTGAAAGATGGAGATAAAAACACAAAGTTTTTTAACATAATGGCAAAGGTTAAAAATCAAAGATTAGGCTTAAAAGGTATCGAAAGAGCTAATGGAGAGTGGATGAAAAAGGATTAAGATATAAGAAATGAATTAGAAAACCTTTTTAAAAGTCATATATGTGGGCCAAATACAGATAGGAATCAAACATTAATGGAAAATATTAAAAGTAAGGTTACAGAAGAAGATAATAAAATATTATCAGAATTGCCCACATGAGAAGAAGTGAAAGAGGCAATATTTAATGCCAACAAAGACAGCTCGGCTAGTCCAGATGGGTGGAATAATGGGTTCTTTCAGAGATGCTGGAGCATAATAAATAAGGAAGTCATCGTGGCCATAGTCTGGGTATTTGCAGGGATGGAAATTTCAAAATCTTGGGCAAGTTCATATATAGTATTAATACCCAAGAAAGAAAATCCGCAGAGAGGAGAGGACTTCAGACCAATTAGTTTAAGCAATACCATCTATAAAATATTAGCTAAAGTATTACAAAATAGATTGAGCAAGATTCTTCCCAAAATAATCTCCCCTGAACAAGCAGGCTTTATTAAAAATAGATTGATGTTAGAAAATGTTAATCTTACATCAGAAATGATAAAAGAATTAGGAGCCAAGATTAGATGACATAATGTAATAATGAAATTAGACTTGTCAAGAGCATTTGATAGAGTTGAATGGAACATTTTGTGTTATCTAATGAGAAGAATGAGTTTCTCAGAATTTTGGATAGATCTTATATATAGATGTATATCTAGTACCTGGGTTAGAATGTTGTTAAATGGCCAATCAGGGGAAGAATTTAAACCATCCAGAGGTCTCAGGCAGGGGGATCCGTTATCGCCCTCTTTGTTCAATATATACCTAGAAATCTTCATAATAAATTTGAAGGAACAAGTTAGAAATGACAGTATTTTAGCTTATAAACAGCCTAGAAATTGGTATGATGCTTGGCTTACGCAGACGACGTAATTATATTTACAAATACCAGTAGCAGATCAATGAATAATCTGATGGGGCTACTGCATTTGCTAGAAGAAGAAACAGGTCAAACGCTAAATAAGAATAAATGTCAATTCATGATAGCAGCAAGAGCATCAGAAAAATTAGCGCAAAGGATTAAAGGAATCACGGGCTTTGTGAATAGTAAAGGAGTTATAATGTACTTGGGATGTCCGATTTATGAAGGAAGAATGAAGGAGGATCATCTATCCTTCTTATTAGAAAAGATTAGAAAAAAAATAGCCAGTTGGAAAGAGGATTTATTAAATATGTTAGGAAGAATTACGTTAATAACTCATGTGTTAAATGGATCATTAGCACATATCTTAATGATGGCACAACCACCAAAGAATGCCAAGTCCCTACATAATCTGATGGACTTATTAAAAATATTAGAAGATGAAACAGGGCAGAAAATAAATAATAAAAAATGTCAATTAATGACTGCCAAGAATGCCCCATCAAGCTTAACTCACAGAATTAACAGGATAACAGGTTTTTCCCATAAAAAAGGTGCTATGCAATATCTTGGTTGCCCGTTTATGAAGGAAAATTAAAATCCAAGTATTTAGAATTCTTACATGTTAAACTCAAAAATAAAATTGTAGGTTGGAAAGTAGACTCACTTAACATGAGCGGTAGGATTACCTTAATTACCCATGTGCTTCAAAGTGTAACCATGCAAAATCTTATGGTTACTTATCTCCCAGAGGCAGTGAAAAAAGTATTGAGAAATAATTGGCTCATTTCCCGTGGGGAGCTTGTAATGGCAAAAGAAAGCTTCACAGGAAAAAATGGAAAGATTTATGCTACCCTAAACAAGAAGCAGGGCTGTGTTTAGTTGAGTTGAATGAACTAGCCAAATCCTGGGAATGTTAAAGATGGTGGAGACTCAAGGAAAATAACAGCCTCTGGGCTAAGTTTATGAGATCTAAATACTGCATAGAGGGAGACACAAACAAAGATAGAAAAAAGAGCAAAGCCTCACAAGTCTGGCTACAAATGCTCAATCAAATAGAGTTAGTAGATTAATACTCCAAACTCTCCAAAAACGGCTGGAAATGGATTTTGAGTGCAGATGGCTCTTTCTCTCTCAAATCCATTAAAGAAATAGTGAGAAACAAGAAGGTTGTACAACCTTTATTTGAATGGGTCTGGAATAATGATAATAGACAAAAAATTAAAATTAATACATGGAAAGTGCTCTCAAATATTGTCCCGATAGACGAAAACATAAAAATGAAAGGTATACAACTCCCCTCCAGGTGTGAATGCTGCTTCCAAGCCATAGAAATGCTAGATCACTTGTTCTCTCAAGGATATATTGCATCGGTAATATGGAAAAGATTAGAAACTGAAATGGGTATTAAACATAAATGTATTTCTCTTAGAGATAGACTCCTTAAGTGGAGCTTGGCTCACACACAGCATAGTCTTCACATTTGGCTTAAAAATAATATCCCTCATATTACCATCTGATGTATATGGAAAGCCAGGAAAAGTAGTAGATATGAAGGTCACACTATGGTAGCTGAAGATATATGGAAAGCCATTAAGAGAGAAATAATAATCACCTCGAAAGCTAGTCCGATAGCAGCTAGGAACTCTTACCTAGACATAGACTCTCTTAACTTCTGGAACCTCACAGTCGCAAAATCCCTTCCATATAAGGCCATAGTAGTTAAGTGGGAAAAACCAGCTGAAGGTAGATTAGCCTTAAACACTAACGGTAGCTTCGATAGGAACATAGGCTTAGCAGGAGGTGGGGGGGGGGGGGGCTGTAAGAGACCATAATGGTCTTCTTATACTTGCTTACTCGGGAGCCATTAAAGCCTCATATGCAATACATGTTGAAATCTTCGCATTAATAGAAGGTTTACAGGTATGTAAATCTGAAAATATATCAAATCTAGATATACAGATAGATTCTAAAATCTTGGTTGATCTAGTGAATAAAAAAAGTAGCATGTGGAAATATGAAGAAGAGTTAGAAAATATTAATAAACTAGTAGAAGCTTTGAATGTTTCGACTATACATATATATAGGGAAGCTAATGCACTGGCGGACAAGTTAGCTAAAGAAGGAAGAAATAAAAATTTCCATAAATATGAACTAGAATCTCTCCCAGATAAATTTAAAGGCATCACAAAAATGGATAAGGAAGAACTCCCATACATTAGAATAATAAAAACTCATTCCTCTAATGAAGAATGTTTCAATTAAATGCGATGAGAACGAATGGGCTGGTTAGTATTATAGATGGAATTCATTATTAAGGTCATGAAAAGCTTACAAATCTTCCTGGTCCTGAAGGAAGTCTATATAAACTGACCAAAGCCAACACCCTAATCTCCAGCTCAACATGTTTAGCTCGGGTTTTCATAGAAAGAATACATGTAAACCATCATCAATGAAATCACGGTAACACATAAAGCATGGTCACGAAGTATGTATATTTGATGTGTTGTGCTTCTATTTGTAGAACTAACTAGGTACACGGTCCAGAAACACCTTGGAAGTCTCTCAAGAGAGCCCAAGGTAAGATACATACACTTTAGTACAATCTATCATATGCTTTTTCAGACTTGAAGTTAGCTTACGGGAATCACCAATAACAAAGACTATAAAGCTCGCTACTGGCTGGATTGATGCAGATTATAGATGTCTTTATATCTGTTAATCCTCATGTTATTTTTCTGTAAAACTCATGGCGGTAAATATAGTTCGTGGTCAAGTAAGAGTCTGTATATTATGTCTACCCAGGTGGTATGTTAAGAGTCTAGTTATTTTAAGCATCTAAGGACCCCACTCCGAGAGCTAGCAAGTAAAAGAAGAGAAAGAGGCTAGAGGATAGGAAAAGACAGGAAGCTCCTTAAATCTCTGCTAAGAAGGCTAGATGCCCTGAAAAACATGCTTAAACAACTCGATTTTTTCAAAATTCCAGCAATTGCAATCCAAGGCAACAATGGAATTTTAATTACTTGTTTTATTTGAAATGGGTGTAAAAGGGATAAGGTTAGCTTTAGCTTGTAAAAATGGTATTCCTTCGCTAAAAGAGAGGGTATAATTTAATAAACAGCTTTTTAAAAAAGAAGAAGAAGTAGTAGTAGTAGTAGAAGTAGAAGAAGAAAAAAAAGAAGAAGAAGAAGAAGAAGACGAAGAAGAGTAAGAAGAAGAAGACAAAGAAGAAGAAGACGAAGAAGAAGAAGAAGAAGACGAAGAAGAAGAAGACAAAGAAGAAGAAGAAGAAGAAGAAGAAGAAGATGAAGACGAAGAAGAAGATGATGAAGAAGAAGACGAAGAAGAAGAAGACGAAGAAGAAGAAGACGAAGAAGAAGAAGACGAAGAAGAAGAAGAAGTCGAAGAAGAAGAAGTCGAAGAAGAAGAAATCGAAGAAGAAGAAGATGATGATGATGAAGACGATGAAGAAGAAGACGAAGAAGAGTAAGAAGAAGGAGACGAAGAAGAATAATAATAATAATAAGAAGACGAAGAAGAAGAATAAGAAGAATAAGAAGAAGAAGAAGATGACGAAGAAGAAGAAGACGAAGAAGAAGATGACGAAGAAGAAGACGAAGAAGAAGAAGACGAAGAAGAAGAAGAAGAAGAAGACGAAGAAGAAGAAGAAGAAGAAGAAGTCGAAGAAGAAGAAGAATAAGAAGAAGAAGAACTTACAATGTATGAGGATAGATGGGAAAAACTTACAAAGGCTCAATCTATGGAAGCTATAAAAAGAATGGCCATGCAACTTGGCAAACAAGGAAAATATAAGGAAATAACTCAATCAATTGCACCCAAGAGTGCAAGGAATATGAGGAAGTACCTAGATTAAACATATGAAACCAAATGCACAACTAGATCACAAACTAAATTAGGTTTTAATGGATTGTTACCTATATTGGAATATTAGAGGGGTGGAAAACAACCCCTCGATAAATAGATTAAAACAATTGATTAAATACATAAAATTTCATTGGTTGTAATTGCATAACCTTTGATTCAACAGGAACAAATAACTAAATATAGTCGAATACTAGGGTTTAATAACTCATTTTCTAACCTAAATAGTAAACTCTGGATTATGTGGCATAATTACTTAGACATAAAAATATTAAAAGATACAAAACAAATAGTGCACCTTAAAATATCTGAAGACATAGTATCGGTAGTATATGCTAAAAATGATAAAAAATCTAGACTAGTCTTATGGGAAGAAATGCAGAAAATTGCAGCAAAAAATGCTCCCAGGATGATAGGAGGAGACTTTAACGTCACAAGAAGTGCCTTGGAAAAGAAGGGGGGGGGGGGGGGGAACCCCTAACACAATAGCAATGTCTCAATTTAATGAGGCGATTTCTAATTCTAACTTGATGGAAATAGACTTCACAGGTTCAAATTATACTTGGTGTAATAATTGGTGAAAAAGAGGAGCAATTTGGGCTAGGTTGGACAGAGTAATGTGTAATGCGAAGTGGGTAGCCTCACACGGGACTATAGGGCTTAGACATTTAAACAGAACCTATTCAGACCACTCTCCACTCCTCATATCACTTCACAATAATAAATGAGGTACAGGTAGCTTTAAATTTCAAAACACGTGGGGAAAACATGACGAGTTTGAAAAACTTGTGAGAGATTCTTGGTCAGATCCAGCATCGGGTAAATCGATGCAAGTTCTAATGACAAAGTTACATAGATTAAAAAAATAGTTAAAATCATGGAATAAGGAAGTTTTCGGAAACATAAATCAGAAAATAAAACAAGCAGAGGAATAAGTGGAAAAGCTAGAAAATGAATACGATAATAAAAATGACGAAGAAATTAGGAAAGTATTAAAAAAGGCTAAAGATGAATTGAGTTTAAAATTACATATGGAGGAGATATATTGGAAACAACGAGCAAAAATTAAATGGTTAAAAGATGGTGATAGAAACACCAAATTTTTCCATAACATGAGCAAAATAAAAACTCAGAAAAATAAAATTAAAGGTCTAAAAGATAAAGAAGGAAAATGGATAGAAGAAGACAAACAATTAGGTACCCTTTTTGAGGACTTCTTTAAATCCCACCTGTGTGGTCAGATGCCTCATGAAGGGAACTCATTAATACAAGAGATCAGGGCTTCCATCACGAAAGAACAGAATCAAATGATGGAAAGGATTCCAGAAGAAGAGGAGGTAAAATTTGGAGTCTTTAATCTTGATAAAGACAGTGCAGCGGGACTAGATGGCTGAAATAATTATTTTTTTCAGCTAAACTGGCCCATTATTAAAAATGATCTAGTTACTGCAATCGCCAGTTTCTTTGCTGGAGCAGATTTTCCTAAAGCTTGGGCAAACTCATTTATAGTTTTAATCCCTAAAAAAGAAGCTCCTCAGCTATGCGAGGATTTTAGACCAATAAGCTTATGTAATATGATTTATAAGATTTTAGCTAAAATAATTCAAAACAGATTAAGTAATATTTTTTCATTAATAATATCACAAGAGCAAACATGATTCGTTAAAAACAGACTAATGATTGAAAATATTAGGTTAGCTTCAGAAATGATGAAAGAAATTGCAACTAAAACAAGAGGTAATAATCTAGTAATCAAGTTGGACTTGTCTAAAGTATTCGATAGGGTTGAATGGGATACACTCTGTTACATTTTGAGAAAATATAGTTTTTCTGAATTATGCATTGACATAATATATAGATGCATTTTAAGTGCTTGGGTTAGAATCATTATAAATGGTAATATAGGTGATAAATTTAAACCCATAAGAAGCCTAAGACAGGGGGATCCTTTATCCCCCTTACTATTTGATATATACCTAGATATGCTTATTCTTACTTAAACAAAAGAATGTCAAAAGGTAATATATTACCTTTTAGACAACCAAATAAAACCCCGAGAATATGTTGTTTGGCTTATGCTGATGATCTAATAATTTTCACAAATGCAAGTAAAAAATCTGTAACGAATCTTATAGAATTATTACAATTATTTGAGTTATAAATAGGTCGGGTTGTGAATAAAAAGAAGTGTCAGTTTATGCTGGCTAAAAAGGCTACAGAGAAAGTGATAAATAAGATTAAAAATATAATTGGATTCACACATAATAAGGGAGCTTTAACATACTTAGGCTGCCCAATATATGAAGGTAGATTGAGAGAGGAATATTTAATACCGTTACAAGATAAAATGAGGAAGAAAATAGCAGGATGGAAAGAAGATCTATTAGGGTTCGAGGGATGAATCACATTAATCTCGCATGTGTTACAAAGTACACTGGTACATATCTTATCTGTAATACATCCTCCGAAGAAATTCATGAATAAATTAGAATCAGAAATGTCAAATTTTTTATGGGGTAAAAAAGATGGGAAGCAGAAAATTCACTGGAAAAACTGGAGGGACATTTGCTACCCAAAAGCAGAAGAAGGTCTAGGAATAATTACTCTACAGGATATGGCCACCGCCTGGGATTGTAAAGGATGGTGGAGGCTGAATGAGAATGATAGTCTTTGGGCAAAATATATGAAGACAAAATATTTAGTACAAAGTAACCAGAGGCTTAAGCATGTATCAAATAATTGGAAAGCTATGGAAAAACAAAAGGAGATAGTAGAATCACCCTTAATATTAAAAAAGAGTGGTTGGAAATGGACCCTCACACCACAAGGTAATTTTACACTAAAATCGGTTAAGGAGTTGATTAGGAAAAAAAAACCCGCTCAACTCATATCTAAATGGGTTTGGAAGGTAGGTATCCCACAGAAAATGTGTTCGCTAGCATGGAAAGCAATAGTAAATGCATTACCTGTGGATACCAATGTGCAAAGAAAGGGCATAAAAATAGTGTCCAGATGTGAATGCTATTTTGCAAGGTTAGAATCAATGGACCACCTATTCTCGAGAGGTAAAATTGCAACAGAAGTCTGGAAGAAACTTGAAGAAAATGAACAAATTAGTAATAGAGAGGATGGTCTAATAGAAAGAATTAAAAAATGGGAAAATGCAATTTCTACTAACCCTACTAGAAATTGGCTTAACAAGAATTTACCTCATGTAATAATATGGTGTTTATGGAAAGCTCGTAACATGAGTAGATTTGAAGGAAAGAAAATGGATTCAAAAATATAGTGCAAGAAATTAAGCAGGAAGTAAGTAACATATCAAATATTAAGCCTATTATAGTAGATAAACTAGCTATAGATAAGAAAGCGGAAAGGGAATGGGGTCTTAATATAAAAATAATCAAATAATATTGGGCAAAAAACATAAGTTGGTCTAGGCCCCCCGAAGGAAAACTCTCCCTAAACACGGATGGAAGTTTCACTAGGGATACATGAATAGCGGGGGGAGGTGGGTTAATAAGGGATTCCAAAGGCACAGTCATGAAAGCATTTACCTCGGTTAGTGTAGCAGACTCGGCTCTACAATCAGAAATTAGGGCGTTAAAAATAGGTTTAAATGTATGTAAAAAATTGGAATATTAAAATATTCAAATACATGTAGACACAATGTTATTATTTAATTTAGTAACAAGAAGAATATCTCTTTGGAAATACGAAGAAGAATTAGAAATAATAATGAATCTTAAAAATGAACTGAATGCATCAATATTGCATATATATAGAGAGGCAAACACTCCGGCAGATAATCTTGTGAGGATAGGCTCGGAAAAAGGAGAAATAGAATTCGATGAGGATTCTATGCCGGAAAAATTAAAAGGTTTAGTGAGATTAGACAAGATGGCTTTTCCTTATGTTAGAGTTAGGAAGGGTGGAGGCTGAGCTAAATTTAGAATAAAAATTAGATTAAATAATCTAAAAAGAAGCAAGTAGGTGGGTTCTAAAGCATGGGAATTCTTGGAAAATGCATGTGTTTATTTTCTTAGCAGCGCAGTGCTCCACATGAAGTTGCAGAAAATTCAGCATGGAGTCTTGGTCGGCATGATTTCCTGGTTGTGTACATGTATAGATATGTATCTTTGTTGTTTGTATGTTCCTAGGTTTATGTATTATATTAGTGGAGGATAGAGTCTGTTGCAAGATCATATGTTAATTTATAAGGATACTAGATCATTAGGATGTTGGTATTTAGAATAGGATATGCTGCTGGAAAATTCAGAAAGAGCAGAACACTGAAAATAGAAGATTGTCAAGGCTCAAATCAACATTTCAATGCACACGCGAGGCATTGAATAAAATGGAAGAATTAGAAAAAGTGGAGCACACAAATATTGGAACTCAGCAGCAAATTCCAGGTACAAGAGATAGATAAAAAAACCCTATGTTGGAATGTTTTTTGGATGCAGGAAATATGCAGGTAATACTTTATAAACCAAAGCTAAGCAAGGAGGAGGACACCTAACATCTTAAAGTAGAAGAGGGAATATAAAGCGAGCTTCAAGAAGGTAATATGGGGATGAGCAAAACACAAAATAAAGGTCCATATGGAGGGTAGCAAAAATAGAGCTTCAATAATGCAAAATGGGGGCACTTAACAATTAATGTCGTATATAGATTTATCTTTAGCTTTGTACTCATTTTACTTTTTAAGTTAGTTAGGAATGAGATAAGGGTGTAAGGGGGTCTAAGGGTAGATTCTAGCTTGTAAAAATGGTATTCCTCCACCAAAAGAGAGGGTATAATTTAATAAACAGCTTTTAAAAAAAAAGAAGAAAAAAAAAAACATTTACGGTTTTTTCAAAAAACGCTCTCAACTTCTAGAGAAAGAAAACCCCACTTTCTAGAGAGAAAAAATTGTCATTTGAGCTCAAATCAAGCTCCTTTCAAGTGCAAAATGGAGCAAAATGACTTATTATTAAAAAATAAGTCATTTGCCTTGATAACAAAGGAGCCCGCGCCTCCTCTACGTTCTTTCGGAACAAAAAACGGAAACCCCGTTATCGTGTTTTCATCCGAAGAGATACAGAAGCTCAACAAGCCTTATGAATATATGCTTATCGGAAAATTTTCCCACGGCAGGCCTCGCCCGAGCGATATACAACAATTCTTTTCCTCTATGAAGCTTACGGGAAGGGTAAAACTGGCCGATTATGATGCGAAACATATGTTAATGCAGTGTTTTACGAATGAAGATTATTATCATTGATGGCATCGTGGAGTATGACAAGTTAATGGTTTTCTCATGTGTGTGCTTAAATGGACGAAGGACTTCAGTCCAAAGGTGAAGGCGCCTCTTGCTCCGGTATGGTTCTCTTTGCCGAACCTTCCTATATACTTGTTTAATGCCAACTCTCTCTATGCAATAACCTCTTGTTTGGGCAAACTATTGCTTCAGGATGAAGCCACAGTGGCAATAACTCGGCCAAGCAAGGCTCGAGTATGTGTAGAGTGCAATCTCCTTACTCGCATGTCTAATAAAATCTGGATAGGAGAGGGAGAAAATAGGCAGAACAATGGGTTTTGGCAAACTGCCATACCCGAAAACATGCCCACTTACTGTCTAATCTATAACAGGATTGGGCATGATAAGTTTGAGTGTAATATAGGTAGAGAGCAGTTGGGAAAGGTGCAAGGGCAATAAGCTATAAGGAGGAAAGTAGAAACATGGATAAGAAGGGAGGAGGTGGCCCCGAAACCTCAAGGGTTAGGGGAAGAAGAAGATGAGAGTAGGAGAGAGAATGTGAGTTATTTCTTAGAGATGGAAGGAGTTAGAAGCATTAGGGAAGTAAGTATTGAGGGAAGAAATGAAGAAAATAAGGAAGAGGGATGGGAGGTGGTCAAAGCTAAAGAAAAAGAGTTAGGAAAAATAAACATAGAAGGGTGTTAAAAGAAAAAATAGAAGATTATAGTTGGATAGAGGAAGATCTCCTGAACTTCCCGGAGGAAGCTTTGGAGGTTTTTAGTTGCCCCCAATTAGGTATAGTAGAAGTGAATGGAGAAAGTTATTTAGGAGAAGTGAAGGATGATTTAGAAATGTACGGAAAAAACTGTGAAAAATCACCAGGATTCAATCTATGAAAGCTATAAAAAGAATGGCCATGCAACTCGGTAAGCAAGAGAAATATAATGAAATACTTCAATCAATTCCTCCTAAGAGTGCGAGGAATATGAGAAAATATTTAGATAGAACATATGAATCAAAATGCACAACTAGATTACAATCTAAATTAGGTTTTAATGGATAGTTACATATATTGGAATATTAGAGGGGTGGCAAATAACCCCTCGATAAATAGACTGAAAAGTTTGATTAAAACACATAAAATTGCATTAGTTGTTATTGCATAACCTATGACTCAGCATGAACAAATAATTAAATATAGTCGAATATTAGGTTTTAATAATTCATTTGCTAATTTAAACAGCAAACTCTGGTCAATGTGGCATAATTATCTAGACATTGAAATATTAAAAGACAGAACAAATAGTACACTTTAAAATGAATAAAAACACAGAAGATATAATATCGGTTGTATATGCCAAAAATGATAAAAAATCTAGATTGGTCTTATGGGAGGAAAAGCAAGATATAGCATCAAAAAACACTCCCTGGATTATAGGAGGAGATTTTAATGTAATTAGAAGTTCTTTGGAAAAGAAGGGAGGAAAAACCTCGAACACAATAGCGATGTCTCAATTTATTGAAGCGATCTTTAACTCCAGCCTAATGGAAATAGCTTACACAGGTTCAAATTACACCTGGTGTAATAATTGGTGTAATAGAAGAACAATTTGGGCCAGACTGGATAGGGTAATGTGTAATGCTAAGTGGGTAGCCACACATGGGTCTACAGTACTTAGACATTTAAGCAGAACCTGCTCAGATCATTCTCCACTTCTCATAACAATTCATAACAATAAAAGGGGCACAGGAAGCTTTAAATTTCTAAACATGTGGGGAAAACATGTAGAATTTGAAAAACTGGTGAAAGAATCTTGTTCAGAACCAGCTCAGGGTAAACTTATGCAAGTGCTAATGACTAAGTTAAATAGACTCAAAAAACATTTAAAATCATGGAATAAGGAAGTTTTTGGGAATATAAATCAAAAAATAAAATAAGCAGAAGAACATGTAGAAAAACTAGAAAATGAATATGATAATAAAAATGATGGAAAAATTAGACAAGAATTAAATAAGGCTAAAGCTGAATTGAGTCTAAAATTACATATGGAGGAGGTATATTGGAAACAACGAGCAAAAATTAAATGGTTAAAAGAGGGTTATAGAAACACTATTTTTTTCATAATATGAGTAAAATAAAAACTCAGAAAAATAGAATTAAAGGACTAAAAAACACATAAGGTACATGGATAGAAGAAGACAAGCAAATTGGAATTCTTTTTGAGGATTTCTTCAAATCACACTTGTGCGGTCAGATGCCTCACGAAGGTCACTCTTTAATACAGGAGATTGCGGCTTCCATCACACAAGAACAGAATCAAATGATGAAAAATATTCCAGAGGAAGAAGAGGTGAAAAATGCAGTTTTTAATCTTGATAATAATAGTACCGCGGGCCCAGACGACTGGAACAACTATTTTTATCAGCTAAATTGACCGATTATTAAAAAGGATCTAGTGTTAGCAATTGCCAGTTTCTTCGCTGGAGCAGAAATTCCTAAAGCTTGGGCAAACTCATATATAGTTCTAATCCCTAAAAAAGATGCCCCACAGATATGCGATGATTTCAGACCAATAAGCTTGTGTAATGCGATTTATAAGATTCTAGCCAAAATAATCCAAAACCGATTAAGTAATATTTTGCCTTTAATAATATCACAAGAACAAACAGAATTCGTTAAAAATAGACTAATGATTGAAAATATAAGGTTTGCATCAGAAATGATGAAAGAAATTTCGGCTAAAACAAGAGGGCATAATCTAGCAATTAAGCTGGATCTGTCCAAAGCATTTGACAGGGTCGAATGGGATACACTATGCTATGTGTTAAGAAAATATGGTTTTTCAGAATTATGCATTGATTTAATTTATAGATGTATTTCGAGTGTTTGGGTTAGAATTATTACAAATGGAAATATAGGTGAAGAATTTAAACCAAAAAAAAAAAGCCTAAGGCAGGGAGATCCATTATCCCCCTTGTTATTTGATATATATCTCTAATTGCTTATTCTTAATTTAAATAAAAGAATGTCTGAAGGGAAAATTTTATCTTTTAGACAACCTAAAAACACTCTGAGAATAGGTTGTTTGGCCTATGCCGATGATCTAATAATTTTTACAAATGCAAGTAAAAGATCTATAATAAATCTTATAGAATTATTGCAATTATTTGAAGTAGAAACAGGTCAAGTTGTAAATAAAAAGAAGTGTCAGTTTATGCTGGGAAAAAAAGCTTCTGAGAAAGATATACAAAAAATTAAAAATATAACTGGCTTCACTCAAAATAAGGGAGCTTTAACCTATTTAAGCTGCCCAATATATGAAGGTAAATTGAGAGAGGAGTACTTAGTACCGCTACAAGACAAAATGAGAAAGAAAATAGCAGGCTGGAAGGTGGATTTATTAGGATTTGGGGGACGGATCACATTAATCTCACATGTGCTACAAAGCATGCTGGTTCATATCTTATCTGTTATACATCCTCCAAAGAAATTCATAAATAAATTAGAAACAGAAATGACAAATTTCTTATGGGGTAAAAGAGATGAGAAGAATAAAATTCACTGGAAAAATTAGGGTGATATTTGTTATCCAAAGACAGAAGCAGGTCTAGGAATAATTTCTCTTCAGGATATGGCCACCGCATGGGACTGTAAAGGATGGTGGAGGTTGAATGAAAATGATTGCCTTTGGGCAAAATATATGAGGGTACAATACTTAGAAAAAAATCACAAGCGGCTTAAGAAGGTATCAAACAATTGGAAAGCTTTGGAAAAACAGAAGGAAAAGTGGAATCACACTCAATATTAAAAAAGAGTGGCTGGAAATGGACCCTCACACCACAAGGTAATTTTACACTTAAATCGGCAAAGGAATTGATTAGGAAAAAAAAGCCCGTTCAACTTATATCTAAATGGGTCTGGAAGGCAGGTATCCCATAGAAAATGTGCTCGCTAGCATGGAAAGTAATAGCAAATGCAATACCTGTGGATACCAATGTTCAAAGAAAGGGCATTAAAATGGTGTCCAGATGTGAATGCTGCTTTGCATGAGAGGAATCAATGGATCATCTATTCTCGAAAGGTAAAATTGCCACAGAAGTCTGGAAGAAATTTGAAGAAACTAAGCAAATTAGTAATAGAGAGGATGGTTTAATAGAACGAATTAAAAAATGGGAAAAAATAACTTATACTAATCCTACTAGAATTTGGCTAATAAGAATTTACCACATGTAATAATATGGTGTCTATGGAAGGCTCGAAATAGGAGTAGATTTGAAGGAAAGAAAATGGATTCAAATGAAATAACACAAGAAATTAGACAGGAAGTAAGTAACATATCAAATTTTAATCCTGTAATAGTAGATAAATTAGACGTAGACAAAAAAGAAGAGAGGGAATGGGTCCTTAATATAAAAACAAGTAAATAATATTGGGCGAAAAGTATCACTTGGCACAGACCTCTGGAAGGAAAATTCTCCCTAAATACAGATGGAAGCTTCAATAGGGACACAGGAATAGCAGGGGGAGATGGGTTAATAAGAGATTCTTGTGGGGCAGTCATGAAAGCTTTCACCACAGTCAGTGTAGTAGCCTCGGCTCTACATTCAGAAATTAGGGCATTAAATATAGGATTAAGTGTTTGCAAAAAATTAGATTATAAAAATATTCAAATACAGGTAGATTCATTGTTATTAGTTAATTTAGTAACAAGGAAAATATCACTTTGGAAATATGAAGAGGAGTTAGAAATTATATTGAATCTCATAAAAGAACTCAATGCATCAATAATTCATATATATAGAGAGGTAAACACTCCGGCAGACAATCTTGCCAGGATAGGATCGGAAAAAGGAGAAGTAGGATATGATGAGGATACTTTACCAGTAAAAATAAAAGGTCTAGTGGAACTAGACAAGGATGTTTTTCCCTATATAAGAGTTAGAAAGGGTAGAAAGTAAGTAGTATTTAAAAATAGAAACTAGATTAAATAGGCATAATAGAAGAAGGAAGGTTAGTTTTCAAGAAGGGGATTGTTTTTTTTTTTGGGAAACTTGGGATATATGCATTTTCTTTTCTTAGCAGCGCAGAACTCAAAGCTGCAAAATTTAGAAAGGAACCATTGGGAGGCAAGGGTTAGGTCGTGCACATGTATTCTGAACCTCTTTATTTTTCATGTCTAAATGTAATGATTATGTTAATGGGGATTAGACTATGATGTGAGGTCATGTGTTAATTTATTAGGATACTAGAACACTAGGTTGTGGGGGTATAGAATAGGACTTGCTGTCACTTAAAGAAGGAAAATCCAGAAAGAGAAGAGCCACAGAAAATTGAAGTTTGCCTAGGCCATATCCATGCTTAAATACGCTCATGAGGCAGCGAAAGAGAAGCGGCTATGGGGGACAAAGTGGAGCACAAAGATACTGGAATACAGCAGCGAACTCCAGGAATAAATGAGCGACAAATCCTATGCTGGAATGTTTTTTTGGATGCAGGAAAAGTATAGAAATTAAAGCTAAATAAGGAGGAGCAAGAGAATGCCATCTTACATTTTGAAAGTGGTAGAAAGCATATAAAAGAAGCCTCTCGGATACACTACTGGAACAAAGCAAAATCTAGAAAAAAGTGTCTATAAGGAGGCGAATACAAGAGGTATCAGCAAGGATGTTAAATGGAGACACTAAAAATTCAAGTTGCTAATCAAGTGTCCGTATATATATGATTCCATTAGATTTCAATTCGTTGTATACTTTAAGTTAACAATGATTGAGTTAAGGGTGTAAGGGGATTAAAGGGTAGATGCTAGTTTGTAAAAATGGTATTCCTCCGCCAAAAGAGAGAGTTATAATTAATAAACACCGTTTAAAAAAAAGAAGAAGGAGAAGTAGTAGACGGAGGAGGAGGAAAAGATATCAAAGAAGTAGCATAAGAAGAAAAAAAAAGAAGAAAACACATAATAATAAGAAGAAATAGAAGAAAAAAAGAAGAATAAAAAGAATAATAAGAAGAAGTAGAAAAAGACTAAGAAGAAGATAAATAAGAAGAAAAAAATGATAAAGATGAATATGAATATGAAGAATAACAAAAAGAAAAAAAATGAAGTTGTAGTTTTAGTAGTAGTGGTAGTAGTAGTATAAGAAAAAGTAGAAGAATAAGAATAATAATAATAATAATAATAATAATAATAATAAAGAAGGAGGAGAAAAAGAAAAAGAAAAAGAAAAAGAAGAATTTGAAGAAGAAAGAGGAGTATAAGAAAAAGAAGAACTTGTAGAAAAAGAAGAACTTGTAGAAAAAGAAGAACTTGTAGAAAAAGAAGAACTTGTAGAAAAAGATGAAGAAGAAAAATTATAAAAAAAATATGAAGAATAAGATGAATAGGTATAAGAAGAAGAAGAATAAGAAGAAGAGAAGAAAATTAGACAAAAAATATGAAGAAAAAACTATGAAGAATAAAAGTATTTTTATCTATGAAGATAAAAAATAAGAATAAGAAGATGATGATGATGAAAAAGAAGAAATAGTAGTAGTTATCAGAATAAGAAGATAATGAAAAAAAAAATAAAAAATAAGAAGGAAATGATGATGATGATGAGGAAAAAGAAGAAGAATAAAAACTATGAAGAAAAGTAGAAGAAAATAAAAATTAGAAGGAGAAGAATAAGAAAATTAAAGATTAGAAGCATAAGATGGATAAGAATGAGGAAGAGAAGAAGAAGAAGAAGAAGAAGAAGAAGAATGAGAAGGAGGAGGAGGATGAAGAGAAGAAGAAGAAGTAAGAAAAGAAGAAGAATGGGGAGGAGGAGGATAAGAAGGAGAAGAAGAAAAATAAGAAGAATAAGAAAAATGATAAGAAAAAAGAGAAGAAGAAAAAAAAAGAAATAGAAAAAAAATATGAGGAGGATTAGGAGGAGTTGAATAGAATAAAAAGAATAAGAAGAAATAGAAGAAGAAGAATACTAATAATAATAATAATAATAATAATAATAATAATAATAATAATAATAATAATAAAGAGAAGAAGGAAGAGGAGGAGGAGGAGGAGAAGTAGAAGCAGAAAGAAGAATAAAAAAATAACAATAAAAAGAACAAGGAGAAGTAGAATAAGAAGAATAAGAAAAATTATGAGAAGAAAAAAATAGAGAATAAGAAGAAGGTGAAAAAGAATAAGGATGAGAAGAAGAAAGAGAACAAGAAATAAAAATAAGATGAATATGAAGTAGTCAAAATGTAGAAGAAGATGATGATGATGAAAAAGTGGAAAAAGAAGAAGGAGAAGAATAAGAACAAAAAGAAGAAGAAAAAGAAGAAAAGGAAAAAATAGAAGAAATATAAGATTAAGAAGAAAGAAGAAGCAGAAAAATAATAAGAAGAAAAAAAAGATCATTAAGAAGAAGAACAAGATGAACAAAAAAACAAGAAGAAGATGATGAAGAAGATGACAAAAAAAAGTGAAAGAAAAAGAAAAAGATGAAGAAGTTGATGATGATTAAGATGAATAACAAGAAGAAGAATGAATCAGTAGTAGAAGAAAAGAAGAAAAAGAAGAAGAAGAAGTAGTAGAATAAAAAGAAGAAGAAGTAGTAGAATAAAAAGAAGAAGTGGGAGAAGAAGAAGAAGAAGAAGAGCTGAAATTGTATCTTACTCTTCAGAAAAATAGAACAATTAGCACCTAAAGGACTTGGGCAAAGCAGAAAATGCCATAACAAATCATCTTTTAAAAGATTAAGAGATTATCTCTTATGCTTTCCATAAAGTGTACCTAGAATGGTAGAATTTAGAGATTTCTTTTTTGTAATTTAAAAGGGTGTAAGGGGGCAAAGGGTAGTTTTATAGCTTGTAAAAATGGTATTCCTCCGCCAAAAGAGAGGGTATAAGTTTAATAAAATAAACCTTTAAAAAAAGAAGAAGAAGAAGAAGAAGAAGAAGAAGAATGAGGAGGAGGAGGAGGAGGAGGAGGAGAATGAGGAGGAGGAGGAGGAGAATGAGGAGGAGGAGGAGGAGGAGGAGGAGAAAAATAAGAATAAGAACTAGAAGTAGAAGAAGAAGAAGAACATGGAAAAAAATATGAAGAAGAAGAATAATAGGAAAAATATATTGAAGAAGAAGATTTGGAAAATTTAGAAGAAAAAAAAAGAAGAGGAAGAAGATGAAGAAGAAGAAGAAGAAGAAGAAAAGAAAACTATATTAGGTGAGATTTTTCACTTTAAATATATATGTCATATTATAAAATTGATAGTCCAAGTGGGAATGAAAAATATTTCCCCACAATAAAAATAATACGAAACTCACTAAAATATCTTAGGATGTTTAGTAGATAATAGGAGTTTAGCAGTCTCTATTTGTTATGTGTCTAAAGAACAAAAAATTCCAAATGTATCTAATACACCATTAAAATACACTTACTTTATATTAAGGTCATGTGTTGGATTTTAATATGTGATATTCGACTATATTAATAAAATTCTTTTATAAAATTCTTAATGATTTTTATGACACAATGAACATGTGTTCATCAGTATACACTCCCACCACTTATATTATATACTTAGGTGTTTTTGCAATATTAGTAGTATATTTATAAGTTTAAATGTTACCCAATATTTAGTATCATAGCTATTGAAATTGAAACTAAGTATTTAAAATAGTAAACTATCATTTTTTCTTTTTATTATCAGGCTACCTGCTTAGATGTTAGGGTTAAGGTAGAAGGGGTAGAGAACATTTTGACATACATATTAATGTGCATGAACTAGGGCCACCAACATTATGGGTTCATTCATGAAAAATATACGGATTTATTTATATATTATGATACCAGGTTTGATAGTAGTTTTAGCTAGGCTCTGGGCATGGACATGGACACTATATTTGGAAACTTATAAGCTAGGCTTGTTGGAAAAGATTTTTCTTAGAAAGAGAGAATTGACAATGAGGAAACCTTTTCGCAAGTAATCATATTAATATCAACCTATATTCTATTATCCATTACAACTCATTATGACTGATATTTTGATAGATGGATGTAAAAACTATATTTTTGAATTTCCATATTAATGAATGTATCTATATAATATAGCATTTTATAGAGAAGGGATGATAACACATATTGAGTAAATTAAAGAAGCCCATTTTTGGACCAAAACAAGCATCTAAATCTTGGAATACTCATTTTGATCAAGCAATAGGTCTTATGACTTTGACCAATGTTAAGATGAGTATTGTGTGTATATGAAGTGATGCGGTTGATGGTGATGTTCATGGTGTTATAGGTTGGTGATAAATTACTCATTGATAATAAATTGAGTTTGTTATCTTTGGTTAATGTCTAGTTTTCAAGTCATTCAGTATGATAGACTTAAGAGAAACTACTCACATTCTTGGGATTAAGTTTTTATGAGATTGCAAGTGAAGAATAGTAGACTTATCTCGAGTTGTTTATATTGATCAAGTATTAATTCATTTTAACATGTAAGATTTCAAGAAAGATTATCTTTCTTTCGGATATGAAATTACACTATCAAAAGATTAGTATTTCAAAATACCCAACGAAACAGAGAAAATAAAACTAGTTCCTTATGCAATAGCAGTAGGAAGCCTAATATGAAATTATTTTTATCAAACCTTATATCTATTTTGCAATAGACATGATTAGTAGATATCAATCTAATATATGCAATTTTTTTTAGACTTCAATCCATGGATAATGAACATTGTCCAAGGAGGGGCACATCATTTAACACTAAAAGTATATGTTTTTATAAATAATTTTGACTTATTTTCTATGATGTCTGTATGATAAAGGAGTATAAAAGACATGAATTTTATGAAAATATATTTTTGATGCATTTTGATAAAAAATAGTGAAATCAGCTATCGATTGAGTACAAAAGAGAAACTTTGTGAAATACAGAACTAAAGTGCAAATGAGTGAGGTGAAGTCATAATATTTTCAATGTCATGATATTTTTAATAATGCTAAAACATTCCTTAGAATTATTAGCAATAAGTCATTCTTAGTCATGACACTACATATTTGTCATGACATTTATTACACTTCATGACTCTACCACATAGTCACCAAATATTTTTGGTCATGATATTTTTTTCCCATCAAGATAACGAACGTATTGAATCTCAATCATGATATTGAAATAAAGTCATAATAATGCTCAAATGATAATATGAAATCATGACATACTTTTCAAGGTTGCCAAAAGTGTGTTACTGAATCAAAATCACAATATTCCCAGGGTTCCAAAGCAAATTTATTCACGACATTCTTTTATGTCGCGATATCATACTCAACTTTGTGACTAACTTTATTTATGATATTTTTTCATGTGATATCATCCTCACACATGCATAAACAATGTCATGATATTTTCTATGACATTCCGTGATGTGATGTTACAAAAATGATTTAACACAATCTTGTATCATGATATGAACTCAACATCACTAAATGGAGCTCATTAAAGATTTTACAATGCACATTAAGGATCCATTGATAAGTTGGACTTAAGTACTGGCCAAAGCATAGAAATACACATAGTCGAGGAGCATATGTCAATTTGAGTTGACAAATTACCTAAAAAGAGTATGAATTATGAGGTTGTTAATTATTAGGCAAACGTGCAGCTTTAGTGAAAAGATGATCATTCATGGTAGTGACAATCCATGGTTGATCAACTCTTGACGTATAACAAGATGATTAAAGATTACACAACTTAATACCCTTTGTCCAACAAACATGTATTATATTACCACAATACCATAAAGGAAACACTATTATACATAAGAAAATAAACCAATTCTAGAGTCTAAATATCTTTTTCAAAACTCATTTTTATCTTCTCAACTTAAATAGTTAAGCCAATTCATTGAAACTTGATTGAAAGTAAATAATATTTTATGTTAAATAAATATCAGAACTTATGTTTACTTTATTACTTATATAACTTATATACATGTGGAATATAGTTAGCACACATAGAATATGCATAACATGTTCTTGGTTCATTTTCCAAGAACTATAAAATTTTTGGAATTATCAACAAGGTCATAATAAGTTTTTTGTACTGTTATTGGGGATTAATTTTATTTTGATTGAGCAAATTTAAGTTGACCCAACAACTTGGATAGTAGTTTTTATTGTTAGTTGGTCAGATAGTTATTATTTTGGGTTTTTTTGTTTTTTGTTTTTGTTTTGTATCCATAAAATCATATGAACATAAGATCTAAAAATGAGCCAATACCTTTAGACTAATAAATAGAAGGACTGTGATACACTTATTGAGAAATAGAGCTAATAAAGTAAATATGGAGAAAATGACAGAAATAGACACAACCAAAGAGGTGCCTAACAAGTTGTCCAATAACATTTTTTCCTCATTACTCTTTGGGATTATTAGGGGCTAATATTGATGGATAACTACTCTAAGATTTAGATGCAACATATTCAAGAAAATAAATTTTAATTAAAGCTAAGTCTCATAGCTATGGTGTAACAACATTAATATAGAGGACATATAAAAAAAGATCCAAATAGTCATGTCGCAATTATTTTGGATTTATCTGATATAATAAAGATGGATAGAGTTAGCCAAGATGCAATAAAATTAAGGTTGTTTTTTTTTATTTAAGGAACAGGGTAAGGAGCTAGTTTTAGTGCCCATCATGAGAATCAATTGAGAGTTTGGATAGCTAGTTCAAGTGTATTTTTTTAACCAAGTTCTTCTCCCCTCAAAGAGGGTAAAAATCAATTAGCTTAGACAAGAATAGAAAGAGACTTTATATAATACTTGAAACCAATTTAAATATCTATTGAGGAAGTGTCCACAATAGAAATTTGAGTTATGGTTCCAAATCCAAACATTTTACATTGAGTTAAATTATATTAGAAATTATATTAGAAATGTGAGCTATGGTTCCTAACACTTAAGACACCTAACACATCTAAGACACCTAATAGACCTAACAAACCTAACAAGCCTAACGCACCTAAGGAGCCTAACGCACCTAAGGAGCCTAACGTGCCTAAATGCCTAAGGCGCCTAATGTGCCTAATGTGCCTAAATGCCTAAGGCGCCTAATGTGCCTAACGTGCCTAACGCGCCTAACACACCTAACATGCCAAATGCACCTACCGTGCCTAACACACTTAACATGCCAAATGCACCTACCGTGCCTAACACCCCTATCATGCCTAACACACTTAAGAAACCTAACACACCTAAGACACCTAAGGTACCTAAGACACCTTATACCCCTAATACGCCTAATACTCCTAATATGCCTAATACTCCTAATACGCCTAATATGTATGATACGACTGATATGCCTTTTATGCCTAATACGCCTGATATGCCTAATATGCTTAATACGCCTAATATGCATATTACACCTAATAGGCCTATTACACCTAATACGCCTAATATGCCTAATACACCTAATATGCCTAATATGTATGATATGCCTGATACGCCTAATACACCTAATATGCCTAATATGTATGATATGCCTGATACGCCTAATACACCTAATACTTTCATGAGGTTAATGAGCCATATCTTGTGATACTTCAATGATAAGTTATGGTAATATATTTTAAAATTATTTTGATTTATAATAATAATAATAATCATCATCCTCATCATCATGATAGACATGTTGAGCATACAAAACTTATTTTAGATATCTTGAGAAAAGAAAAATTATATGCCAATTTCAGAAAGTGTATCTTTTGTATTGACTTGGTTGTTTTTATAGGTTTTATCATTGGCACTAATGAATTGAGGTGGATAAATAAAATATAAGGCCCATTAAAGATTAGTTTGTGCCTATATTTGTGGCTAATACTAGGTGTTTCTATGACTCAAGTCACTCAACTAGCTCTTGTAAAAGGTTTATGAATGAATTTAGTAGCCTAGTTGCATTTTATTGAAATCATAAAAAATGACAAGATATTCAAGTAGATAGATGAACAAGAAAACACATTTAGATTGATTAAAAAGAAACAACCTAATACTCCTTTACTAATTTAACCTAACTTCAATAAAACATTTGGGATTTAATGTAATACACAAGGAATCAGTGTTATGATCATCTTGATGCAATAAGGTAAGTTGATTGCATATTTTAGTTAAATCAGTGTTACTTATAACAAAAATATATACATTTTTGTAAAAGCATTGAAGAGGTGACAACAATATATTTGGCCAAAGAAATTTGTCACTAAACAAATCATAAATATTTGAAACATTTGAAAATTTAATATAAATTGAATAAACATCATATCAACTGGATGATGTTTACTGATATATTTCTCTTATTCAGTATGTGATCAAGTTCAAGCAATGTGAGAAAGAAGTAGTTGTGGATGCATAATTTTGTAATTATGCTTTACTTTTTACTTTAGATACAAAATTAATAGGATATAAATTCATTAAGAACTTGTATGCTACAAATGCTAATTTTGATAAAATGCTAAATGAATATGAAAAAGTTACATTTTACAAATTTTTTAAGTTGAATGAATTTTTATTTTAAGAGAATAAAATGTGTTTCTAATTATTTACTATGTGAGTTTCGTGTGAGGGAAGCATTCGTGTGCGAATTAATCAATCACTTTGGTGCACTGATTAATCCATGATCACTTCCTTTGGCCTCATGTGAAACATGATGTGGAGAATTCTGCGATAAATTTCTAAATCGTAATCAAACTTAGTCTAAGATAGATCCTTATGCTGCTCCTTTGAGTTTTGTCTTAGATTTGCCAAGTCAAAAAAGAGAATTTTAATTTTTGTGGTTGTAGATTGGTTTTCAAAGAGATATTTCATCTCTTGTCATAAGATTGACTATGTATCACACATAGTTGATTTATTTTCGATGAGATTGTATGATGACATTACATGCATATGAGTAATAAAAATATGTTCTTAAGCTGTTTTTGGAAGAATGTGGGAAAAACTAGGAACCAAACTTTTATTTTCTATTATTTATCTTGCACAAACTAAAAGGTCAAAATGAGGTATTTAACAGTACACACAATGCTATAAGTCATAATTCATAAGAAATTACATATAATATGAATATTAATTCTGGTACTAAATTTTCACCATTTGAAATTATGCATAATTTTTATCATTTGACACTTGGATTAAATTACTTGGATTATGAAAAGATGTAGAATTTAGATGAAAATAAAATGATGGAATTAGTTGAGCAGATCCATAAGAATGTTGAATTTAACTATTTTACTTTTTAAAGATACTTGTTTTTGAATGTCAAGATTGTGTTTGGTTAGACATGAAAAAAAATGTTTTCATGAAAAAATACTTTTAAATTCTTAAATATATCAGTGACAACGCATACAAACTAGACCTTCTAGGTGATGATATTACAAAAGCATTTCATATTACTAATTTATTGATGTAAATGATAATTTGAAGACATAATTTTCATGAATCAGAGAATGATGGAAATAAACGAGTTATGTTAAAGTCAAAATGAATCGAGCTCCTTACAAAATTTGTTGGGCCAAATACAAGAGAAGGGTTAAAGAAGCTTGAAAAATCAATTAAGTTGACTAATCCATTAAGCATGAGTTTAATCTTAAATATTCAGGTCTTATAGTTGCAACTCTCAAATTCAAATCGACCTAATAAACATAATAAAGTTCTAGAAGAATGATAGTAACAATTAGATGACATTTTTTTTTGTGTGAGAGAGCTCCAAACAATCTTAAAATTT
Source organism: Sapria himalayana (assembly GCA_029783825.1). Lineage (NCBI taxonomy): Eukaryota > Viridiplantae > Streptophyta > Magnoliopsida > Malpighiales > Rafflesiaceae > Sapria > Sapria himalayana. The sequence continues at coordinate 224,376 of JAREIK010003127.1, read as the reverse complement.
TTTTTTTTTTTTTAGTGTGATAGAGCTCCTAACAATCTTAAAACTTTTTTTTCTTTATTTCTTTTATATGTTGACTACATGTAATAATTTGCTTTGATTGCACATAATAATTAGAAGACAATTATTGCATTTCATTTCAGCATATAATTATAATAATGAAAATAATAATTATTGACCCATTCTAAAACAACACAGTAGAGTCCAAACAATATTTATAAAAACACAAACATTAAAAAAAAAGGACCAGACAATAATTTCGTAAGCAAATAAACAATTTTACAATATCAGATTAATTTCTCAAAATTCATATACAATTTTCTGTTCCCAATAATATGGCCTTTCCAATGCTAAAGCAGTAAAGCTTAACCCAACCCAGCTTCTTCAAGTAAAATATAAAATTACAAATTTGGAACCTTACAGTTACCACAGGTATAAAGCACCGCAGCATGATTGAAGTTCACTTTTTTTCTGATAAGCCCTTGGAAGAAATCAAAACTGGCAAACTAATTATGTTAATATAAAATGCACATTTCTTTCTCAAGCACATTGCTAGAAAATTGAACATCCTCAGAAACAAAATAATATATATATATATATATTTTGCCGAATGCAAAAATTTTGAATGAGAAAAACCATGAATCAAATTGGCATAAGCATATTTCATTTACGCACACAGACATAGACACACACACACACACACAGACATAGACACAAACATAGACACAGACACACGCGCGCGCGCGCACGCGCACACACAAACACAAACACACACAGACAAAGACACACACACACACACACACACGTACACGCTCATAGACAATCAAGTGAAAATGATGCAAATATCATTCAAACCATAGTTTAAAAAAAAAAAACACAAGAAATTCATAGACACCATAAATTTATGCTTCATTGAGGTGCACCAAGGGCTCCAAGTATACAATACACCTCAACACATTTTTTTATTTAAATGTAAATATATTTAATAACTATTAAGAAAGAAAAGAAAACCTTGTGATATCATCCGGGAGGAGGTGACAGCCGGTTCGAACAAAGAATTTTCTCAAAAATCTTCTATAAACAAGAATCGTGTGCTCTATATATACTCAAGTGGACCATGGCAAAATGTCCAGCCCATGACAACTGAACAATATATCTAACACTACTCAAGATGGAGCACATATATCATACATACCAAATTTGTTACAGATGTATTTAATTCTAATACTTCTGAGAGATTTAATAAAGATGTATGCTAGTTGATCATTTGAATTGACAAAACTAGTAACTACATATCCTGATATGATTTCATCTCTAATGAAATGATAATCAATTTTAATGTGTTTGATTCTTTTATTAATGACTGAATTGGATGCAATATACAAAGCAGCTTGATTATCACATATGAGCTTTATTTGTTCATCTATTTTAAATATTAACTCTTGGAAAAGATATTTCAGCCACATGAGTTCACATGTTGCCAAAGTTATAGCTCAATATTCGACTTCATTGCTAGATCTAGCTACTATCTTGTTTCTTATTCTTCCAAGATATTAGGTTATCACTAATAAAAATATAATACCCTAAAGTGAAATAATTATTTGTGGGTGAACTAGCCCAATCTGCATCAGAGCAACTAATAACTTGGGTATGATCTCTATTCTTGTACAATATATCTTGGCCTGGTATACTTCTGATATATCAAAAAATAAGGATTACAACATCCCAATGACTATCACATGGTAATTATATGAATTGATTAACAATACTCACAAGAAAAAAATATCTAACCACATAATGGTGAGGTAGTTCAGTTTACCAATAAATCGTCGATATCCCCCAGAATCTCCTAAAAGATCCCCCTATCCTAGTACAAGTTTATATTAGGATTCATATGGGTGTCCACCGGTTTATAATAAAATATACTAGTTTCTTCCAATATATTTAAAACATACTTTCATTGGGAAAGGACTATACCAGAAATGGATTGAACTATCTCAATTTTTAGAAAATATTTAAGCTTCTCCGAGCTTTTAGTCTGAAAGAGAGTGAAAAAGTATTATTTTAGTTTCTAAATATCATCCTGATCACTACCTATAATGACGATGTTATCTACATAAACAATCAAATAAATACACTTTCCTGAAGAGTTATGATGATAACATATTAAATGATCTATTATACTTATATGTGTTAAACAGACCAAGTGGCTCAGGCCCGGCCCAAAGCACGGCACGCTACAGTGTCGTGCTCAGGCCGGGCAGACCCTCGGCACGAATTGTGCCGTGCTGAGGGTTTTCGGCCCATGTGTTGTGCCAGGCACAACATAAATTCTAGGACACATGAGCACGACATGAGAACTTGCATCAAATGATGCTCGACGAAAGGAAGGACGCGATGACACCCAATGAGCAACGGAACGCTATACCTAGTATCATAATATATAAATATATTATTTAATTTTTCATGAAAAAATTCTTCCAATTCTTTTGTTTGGTTCATGCAAAAGGATATATAACTTAAATTTGTTTTATATCCCTTTTACATTAACCCTAGATCAATATAGGTAACCAGATAATATATAATTTAAATGGAGAATTAATATTTTAAATAATTGGTTTGCATTTCAATAATCATAATACTAAATACAAAATATCTTCTAGACTTACTAAACATGCTACTAATATTGCATATGCACCTAAATACAATACAAATAGTGAAAATATACATAAACAAATAAATATTTATCGTGTCTTAAAAAATTTTTAAATTATTCATAAATGAAATTATTATATCTCAATCTATATCATCAATGATAAGTTCATTTTTCTTACTATCGACATACTTTTAAATAATAAAAAATAAAAATTCAAGATATATAAAAAAATTAATATAATATATATATTATTAAAAGATATATATATATATATATATATATGTAAGAGTACATGTGAGACTAGATAATTAAAAAGACATACTGATCAATATATCAAAAAATACAATGTATTAGATCTAAGACAAACCAACATAACGGTGTAATCTTTCAAGATAAATCTAGTTCAATTTCGTTGATCACATTTATATACCATAATAATTTTGAGAGGAAAAATATGATCAAACTGATTATAATCATGAGTCATCCAATTAGATTTTTAGAGGATTATGATAATTAATATTATGTATATCTACTTCCAGTCAGCTTATCATAAAATATTATAAAATTAAATTTCTAAATCCACAAGTAAGAATAACATAATAAAATATTAAAAATTAGGAAAATAATTAATACATAATGAATTTAAAAAATTTAATAGAGTTATGTCTGTGATATCTGATATATGGACTAATCACAATGATGTATCATTGCATGTCTTACCACCCACTATATAGACTCCAAATAAAAACATAATAAAAAATTTTAGAATTTTCTAATATTTTCTTCCTCATTATGGCACTACCATATGAGTTTATATTTGCCAGTGGGCATAAAATAAATTCTAAATAGATGTCAGACACCGTTGAAATTATACTTATTTTATATTGAAGTCATATGTTAACTGACAACATATAATATCTAACTATATCACGAATAAGAATGACAAATTTATTATTAATAATTCAGACTATAATACAAAATTTTCTTTTATGAAAATTTTAAAAATTTTTATATTATAGGACAAACTTATGTTTGCATACTTACTTATGTGCACTGTGGAATATTAGTATCAAGTTTAGCAAGTATAGAAATCACCATACATTTAGAATCATGACTGTTGAGATAAAAACTAAGTATTTGAAATATTAATCTTCTATTTCAATTCTATATTATTTGATTGTCTATATAAATCATAAGATTAATGTGAAAAAGATATAAAATATTTTAACATACATATTTATGTGCATAAACCAAGTACATATAAACTAAAGGGTTTATTCACAAAAAATTAACTAGTTTATTTATATATTACAATACGAGGTATGATAGTTATAGTCAAACTCCGAGTACAGACAAAGACATCATATTAATAGTAAATAACTTCTCTATTCAGTTAGCCAAATATAAATGATGGAATAGTCCATCGAATATAAAACGAGATGTCTCAATACTTAGTTACCGATTACTACTACATTCTATCAGATGATGATAATAAGAATTTAAATATTTTACTATAATAAAAATCATAAGAATCAATCTATCTCATGCTATCTAAAATGACACTTGATATTACTGACCCCCTTTAATGTCTAACATAGCATCAAAGTTTATTTTTTCTATGATAATAAATATTATTTCAGATAATATATCAAGATTACAACCAGATATAATAAAGAAACCTACATACATGATAGGCTTGAATAATTTGAGATTAAATATTCAAAATAAGACATAAGAGATGATGACAAATAATGATTCATGAGACATAGAAATTGAAAATATTAAAAATACTAATATCTTTGGATGTATTCATAATGATGATGATGATAATAATAATTTACATATGTATTAGCACAACCATACCACAAACACTAATTGATGATTTTTAATTCATGTGATTATGATACTGTATTAATTCTTATTTATTTTTGTCATTTTTTTTTATTATGATTTATGCACTTTTAATGTATTGGATATTTAGATAGTATTTATTATCATTTTTTATTTTGATATTTTTTTATTTTATTATGATTTAGCCATTCATTAGATTATGTTTTTATTTCTTTATTGTAATTAAAAGATTTTTAAAATTTTTTTTTGAACCAAACCAAACACAATAAAGCCATTATACCGATTTAATATTTAAAATTTTATTCAAATTTAAAAATTAAGCCTAAAAAACCAAAAGCTAAAAAAAATGATCGGATTCATGTTGGCACAAACCAGCCTTAACTGGCAAGGTACACCACAGGACCAACACCTTATGGGAACCATACAATGTCGGGCTACTATTCTAGTTCTCAAGTTGTGCCAGGCATGGCATAGTGGCACTGTCATGCCTCACTGAAATGAGTCATGCTGACATGGTACAACCCATTAAACATTTATAAAAACGAATAAAATTCTAAAATTCTTCATTCTAAATTTAGAGAATTTCTTTACATTAAAATAATATAAATTTTTTAATTTTTTTAATTTTTTTAATATTTTTGAAGGACAGAAATTAGACAATCATCATATTTCTACGATAGCATTGGAAACAAAGCTGATGAGTAAAATATTAGAATTAAAAAATATATTTTTTTTGACACGAAAAGCAACAGTCCATGCATGTCAATTTCCGTGTTGAAGTCTGTTATGTGATATCATAATGGGCACAATGATAAGGCACATGCCCAATTTTTTATTCGGGTTGGATGGAAAATACTCATTAGTCCATTTGTCCGTGACCCATGATTGCGGCCCAGTCTAAGGTCACAAATCATGTGCCTTTGGACCGTGCCTACTGGGTCAGGCATGCTTGTCGCGACTAACCCAATAAAAGGCATGGCCACACACGACCCAACACAACATGAGTCGTGTCTTGGGCCAGCATGACCCCGATTCAAGCATAATTCTAAACTATGTCATGCTGAGCCAGACATAACTAATTTGGGTTGAGTCTAAAGTAGTGTCAAGCTCGCTCGGAGTACTTAAGGCCTCTATCTCCAATAACATTACCTCATATGAATTATCATCATCAAATACTAAAATCAACTTTTACACATACATTTGAATTTTCAATTTTATTTTTTATTTATCAATCAATTATTATCAAAGTTTGTGAATAATATAATATATCGATGGAAGTCATAGTAATTATGTATCTTCCTTTCAACACTCGTTTGCATCTAATTAATTTTAAGTAATCAAGGAATTAAATTCATAATTATTATTATCACATTATAAGATCAATGAAAAATATTTTGCCTATTATTATGAATCTACACAAATTTTAATATTCATTAATTAAATTATGTTACATAAAATAATAATTATAATATTATAAATAATTATCACTTATATTCATAATTATACTCTAGTTTTTTATATCTCAATGCACTATAAAATCAAACACTTAATCACAAATATTTACAAATGTATAGTAGAATTTTACTGCAACCTACCATTCATCTGAATAATAAATATTAAAAATTATAAAAAAATTATAATTATACGAATTAGATCAAATAACATATAAATAAATAGCCTAGTAAAAAAAATAGCCTAATAATTTATTCTTCATAATCTGGATTACTAACTCATTCTCAAAAAGTCCATCAATATTTGATTCATATTTCATAATTCTATCATACTCTATTTTTAATTAGTCTCAATGAATTTATATTGATCACCTATAATCTATGTATCATACTCTATTTTTAATTTTCAATAAAGAATTATAGGTTTAAAAAATGCTTAGTTGTAAATAATAGCCTAACAATTAAATCTCACTCCTCCAAAGTCCAACCAATGATTTTGATCATCTCTATGTTTATATCTTTCATTTCATTGCAGCTTATCATATCAACTCTTTGCATCTAAAACTAAAATATAATGTTCCCCACTCTTCCTATTTGATTTTGTTGCATCTTGTACTTATAGCACGAATATGTTCATGTATTTTATAAAGGGTGTTTGGTTGAAATGCTCATATGAGTTCAGAGTGCTCCAAATTAAACTCTGTGTGTGTGTGTGTGTGTGACTCGTTTTAGATTATTTAGCATGATAACAGTTTTATTATTGCAAAATTTTATCATGATATTAGAGTTGGGATACTGATCTACTGTTACTGCCTCAACTTGCTATTTTGCTCCTAGTTTGTTGTCCACCACCAATGTGCCATCAGTTGCCTCCTCAACTACTAAATCCACTGCTGATAGAGGTTGACAATTAAATAAAAAACAATACATAAAAAGTCATTACAATGAAAAATTATTTTATAAGATCAAATAATGATCATTTAAAAGAACTAAAAATAATACAAATTTCTACTTTAATCTTAAAAATTAAAATTTCCAATTATTTGATTTTCTTGAGATTTATTGTTATTATTTTGTTTGTTTATTATAGGAGCACCCACCATATGTGGTCTGTTCCAGTCTCTTTTTGTTTATATATAAGACGTGCCAATCTATAGTAGTGAGTTTATTTTTTTCTTTTTACGTTTTTTGAGTGCCTACTTTTAACATGGTATTAGAGCAGAAGTTTTGACATCAAAACCCTAGGCGTGCTACAGTTTGGGTGGTGATACAATGTTGGCACACACTGTGCAGTATGTGTAGGGGCACACACAGTGACGTGCACTCAATGGAGAGACTCCTATGGTTTGGTGTGTGTAGAAGAGATGTGCACAGTACACACAATAGAGGCACACAATGACAAGCACTCGGTGGAGGCAGCAAAACCCTGGGCATGCTACAATGTGCATGGTGACTCGGTGGAGGTGCACAATGCAGTGTGTGTGGAGGTGCACACAGTTATGCACACTAAGTGTAGATACTCCGATAATGTGTGTCTTCATGGAAGAGGGGTGTACAACATACACAGTCGAAGCATGCATAGTGATGCACCCTCAGTGAAGGCAGCCAAACCCTAGGCATGCAAGAATGTGCATGGTGACCCAGTGGAGGTACACACTGTGCAGTGTGTGTAGAGGCACACAAAGTGACGTGAAATCGGTGAAGACCCTCCTGCAGTGTGGTGTGTGTGGAAGAGGTGTCCACAGTACATACACAGTGGAGGCATACATAGTATGCACAAGGGATGCCCATGCTGGGCAGTGATTGTAATGGCAAAGTGGTATGAATGTGGTGGTGTGCAATGGTGCAAACGTGAACAATAATGGTGCACAGTGGTGCAAACATGGACAGTGGTTCACAGTGTTGCAAACGTGAACAATGGTGATGCACAGTGGTGTTATCAGTTACAGAGGTGTGCTTGCAGTGGTGTTATCAGTTACAGAGGTGTGCTTGCAGTGGTGTGAAATGGTACGTGACAATGTGTGCAAATGTGTGTAGTGGCAGTGTGAGTACAATTTCTAAATTCTTTTTGAGCAGAATTTTGTGCAGAATATTAGTGGTGTGTATGCTAAAGATGCCAAACCATCATTGTCGTCAATCAAGAGAGCAAAGATGTGTGGTGCAAAATAGTACGTGGCAATGTGTGCAAATGTGCCATCAGTGCCCGTACACAAATATATGAGATTTTTCTTATAAAGCACATAATGCAAGAAAAAATTACACACATGATAAGCATTGGACTTTACTTGGTGGCAGTGAGAGACAGAAAGGATGTTTCTAGAAGGAATACACTGACTGTGCCTTATTTTTTTGTAAAAGGCAAAGATTTATTTTGAGGTACGTAACATGTTTCAAAATTCAAAAATTATACAACATACTATCAAATCTACTCATATTGGATCTTATATATGTACACTAACCAATCTTATGATACTTACCCAAGAAAACTATTTGACTTCTTTTTTTGAGGACTACAAATTCTAAGAGAGTTATTTCTATTCTCTTTTTTATCTCCGACTCACCCCAGACTTCTAAGTTATATACTAAAGAGATTACTCATGCTATATATAATTGAACTTTGTTTTTTTTTATTTAACATGCCCAATGATACTATTATATGAGTTAAGAAGAATACCAACATTAATATTAAGTTTATCTTTTTGACACAAGTTATTGATATATTCAAGTTTTATTATAATTTATTTTCAATTACTTATTTTACTAAAATACACAATTTTAATATCGTTTTCTCACATTTTGATATTTATGTACAAAACCAAAAGACCATACAAATGACTTCCTGTAGGAATGAACAAGATTGTCTGTAACTATTTTCTTCCACCCCTAAAAATCCCTCTAGTTTGATTACTATTTATCCACTTGTTATGCATTTTCAGCTTCAATATTTAATATTAGATAAACTAAATATTATAAAATCAAACATGAAGAAGATGCCTTCTATTAAATGTGAACCATGTCAATTAAAAGGTATGCGAAAAAAGTTTAACGAACACATCAAAAAAGTATGAACAAGAATTATACTAATTCTATCTGATTCATTCAGATATTTATAAATTTTGTTGGACTACCAAACATGTTGGTTTCTAATACTTGATATGTTTGTTAATAATAACATACAAATTATTTATCTTTAAAAAAATATCCCAAAATTTAGTCATTTATATAAAAATTTATCAAATAGTAAAAATATAATTTGAATATAGCATTAAAATATTAAGAAATAATAATAATCTAGAATATACTTCACACTAGTATTATATTTTTTTGAGTATAAGCTAATTTATCAATATATCATATGTTAGCACTCTTGTATAAAATGAGATAATTAAAAATAAAAATAAATATCTAATTAAAACACATATGATACTTCAAAAACATAAAAAAATTTTAGAAAAAATTTATAAATATTACACAAAAATAATATAATGATGATTGATCACTTATGAAATCTTTGTGTTACATATATTTATTAGATATCATACATTAGTATGATAATAAGTACCTTCATCCAAAAATGATATGTTTCATCTATAAGATTAATTAGATACAATCTCTCTAACTTTAATAATAAGATTGTCAAGATCTTTATCTCTATTAGACCATACTAATGCAGAAGTTTTGTGCACTAAGTATGACTTTCACCTCTACCTCATTCATCTCATATTATCTAATATAACTAGGAAAGAGAAATGTATTTTTCATCCAAGTTTTTTAAGTATGCTTATTTTATTTAGAATTTCTTTTTTGGTAGAAAAAATATGACACATACAATCAAATATGCACCTCTCAATACTCTAGTACTCAAGTGTATCAATTATATTCACCCGAGAATAGGTGAATTATTATGAGTGAGAAAATGACATTTTTGAGGATATGTCCCTTATTAAGAACTCCATCCAAGAAGATGCACCTGATCTAGTTTTTATCTCTCATTGAATAACAATTGAATCCATTATGACATTTAACACTACTATCATGATTGATTTTGAGGAGAGCAATGGGACATCTCATTGTATCTCATCAAACCATGATTCTATTGAGACTCTTAATTGTGTGAGTGAGGAAGAAGTTTCTAGTGAGAGTGCCTTAGAGACACAAGGTGCGAGTCTGCCCGTGAGAAGATTAAAGTAGAAAAACTTGATAATCTCTAACTAAATGGTTATACTAGACAAATATATACATAACATTTCTTAGTCGAGCCATCTACTATGTTAGTTGATCAAGTTCAAAGTATCAACCTAACATTTTTTAATATCCTATTGAAGGAATCAATGATATGTTCAATTATGCACATCCTGACATAAATACTTTCTTATTTTCATTTTAATAAAATATATTTTTATTTTGTATATTATCTTGATAGTTATAAGATTTTAGATTTTTTTTTTTTTTGTTGAGATACTTAATCATTGATGATGACAACAAACTATATTGAATAAGCTAAATACAAACACCTTTAATAATACATAAGATCTTATTTCAAACCCTCCAAGTAAGATTATAATAAATATAAATATGAAAATAATAAACTATGAACCTAAAAGGAAGGTAGATAAACTTAAAATCAAGTTGATGGTGAGAGAATTTACATAAACTTATGATATGAATTATTGAGATGTTTTTTTTAATATTATCAAGATGACCACAATCAAATTATTATTTTATATCATTTTTCATAAATGAACTATTTATTAGTTAAACATAATGAATACATTTTTTTTTGCAATAGCATTGAGGATAAAATATTTTATAAATCAACTATATTTTATTTCCACAAAAAATGCAAGTATAAGTTATAGAGTGCATAAAATTCTTCATGGCACGAAATGATCTCCTTAGATTAGATTATGTTATTTCTTTTTATCAGTCACTACTTTTGGTCTTTGAAGATATGTATTAAATTATTCTTGTATTTACAAATATAGATCAATGAGAAAAAATGTTATGTTAGTGATATATATTGGTTTTCTTATTACAGATAATTAATTATGTATATATATTAAGGTAGACACATAATTTTGAAGTTGCAACCTGAATGAAGTCACATCCTATTTGTGTTGTTGCAACTGAAATACTCAAAGTTCAGTGTCAGGATTTGAATTGTGAAGTCACAACTTGAATGAAGGTACAACTTATTTTATATTATTATGACTAAAAGACTTGAAGTATTAAGTTATGGCCTAAATTGTAAAATCACAGCTTAAATGAAATCACAAAATATATTCGGCATTACAATTGAAATAGTAAAATCACAACTTAATTGAATGAAGTCACACTCTATTTTATATTGTTTCAACTAGAAGACTTAAAGATTCAAGTAACAACATAATTATTTAATGTCATGGCATCAATGAATGAAGTGGTAACATGGATAAGATATCGTGACTTAGGACTTAAGTTTTAAAAGTTTTTTGTTTTACTATATACACATTTATAATTGTAAATACAAAGAATTGTAAAATAGCTGTTAATGATAAGTAAAAGTTCTATATTTCATTCTGTGTATTTTTTCTTTTCTCCCCACTTGTTCGCTTGTGTGTTGTATACTTAATCTTTCAAAATTTTATTCCCCCTTCCTAAACCCTAAATTACCATTATGGATCCTTACATTGTGTGTACTTCATCTCATGAATCCATATATTTAATATCAAACCCAAATATCCCTAAAAATGTTTCATAACACTCCTTCCAAATAGGAGTGTTCGACCAATATCAACCAAATATTTATTCATTCTTTTTAGTTATCCTATTCTATAAAAATTCCTAAATACAAGTTAGGTGTAGAATATCATAATCTACACATCTTTTTGACATATATTATAATATATTATCATTTCTTATTTTTTTAAAATTTTTATCAAATTAATTTTGTATCATTTTATAGAATATTTAAAAAATAAAAAAAATATTGATGTATCACGAAATAAAAATATTCAGATACATCATGAGTAGTCATCTATAAAAATAATTAAAAAATCTAAAGACCTCTCTAATTATATCTCTAATAGATCATCATACATCTGTGTGCATCTGATCAAATGGGTTCTTACTCACACTGAATTGACATGCAGGATAGGAATTCAATATACTTTCATAACTAATACACCTTACACTCTATAATATTAGTATTCATAAGACTATTATAAAATATTTTCAACTTGACTAATAATATATATTAAAGTTGAGAATGTATAAACAATGTGTCTAACATACTCAAACAACTATCACAAAATTTTACCAAAGGATAAAATATAGTCTATTCGACTCAATCTCAAAAAAAGTTTTTATTAGAGTATTTTAATCTTGCAAACAATTAACAAAAGAAAGAAAATAAAGTCAAAATCAAGTTTCCTAGATAAACAACTCATAAAAAAAGGATAACATGACAATTAAGAATAAAAAAGATACTCGAAAGAAATATGCAACTAAGTTGAACATTACCATGCCCAATGACTTTTGATGGATTGTCATTGATTGTTATAATATTTAAGAAGTATGAATCAAATGTAGTAAAAAATTGATTATCTATAATATTAGTATTAACTGGAAGTGTCAAACAGCTCGGACCAGCCCATTTTTTGATGGCCCAATTAGGCCATCATGTCATGTTGTGCCTGGCAGGACACGACTTGAGCAGAGCCGGCCCGACATGGCCAATCGTCCTAGTTTGTAACTAGTTCAGGCTAGGTCATACTTAGACTTGCAGAGTCGGGCCGTTATGAATTGGGTCATCCCAAACTTTAAAATCATTATAAATTTTAAATTGTAATACTAAAATTAAATTACTTAATTAATTAATTAAATTAATTAAATTTTATTAAATAACTAACAATTAAAAACTAATAATTCACAACTAAAAAAACATAAATATTATAAAATGACAATTAACAAAGCAAGACCAAGATTAAATAATTAAAATATAAAAAGAAATACATCAAAGATAAACTCATAAATATAAAATATGAATCTAATCCCATAATAAAGAATCTGAATAAAAAATGAACATGATAAAAAAATAGCAAGTTCAAGCGTCAGAGTCAAATGATAAAAATAAATAAACAAATGCATTTCAAAAATAATAAATGATAAATTTCGTCAGCGTATGATAAATGATGATATCAATATCACTAGTAGTAGGCCATAGGCAGTAAAGTAGGCTCAACTCAATACCTCAATCTCATCTCAATCATCAACAAAATCTCACGAATCATCATCAACAACCAACTCATCCACTCTTGTTGCAGTTGCAGCATAATTCTAGATGCCCAAACTCGAATCCTCTCAATTACTTATGCATGTTAAGACCTAATCAATATTTGACCGTAATCTCAATCTCCTATCTGAATTTATAATCACTACAATAAAAAAAATAGACTCTGATATTACGTTCGACACCGGAGAAGTCAATAGATCTTATATCATCTTAGACAGCTAAGAAACACGAACACGGACACGAAGATACGACATGACAAGATACGTGGATACGGAAAATTCTAAAAAACTAGAATACGGATACGGCTAGAATACGGCATGATAAAAAAAATAAAAATAAAAATTATTAATTATAAATATGATGTATTTTATAAAATTCATTAAATTAAATAAAATTAAATTAAATTAAAATATTTTATTATATAAAATAAATATATATTATTTATTTTATAAAATAAAAATATTTTATTTTATTTTATTTTATAAAAATATTTTATTTTATGCACATCCCCACACAAATACGCCTGCCACTGCCGCCCCCTCAAACATGCCCGCCCCTGCCTCTCCCCTCAATTTGCGCCGCCCCTGCCTCTCCCCTCAATTCGCGCCGCCCCTGCCTCTCCCCTCAATTCGCGCCGCCCCTTCCTCTCCCCTCAAATCGCGCCCGCTCATGCATCTCCCTCAAATTGCGTTCGCTCCCTGCCTCACCCTCAAATCGTGCCCGCCCCCTACCAGTGGCCAATGTCGCCCATGCGGCAACGTTGGCCACCCGACGTCGTCGGACGTCGGGCACTATAGGCATGGATACAACTGTCGTCTGCCGACGCAACCATCTGATACGCCACGTGGCGTATCGGATACGAATTGTGCAACGATACGTCACGTGGCATATCAGACACGTATCCTTGCCGTGTCTGTGTCTTGTCCACGTGTCCAGGTGTCGGACACGTGGACACGACTGTAGGGAGTCGTGTTCGTGCTTCCTTGTTAAACAGCATAGGATATGTGAACTCATAATTTCCACCACTATAAAATATTAAGATTTTTATTATCGATATGTGATATGATTAAATAGTAATCGATATCTAACTACCAAGATAGCTCATTCTTATTCGATGATTCACCATGTCGTTTCCTCATAACTAACTAAATAAAGAAGTCATCTCCGAATATGATATTCATGTCCGTACTCGGAGTCTTACTATTACTACCATTATACCTAGTATTATAATATGTAAATAGCTCAGACAACTTCTCGTAAATGAACCCTTCAAAATAATTTTGCTAGTTCATGCAATAGGATATGTAAGTCAAAATATTTTTTTACTCATTTCACATTAACCTTAGGATCTAAGAAGGCAGCTAGAGAATAAAGAGATAGAATGACAGACCAGTACTTTAAGTACTTAATTTTTATCTCTACAACTATATCGCTAAATGTCGGGTCATCTCCAAACTTTATAAACATACTATTAATGTTGCATATATACCTGAGTGAAATGTAAGTCGTGAAAGTATAAACTGACGAATATATGTTCATAGTGTCATAAAAAATCTTTAAATTTTTAAAAAATACAAAATATATAGCCTAGTCAGTGTAGAGGTTTCAAACGGGCCAGGCCAAGTTGGCCCAGTTTTAATCCACCCAACCATGCTACCATGTCGGGCCAGGCACAGTATAGGAACCATGTCGTGCCTGACTCAACACGGTTCTATGGAGGTCATGCCCAGCATAAGCCTATGGCCCAAACTCCACCTATTTCTGCCTGGTTTGGCCCGATTCAAGTCTGGCTGAAACCCTAATTTTTTAAAAAATTAGGGGTTCAACGAACCCCACCGCTCCGCCACACGTCTACACCCTTTCAGGGCTCAACGAGCCTTGCCCATCGGGCGTCGGCTCTTCGTGACCATGCTTAGTGAGTTATCTATGTGACATGCCCACGTGCTAGGCACTCATGTCGTGCGTAGCACGGCACGGCGGGTTGATCCCTCGGCCTGGCACGACACTACCAGTGCCAAGGGTGTGCCCGACACGGGCCCGGGCTGGGCCAGTGCCGATCCAACACTCTTACTATTGATGTAGTTAGATATCATGTGTTCATATCCAACACATGACACTAATATCAAGTATATGTAATTTCAATGATGTCTTACATCCGATTAAAATTTCTTCTTCATTTGACTCGCAAACAAACAAAGACTACTAAACTCTTGTTATTTAGGAGACATACCAATAAATTTTAATAAGTTATAGATTTTTTCTAAAATGAGGAAAACAATATTCATCCCGCTTATATAATGAGATTAGTGACATGACACATGTATCTGACGTAGAAAATCTCTCATAATGGTTCATCTTAAATAGTTCTAACAAATATTTTATTACTACTACATTATTAGATACATTATCGAATATGATATTATATATTTTATTTTGAATATTATATTCTCTAATTCTTATCATGCAGTCATATATAACCGGGTCATCATGAAGATGTGGAATCTTAGAGAATACTAATATTTTTTTATTTAATAGTCCATTTAGAATCTATATTGTAGGCGGTAAGGCATGAATTAGATGAATCATCAAACTAGTCCAGATATCGAACATCACGAATACCACTCAGCTATAATATCTAAATTCATTAATTATTTTTTTTTCTAAATTTTAGTATTTTAGTATGTCGTTCCTATGTGTAGACCTAGTAATCTTACGATATGCAGACTGAAAATAAATTTACATGGTACTAGAAGTGTCAAACAAGTCGGGTGGCTTGACCCAGCCCGAGGCACAGCCCAACTTAGTCATTTGTGGCCCGAAACAACTCAGTCGTGCATGGCTAGGCATGACTTAGCCTTGTTGGGCCAGCTCACGACACTACTCGTGTCATGCCGGGCCGAGGGTCTTCGGCCTACATGCCTTTCCAGAAATGATCCAGGTACCTAGCTCATGGGCACGGCATGGGCAACACACCTGATGACCGACGAAATGACATTCAATGGAGGATTACGTGATGTCACCCGATGGGCAATGGCTCGGCAGGCCCAATGGGGATGGTGACGCAAGTCTCATACCCTAATTTTTAAAATTTAAATTAACCTAATTTTGCCCCGATCTAGCCCGAACTTGGGCTGATTTCAAGCAACGGGCTAGGTGTCAACTGGGCCGGCACGAGGCACGACACGATTTGGCAGTGCCTGGGATGGCCTGGCACAAAAATTTCCCGTGCCCAGGCTCGTGTCGTGTCGTGCCAAGGCTAACCGAGCCTCGTGTCGTGTCGTGCCAAGGCTAATCGGGCCTCATGTTGTGCCTGGCCCGGAACAATACCATGCCAACCCTAATTTTTTTTTAAATTTGGGTTTCAGGCACGCCAAAATCCTAATTTTTTTTAAATTAGGGTTTCGGGCGAGCCGAAACCCTAATTTTTTTTAATTTAGGGTTCGGCCCGACTAGGCTGACCCGGCGGATCCTGTCGCGGGCCCATACCGAGCTAAACTCCACAAAATCGTGCATAGCCCAGCACGAAAGCACGATCAGGCCTGAAAAAAATGAGTCGGGCCGGCCCGACACATCCCTTTTGAAACCTCTACCACGGTCCATGTCGGCCCTACCCTCCAAATAACAATGTCGTACCTTGCAAGGCAAGTGAAACTGGGTGGGCTTGAATTAAACGAGCTGAAATGGCCCAGCCCGACCATTTAACACCTCTACATAATACTCATTATCCTTGAATCTACCAAAAATCTATTCAGAAGATTCATCGTGGTGATCAATTTGATCATATCTTTCCTCCCTAACTTGTTGTGGTATATGAAAGGGATCAATATCGAGGTTAAATTAGATCTAGCTTCAAAGAATCAACCATGAGTCAGGTTTGCCTAGCATTTAGTGAATCATATTTTTTAGTGTATTGTTCAATATGCCTCTTGAGATGCCCAATTTCACACGAACTCTTACCGGTTAAAATTTTTTTATAATATTTGTATTGTGCGGATTCTTCTTCGGTACTGCTAATATTTTTTTTGTTGTATTATATTAAAGTGAATTCAAACTATTGATGTTCTTCTAATTTTTTATTTTTTTTAGATATTTAGGTCGTGATAACTGGAAAAACAAAAATTTTGATGGCCCAGGACCTTTCCATAGGGTTTTTATTATCTTTATTATAATTGTTTATGATTATGTTTAAATTAATTTCGTTATCATAATTAAAATTATTATTTATCATTTTTATTTTTTATTTATTTTTTAATTATATTATATTTAATTTTTTTAAATTAATATATTAATTAAAATTAAGTAAACTAAAAATTAATTTTTAAAGTTTAAAGTTTAAACTAACATCAACTTAAATTTAAAAATAAAACTTAACTAAATAATAAAAAAAATACTCGTAAATCATTATACATAAAATAAATTTGCTTTTTTTATGTTTGTACTGCACCACAATTGACATGTCACACTTACAGCCCACAGTCCACACCTGAGTCCCTAAAACTGAAAGCCGAAAGCGAGAAAAAAAAAATCGAGAGGAGACGAATAACGAAAAAATATGAGAAAAAAAGCAATATTAAAAACCTTAAATTAATGAATGAGGATGAGAAGATTTATAGATTTGAAAAGTATTTTTTTTAACAACTTTTTTGATTTTTTTTTTTTTTTAAATTTGGGTAAACTCCTTAGGGTCGTTGAATTCTGCCTCTTAGTCGTTGAGGACAAAATCCAATGGCCAACATTTAATTTTTTTTTTTTGGACCATTTGGATCAGTTCGACTGTCGAACCTACCCAAATGATCACGGGTTCCAAAAGCTTCGGTTTCTGAAACCCTCGACCATAGGGCTCGAGCTGGCACTAGAGAAAATGGACTGACATGTCAGGTTGGGTTACGAGACCAACAGAAAGTCGGGCTCGAGCCTAGGGGTTGGGTGTCGAACATCGAGGGGGAAGGGGGGAGGGGCACAATTCGGGTTGTGCCAAATTCAAATGCCCTCGGGCTTGGGTACAGGGCCGTGCTTGGCCCGATAAACCTAGGCACGGCACGACACAAACCGTGCCATGAGCCCGCTCAGCATGGGCACGAGTCCGAACCGTGCCGTGCTAGTCACGGACAAGTCGGGCCAGACCCGCGCTGCCAGCCCATTTAACACCTCTAGCTATAATGATGGGAGGATTCTATGAGAACCCCTTGAAGACTCCAATATTTTGCTTGTCTCTCTCAAATTTATATAGTATTCTTGGCCTCCTCCCTAAATTTAGTATCCTACATCTATGTCTAGTGTGATCCATCTTCCTATAGTGTATACACTGATATGTGCTCTACTCTGTCTACCTCTATTGTGACATTATTTCTTTATACTCAAAGCACCAACTAAAATTCAAATTTCCAAATATGTATCTAAAACTTAAACATATATATCTTCCCCCAAATGAATAATAAATCTCAACTTAATTTTTTATTCTTCGTTTAAATCTTAAATTGTATAAAATTAAAAAAATGTCTCATAACCCTTATTTGGATAATTCCTAAAACCCTAATTTTGAGATTTGAATTTCCCAAAATCCCAAATAAAAAAATTCTCCAAAATCAAATTTTCGTCCACCATGCACCTCCACGATGCCTTCAAAGTGTGTATGTTATGCACTCATGTTTCATATAGTTGTTTTTTCTAAGGCACAATAACTTGTAAAAAAAAGTAAATTTACTAAAATTATTTTATTTGTTTTAAAGACAATCTTATCTCATAAAAAAAATAAAAGAAACAACAATCTCTAGATTCAATGCATATGCAAAAAGAATTTCCAATCATTTCTCTCATTATTCTCTATTATAATAGTCAGACAATTAGACATATAACATCCAATCCATTATTTCACTACAAGATGAATCATATAGAAATTATTTATTTATTTCTAAGTAAGAAAGTCAATAATGAAATTATTATCATTATTATATTACTAGAGCATATTAATAAACTAACACATTTACAAATGCCTTAAGAAGGTATCTACTTACTTATCTTTCTTCAAAGCTTAGTATTCTGAATATTTGCAAACCAATTTGAGGGAGAGATATTACTATTTAACTTGTTATAATTAATCCTACTTCATTAATGCCTTTATGGAAGGATATGGGATCACCCATCATGTGAGTTAGCCCAAGTTTTTTTCCATCTTCTAAATATAATATTTAAATTTCCTTTGCATTCTATGTTTTCCATTATATGCAGTTCCATTTGATTGTTTTTAGTTTCTACAAAAAACCATTCATATGGCCTCAACATCACTTCTTTTGTAAGAATAAAAGAGTTGAGGGTCCAAATGAAGTTTGCAAGTGATCGCCATCATTAACTACAGTGATACTACAACAATGATGCATCGTGAACGTATAAGGCTTCTTTCTAGTGTTAAAACAAAATAGAATTAATTATATTTCAATAATCATGAGGTCAATGACACACACACACATATGAGAGAAAGAAAATGATATAAACTTAATAAATACATTATCAATGCAATATAAACACCCAACAAGTTATTTATATTGGTTTATTTTCTTTGCACAATGGACATAAGAGATTTTAATATTATATGTAGAATACTAAGTATAGAATTTCTAATTGAATACATTTAATATTTTTCACAAATTACTCTAATATCATTTCACCTAATTGATATTGTCTAACAATATAGAATTGCAAGATTTGAAAATTAAAAGTTGATAAACATTAACTAACGCCAAACAAATGAGCATCAACAACCAAAAATACAAAATTACCTATTGCCATCCGGATGAAGCTCGTATATCTTATTGTTTTCATCTATAGCCACCAAATATCCCAATGATGACAAACCCTAGAAACCCAAAAAAAAAAACAAAAATAAAGCTCACCGTTAATTGAGTAGACAAACAAAAGAGTACACTAAATTATATATAACTTAATACAAAAAAATGTATTATCAATTAGATGTGATAAAACAAGCTAGGCCAAATGGGTTGGCCGGTTGCGGTAGCCCAGCCAACCCAACTACTTTTTTTTATTTTTTTTAAATGGGTCGAGACCAATGGAACTTATCCTTGCCCAAACATAGGGGTATGTGGACCAGACCTATGCTTTTAAATCACAGCAAGATCTTGCCCACCCATTATGACACTTGTATCATAAATACACAAATGTCACAAAGACATCCTTCGAATTGAAGCATGTGTATCATAAACACAATTTGGAGAGAAAGTAGTGATATGAGTACCTCAAAAAAGTTTCATGAAAATACCTATAAATAGAACTCAGGTGAATACTTATGTAGTAAATAAATTAACATTGAATCTTCTATCAGATGAATGAGAAATAATCCTAATATATTTCTTCAATTCATGAAAAATTATATTATAAATAAATTATTAAGGCGCCCTACCTATTACAAAAGAGTAACAAACCATATCAAGTTTATAGTGCACGTGATATCAAGTGCATGGAAAGAAGACAAGTTAGGGGCACCATGGTTAGCAATAATAAATCTAAATCTGAGTTTTGTTGTCATTTATTATTTATTATATTTATTTTTTATTCATGTATCATGGATGAGATAAGCTATCTTGTGGGAAGTCCTATATTAGCTAGCCTTATATAAGGGCTTAAACTGTATATGTTTTAATGAAGTGTGATTTCATTATGTTAATTTTCTTTTAGTTTGTTTTTTAATATTGTATCAAATCTAAAACCCCATAGGTACAAATCCTAGGGTAAGGGTACAAAGCTATAAGAAGAGATGCACATGCATGGTGCTAGCACAACACATGTTAGCATGCACGCCACAATGCGTGCCACTACATACAATTTTCGCACACCCATAGTGTGCGACAAGTATCGACACCCACTACATCGACACTATAAGAAGGAGATGGCACCAAATTTAAATTAATTTGAGTAACAATAAGTGACAATCATGTTTTTTGGGCCCAAAATACTAATTTCTTCATGAGGCAATGTATACATTTGGGCATAGGCAATAGTAGATTTTTTGGGTGACAATAAGTGGTAATCACGTTTTTAAGCCTAAAACCATAATTTCTTTGGGGGTGATTTCTCTAAAACACTAATTTTTAGGAGTGGTAAATTCAATAGTCTATTCATATTACAAGTTATCATTCTCCACTTATTAGATTTTTTTTTTTTTTTGTTCTTGAATATTGCGATAAGCCGATAACCAATATAATTCTCTCAAAAATTTTTTGGCACAATAATTATCAATTTTAACTCCTTATTTTTTTCTTTTGAATTACTTATTTGTGATTATCTTGTTAGTCTTATTTTTGTGAATTATTTTTCTGGATAACTTGTCTCTGACTTTATTTTATCTTCTTTCAATTTTAGTTTGCATTATCAAAAGACTTTGAGTGATACTTTTATTATTGAGCAAAGTGAACTACATGTCTTTTCTCCTACAATTGAATTTCCCGATAGGTATTTGAGTGAATTGGACCATTTGCTTGTTCATTCTTAATTTAGTTATATATTATAATCCAAGTTGAGAATATATTTTTCTAGTCACAATGATATTTTTACCCTATAATATGATACATGTAAGTTAGAAAAACATATTAGAGATTCATTTTCTATCCACTAGACAAATATTAGTACAGATATATTCAATCTGATATACTCAAATATATGAAAATTTAGTATGGATATGACTAAATTAGTATTTGATTATCTTTACTAATTACTACTTATAATATATATTAATATTTCTTTTTCATATTAGAATATATATTTTTAATTTTTTAGATATTTCATAAAAATGATAAAAAATTCATAAAAATACAACTAAATCCATTACCATTCTTTTCTTACCTTTAGTTCTACTTGGACCACAAATTTGTAAAGAAAATCACGCATCCCCAATATTCGATCATGTTGGTACTCAATATGATTTTACTCAATAAATTATCATACCTACCAACAAATTTAGATCATATTGAATCTATAAAGGGTGAGAGTTCCCGAGTAGGGAGATCTTATTCATACTCAAATGATGTGGTAGTACATAAGTCTGCACCAATATAGACTCATATTAAGTCAGCAACTAGTAGACTTGATCATCAGTAACTTGATCTATACCAAAAGAAAGAGACATGTCAAACCTTATCAAACCACAAATAAATTTATTAAAAAGTCAGATGATCTTGCAACCAATTCCTCTAATCTTGAGACACTCTTCATAAAGATATAGAAGTTATACTTAGTATTCAATTCTACATATTTTATTTATTTTATTATTTCTCTTGATGATACTAGTATAGTCAAAAAAACCTTTAAAGCATTATCTTCTCTAGGAAAGCATCATGCCATAATAAAAAAGATTAATATCATATATTCTAATGAAACTTGAGAACTAATATCATGATATTCAAGAAAATCTATTACTAATAGTAAGTGAATATTCACAATAAAGATAAGTCTAGATGAGAAGAGAAAACATCTTAAGATGAAACTTACAAAGAGAAGATATACTCAAATATTTGGTGTAGGCAATCAAGATACTCTCCAAGAGTCAACATAGCCTCAATATATATTTTTAATTTTTCTTGTAGTATCTCACAGTTAGATTATATACCAGCTAGATATGAAAAATATATTTATTCATGTTGACATTGAGGAAGAAATGTATATGAAGCAACTATTAAATTTTCAAGTAGTATAGTTAGGCATAATTTATAGATTATAAAAAATATTATACAACTTGAAATAGTCATTAAGAGTCTGGTTTACAATATTTTAATAGGTGGTCACTTTGTTTGGATTACATAAGTGTATTATTGATTTTTCATTATTTTTCCAAAAAAGTCCTAATGAAAAAAATGATATTGCTGATTGACTACGTGAAATATTTTAATTATGAAAAATAACAAGTTAAGAGTTATCCAACTCAAGAGTATTTTTATTCATAATTTTAATTTCAAATAAAAAATATTGGAAGACATTTTTTTATGGCATAGAGATGACTTATTCTAAGAGGGGTTTCATTTGGTTATAGAGACAATATGTATTTAATACCCTTGCTGAGGTTAGTCTTTTGAGATGTGCTCCAACATATACTCTTATTGATCCAGGTATTAACTTCACTTATAATGCAATATCTTCAGTTAACTTTACTATTTATAAAAAAATTATTGAAAAAATTAATTATCTAGCTATAACCATACCAAATATAACAAATATATTCAGTATAATCAATTATTTTTTAGATTCTTCATAACAAGTTTACATTGACACAACTCTTCACATACAAATGTATGTGAAAAAGTTTCTAGATCTTGAGATTTTTTTAAGGAATCATGAATATTTGTAATTAATTGGGTACTCTGATTTGAGTTTGGTACAAGCATACACCAATAGAAGATCTACAACAAGATTTTGCACTTTTCTTGGAGACAACATTATCCCTTAGAAAAGTAGAAGAC
This sequence comes from Sapria himalayana, assembly GCA_029783825.1. Taxonomy (NCBI): domain Eukaryota; kingdom Viridiplantae; phylum Streptophyta; class Magnoliopsida; order Malpighiales; family Rafflesiaceae; genus Sapria; species Sapria himalayana. The sequence continues at coordinate 200,685 of JAREIK010003127.1, read as the reverse complement.
AGATATTTATTTCGAGATCCAGTATAAAAATAGAATTCATAGTAATAATGACAATTACTTATGTGATACTTTTAATATAACATCTACTCTAAAAGATCAAATATATTTTTTATATTAGATATATGTGTCACATAATAAATTAACACTATAAACTAGTTTAAAAATAATTACCTACTCATTAGAACATATAAAAAATATACTCAAATATAATATGATATTTTATAGATTACAAAAGTTTTACACTAAAATATCAAGCTTAAAAAAGAAATAATTTTAAATAGAAATCAAATATCATTAAAATTATATATACCTTATATTGTATTCATATGTTAGCTAACAACATATGATATCTGATTATATTAATACTAATAAAAATATTAGTAAAATTATCTTTGAATTCATATTTTGTGTTACTTTTAAAGGTAACACAAAATATGCTTGATGCTATTCTAACATCTTTGAATTGGAGTGAAACTGTAGTTGGATAATAACTTTATATAAAAAATAATATATTAACAAATGCTGTTAGCAAAATATATAAGCGAACCAAAAATATTAAGATATGATATTTCAAGACCAAATAATTCTTCACCATTTTCACAGTAACGAAATAAGTCCTATTTTTCATCAAATGAATGGACAATTATTGACGAACTTAAAGGATATATTTTATCCAAATAATAATAATTTTAAAATTTCTTAGTATATGCTAATTGATGAACTAAAACTTCAATAAAAAAATGTTAGATCTATCGAGATAAAATTTTATTTTCCCAATATCTTTCATTTTAAATTCTCTTTCCAAATATTTTACTGCTCATATACTCTTCAGGATTTCAATAAGATTTATATCATAAACATAAACAATAATAATTGCATATTAGGTTTTTGACTTCAAATGAGCTCTTCAAGAGGCAATTGTACCACATATGTCAAAGTTACTTCAATCCATACAAATATTATTATAATTTGATTGAGTACATATTACAAGATTATTATTTACTTCAAACATTTTAAGTCATTCAGAAATTTTAAGATCCATATAAATAAGTTGTGATAACATCTATGAGATGTATATCTAGTTATAATCCTATAGAGGTTTCCGCCAAGCTTATTAAAAAGTAAAAAGTGATTAGTTCATGACAAGAGAATATATTTCCTTAAAGTCAAGACTAAGTCTCTATAATAAATCTTGTACTACTAATCACATTTTATATCTTATGATTTTATTATTTTCATTGCACTTTTGAATAAATATCCATGTGTACCCTAAAAGCTTTACACATTTAGGTATTTGGACTACAAGTTCAAAAAAGTCTCATTTCATTAATGAGTTTAATTATGTCTATATAATTTCTTTATTTTAGCCAATCATTCTATTTCAATATTCTTCCACATTTTATGATTTGGAGTTTTCATCATTTCTTATAATGTTTAAGGCTAATTGGTAGGTAAAAATATCATTGATAATAATTTTATTTTGATCTCATTTTTCTCTATTGTGCACATAATTTATTGAGATTTCAAAATTTTCAAATAACTTTGCTTCTTTTAGAGATTTGTTAGTTTTTCATCTCTTCAAAAGTTATTTGTTCAGTATATTCCTCCACATGTGCATTTTGCTTTGTTGTTGTTCTTCTCTTTTAGGGAGCTACTTCTTTTGACCCAATTAATCTCTTATACATCAAGTATGTTTTAGATTTATAAGTTTTCTCTCATTCAAGGATCTCAATCCATGTTGAAGCCTCCATAACTAAGGATTAAAATACCAATTTCTACGAATATATTGATACTTATATTTTATGGATATATTTAATATATCAAAGATATATCGATGTGTATTTGTATATGAACATCAATCAAAGATAGATATATCAATTTTGATAGATATTTTGAAGATATATTGGTGGATATATCAAAAAATTTTATTACTATTCACAACTAGGATATATGACTTTGTCACTTTTTTTATATCAACGAATACATATAATAATTAATTTATAAGATTTTATAAATGAATGATCATTTGAACTTTTAATTCATATTAATTTGTATGAGAATCAAAATAAAATAATATAAATGCATTCCATTTTATTCCTTGTCATTCTTCTAAAATCAACTTTTTTGTCCTTAATGGCAAGAATACAATTTTATTAAAAAGACAATTTGTAGATATGATCCTAAAAATTTTTCTTGTTAAGAGTTTCAAATATCTTATGATATACAAGGAATCAAAAGTTACATATATCTCAAGTCTAGTTATGATCATATTTTAGTACGTTGTAATACATGAGATATAATTAGTATATGAACTGTAAAACCAAAAACTCAAATAAAAAATATTTAATTATTTACCCAATATAAATTATAAATGAAAGTACTAATAATAAGATATTAGTCTAATTCTTATTAGACTTGCAATACATATAATACCATGTCTCCAAGTAGATACTAGTAATTTGATCTTCATTAATAATGATCTAGCTATTAATTGAAGACATTTAATCAAAAATTTTATTAAATCATTTTATGTATTAAAATGAACAACATAATGTTCAATATTTATCTCAATTGATATATAATAATCATGTAAATCTTATTGTCTTGATTGGATAATCAATAAATTATATTCTTAATTTAGTTATTTGTGTAAGGAGCCTAGCAAATATAATATTTATTATGATTATAAAATACATATGTGACGATCTTAGTTGAGACATTTATTAGGGTCATCAAATAACGTAAAGGTCTATATGATGGATGAATACACATTCACATGTATCCACGTGTATTCTTTCTAAAAAAATTAATGATTCATATATTATTTCATTAAATAATGATATTACTATTAACTTATCTTATGAACAAGGATCACAAAAAAATTTATTGAACATAAAATCTTCTAGTTTTTTAAAAAATATCCAAGTAATTATTCTATGATTTACCACATAATTGAAGATCTAGGTAACCTAGCCTATTATGCCAAAAAATAAAAATTTTTAAATCAAACTTCTAGTTCATCATAATATATGACTCAATTGAAATTAATATAGGTAATTATGAATTTTCTTTATTACTTTTATTTATAGTTTTAATATGATATCCATTTCTGTAGATATTTTTAAAACTAAGTAAATTTTTTATTGATTTATTAGAATATAATGCATCATCATTAATATAGAATATAGTTCTATTTATTAGTATTAAGGTGGAAGAGCTAATAAATATTTTAACATACATATCCATATGCATGAACCAAGAATACTAACCTAAAAATTTTATTCATGAAAAATTAACTAACTTATTTATATATTATAATACTATATATGATAGGTATAGTCATAGTCATAAATAGACATGAATACAATATTCAAAGACAATGACTTCTTTATTCAATTAACTAGGAGTAAACGATAGAGTAGTCTGTCAAATAGGAGCAAACTATCACGATACTTAGATAATAATTACAACTCAATCATATCACGTGAAAATAATAAGAATTTAAATATTTTACTTTGGTAGAAATCATACAAATCTACTTATCTCGTGTTACCTGAGATGACAAGTGATCTACTGATCCCTCTGATGTTTAGCATAGTATCAGAATTTATTTTTTTTATGATAGCCAATATTATTTGAAATAAAAGATTAAGACTACAACCAAATATTATAGAAACATTTGCATGCATGAATAACCAAGAAGATTTGAAATTTAACATTCAATATAAAATATAAGAGATAATAATAAATAATGATTCATAGGATATGAAAATCAAGAATATTGAGGCCACCACTAGTGATATTTTCAGATACATACATGATGATAATAATTTATATCTGGATTCACATAAACATACCACGGACACTGATTGATGATTTATTTGATTTTTAATTTTTGTATACAATTATGATATAATACTACTATATTAACATTATTTTTTTTATTTCTACAATTTATTTATTTGATTATGATTTATGCACTATTGTTATATTACACTTATTATCTTATTAGTGATGTTTCATCGTATTTTATAAATATATATCATTTAGTGTATATCTTATATTTTACTTTTGTTTATGAAATAAAATAATTTTTTTATTATTTTATTTGAGTCAAACATTATAGCAAGACACGAATAAGCAATTTCTAAATAATTTTTTAATTTTGTATTTTTTATAATTTTTTTAAGTATAATATTTTAATAAAATAATTTAATAACAAATTAAAATTTACAAAAAATTATATTTTATTTGAATTTAAAATTTAGCCCAAAACCCAAAAACAATACGATCTTATTCGTGCCGACACAACCCAACATGGCTCAACATTTTCCTAGCCAAACAAGCCTTGTTGGGCCAAGTTTAAACTTTCTCATGCTTTGTCTAGCACGACATGACACGGTGACATGGTTAGGCCAATTTGAAACTGGTCATGCAGGCATGGTATGACCTGTTTGACACATCTACATGGGAGCTCATCCCCTTACAAGCTGGCAACACCCCACATTAATTGTTGTTGAGTTTATACGATTAAGATCAATCCAGATGATTGGGTGGATCATGTTAAGGCTCATTTGATTACCAAGAAGTATACTTAGATATATATGCCCAATTACTATCAATTGAACATAAAGATAACTTTCTCCATGAAGACATGATTGAGAGGTACATATGTGAGTAATCATATGGATTTATTGCTTAGTTGACTTGCTATGCAGACTACATCATTCCTTATATACCCTAAAGCAGTCCCCTTGAGCTTAATTTGATCATTTTAGCTATGTGATATAGTAGTTCGATATGACTCAAAGCACATTAGACCACTATGTATTCTATCATCATACAACATCAAGACAATATATCGGTATGATTATTAATGTGGATGATATTTTTATAACAAGCAGTAACATGATGGTATTCAAAAACTTAAAAAATATTTCTTCAGTTACTTTCAAACAAATAACTTTGGAAAATTCTAATAATTTTTGTGAATTGAGATGGCTCAATCTAGTTCTAATATAATTATGTCTTAGAGGAAGTATGTCTTGGATATATTAGAGAAAACTGATATGCTAGACTATAAACCTGTAGACACTCATATGGATCCAAATGTTAAGCTTGAACCTTGATAGGGAGAGCCTATATGAGATCCAAGGAGATCTTAACGATTAATGGGAAGACTAAACTATCTCACCATCACTCAACTAGATATTTCATTTCATGTAAATATAATTAGTCGATTCTTACAATCATAATATGATAACCAATGGGACGCCGTGAAAATAGAGATCAAAGGAACACCGGGCCAAAAGGTGTTACATGAAAATAGAGATCATAGCTAAATTGTTGGATATAATGATGCAAACTAGGCAAACTCACCTGCAGACAAACACTGCTTTAAGATATTATAGATTTATTGAAAATAAATTAACATCTCAAAAAAATAAGAAATAAGATATAATGTTCAAATCTAGTGTTGAGCTAAGTATCGAGCTATTACTTTGACAACTTGTAAACTTATATGACTCAAATAGCTACTTCAAGAGCTAAAATTTAGAAATGATGAAAAAATGATGCTTGTATGATAAACAAGCAACTCTACATATTGTATCCAACCTAATATTTCATGATTACTAGTTTTGTCAACTTAGGTGACCAACTAGTAGATATTTTCCTCAAGTCTCTCTTAGGTTTAAAATTTGATTCAATTATAACAAGCTTGATGCATATAACCTATATGCTCCAGCTTGAAGAAAAGTATTGAGAATCATTGATTTATTTCCTATTTTTCTTGTATATTATTTTTTTTATCTTTACTAAATTTATTTATTTTTTTGTCTTCCTAACCTATATAAATAGGTAGGACCTATCATGTATTTCATTCATTCAATAAGAAACAAACATATTCTTTTCTTTTCTATTTTCATCAAGTATTAAAATAAATTATATTTTAGATCTTAATTAAATTATATCTCCCTCTCAATTCTAAGCTGAAGTCTAAAACAAGATATTTAATTTAATAACCTTTACTCTTCAACTTTATAAATAACCATTAAAATAAATTTCAAATTGATGTATATATAAACAAATACAGTAACACGCACACACACTGACACATATGTACATATATATGAAGTATCACTCATGTCCCATTGCATTAAAAGTGACAAATTCCATAATTGTTATTTATCCAATTATTTAATGTTGTTAAACTTATACCTCATTAAACATAATTTACAAGGTCATTCAGTACGACTTATTTTACAATTGTACTAGAAAGTTACTTAAAACATCAAGCAAGAAAGAATGATGGTACGAGGTTACAACTTATCCAAAAAAAAAAATTCATTTATCCCACCTGAATAACAACAACAGTCTCAATTAATTGTTCGCCATTGGTTTCTCGTATGATAACATCTTGCCCACTGCATATCCAAATCAAATAAGAAATAAATAAGCTATTAAAATGGTGTTGAAAAAAAACATAAAATTGATAGAGATTCTAAATCATTTTAAATTCACAAGTTGTCAAATGTAGGCCCTCAGTGATAAATTTAATTGCCATGGGCTAATATAAGCAATCAATTTTAGTAAACCATCATGTCTCTCATCATTTGTTCTTCGTTGTAATACTTATGTCAAATTTGTTTCATGGCCCGTGAGCTATCAATGAGAAGGAAAAACATAATTCAGGGTTAAAAACTTCACTTATTTAATGTAAGATGTGGTTTGATTTGTAAGATCATCACAATCACTTTTAGACAAAGCGAAACAGTTAGAATATATTATAAAAAATTAATGGCATATAAGATCACCACTTCTAAGTATAATAAAAAATTTTAAACCTTAAAATCACATCTATTAATAATGCTTAAATTAACAAAAATAAAAGAATAATTAAAAATTATGTATGTATAGAAAAAAGAATAAATGGACTCTTATAGATCCAAGGCACACTATATGTAACCTAGGAAAAAAATAAAGTAAAAAATAAAATACTACTATCAACAATCATCAACTTATGCAAATATATCTCATATGATTATCACAAAAAAGTATGTGACCCAAAATCCAAGGCACACTTCCTGATTATCACAAAAAAGTGATCATATGATGTGAAGTGACTTACTTGATCTCTTCAAATAAATATATGATCCAAAATAATTCATAAGATGTTGAAATTTTGGTTATACACTTTATCTAAAGACTAAATATAAAAATAACTATCTATCTTACGTTACCATGATATAATTCTTTCTCAAAAAAAAAAAAACTCCCATTGTGGTTCATATGTTCAAAGATGACCAATTCGAACCAGAATAATCATGACTACTAAAATAAATCTTAAATCTTAATAAATTTTTCATGTATCTATGTTCATGATCACAAAAATTAATCCTTTGTATCCTAGATTTAAAAAAAAACTAAGTGATATCTTCATATAAATCTATTTATCTAAATCACTTTCAAAGAAAAATTGTGTAATTGATAAATAGATCACAAAATTATATATCATACTTCTTATACCAGCATACCCTTATAAAATGAGATGATAAAAATAAAAAATAAACATCTGATTGAGACAACTCAGATGCTCCTATTTGGGATATATATTCAAAAATATTTTTGGAGAAAATCAATTTTATCCATAAACAACCTCATCAACCGAATACTCTCTTCAATTATTTCTCAAAGTGCATTTTTTTAGATATTATATCTTTTAGAGATATCATTTAACTTGTCTCCTAAAATTCTTTTGAGTTCTTGTTTTGATTATAATCTCTCTCCAAGATGAGACAATTTTACACCCAAATCCTTAAAACATACTTTCCTTGGATATTATAGTACCTAAAAGAGTACAAATATTTTTTTACCAATGATTGATAAAATTTTAATGAGTACTAGCAATATCTTTTTTGAGTAATACTTATTTTTTAGTGAGCCTAAACATAATGTGAATCTCGATGTTACATCAAGGCCCATAACTTTTTTCTCTCTCATATAGTTTCACTTATACCACTAATTAGTAGAGACAATCACTTAATGGCTACATCTAAACTTATGAGTCAACATTGTTATTGTGGGCTTGGCACAACCTAGCATGTTTGGCATTACTCGAGTTGTTGAAGGGCCAACAAATTACAAGCCATGATGGGCTACCTTTTTTTGGAATAATGTCAGCACAGCATAACCCCTCCTACAAATCGTGTAGTGCTAAGCATGACATGGTTTCATGTTTGGGCCTAAAAAAATGAGTAATGTCGGCCCGACATGATCATTTGACACCTCTATACCGAGTTCATCTATCTACTAGAGGGTAAGTATCCTAGTAGTTCACACAAAATATCTAAATAAATTTTCTCACTACGAATCTTGGCATAAGACAATATATCTTCCCATTCAGACTTGTGTTTACAGTAAATAACCATATTCAACCAACAAAAGATTTTTTCGAAGATCCTAATACTAATTCCCAAATTCTATTAGAATGAAAGACATGCATCTCTTTTATTATGCCTAGCACCATCCTTGATAAGATGATGACTAACATGGAAACTCAAGTGTCAAAGTAAAATCAAGAGATATATTAAAAATTAAAATAAAATAAATAAAGTCAAAAGTACGACAAAACATATGAAATCTAAATAGAGTACAACTTATCTATCCCTTCCAAAAAATAATCAGAATATCAATATCAGAGAGAATAGTTGCATGATCATCTAACTCCTTGAATGACTCATCATTGGTCTGAGCATGTTGAGTATGCCCAACTATCTTAGTATAAACTCTAGGTCACGCAAAATAAAGACTCCTAGTTATTGACTCAAAATGAGTTGACATTAGAGAAGACTATTTGACTATTATGTTACCTGGGCTTAAAGAAGATTTTATTTCTTAAGAAATCTCATTCTTTCATAAATTAACATGATATAAATTTATTAGTAGACATGATGAATCTAAGAAAGTGACATTATATTGAATACTAACAAACATGCTTTGATATAGTTGATAAATGACTCTCCCTACTAATTGATGGTTCAAACTAAACAACAAGTCAATAAAAAAAAATAATGGATCTAGTATGGCTTGAATAAGGACCAATTCGATCTAATACACTCATACAAATGAGAACCTTTTAGAGAGTACACCATATAAAACTTTAAATATTTGATTATTTTAATTGATGACAGTTAAATATATACATGAACATATCAATTTTGTGACAAATCACAAGTATTTTTTATTTTTCAAATATTTCATAAATTAATAATCTAATTTGATAAAAATATTAAAAAATTAACAAAATATCATCAATCAAATGATTTTTATTTTTTCATAGCGTATATCTTTTCACATCCCACATCTCAAAAAGAAAATATTTAGTTTTTCTTCTATAATTTTTGAGTATACTTGATTTATAATTAATCACTCTCCTGGATGAGATAACTTATTATTTAAGACCATAAGATATACTTTCCTAGGATACTTCATTACCCAAAAAAATTACAAATATTATTCACTAAAAAATGATAGGATGTTTGGGAGTGGTGATATTATCTTTTTTAGCAAGACTTTTTAATGACCCTAAGAAGAGTATGAATTAAGAAGATATATTTGGACTTAGTATTTTTTCTTTCTCACAAGTAATCTCGCCTAGACTACCATTTAGTAGTAAAAGTCATATATTAGCTATATACGAACTTATTAGCATTCAATATGATATCACTCTTTTTAAGTTATCATAACTACTAACAAGTATGAGTCATTTTAATTTCAGAGAGACTAAGGATTTCCAAGCAAGAAAATTTTCTTTAGGCTAAATGACAATTCTTGAATCTTCCCCCGATACAAATGATCATGACCACCTAGGACATAGGGTCTATACTAGGAGAGGTGGCAATATCGAGCCCAGTCAAAATAGAGACAAGTCAACCGAGGAGTCAAAAGATATCATAGCCAACCTATCTGATTTTAACCTTCTAATTGCTCTTTGAACATGATAAATGATATGTAATTAGCATCTAATTTCATAAATTTTCTTGTACTCTAAGTCTCTAACTATATTTCTTCTTCTATCTCTTTTATTACTTTTCTTGATGGTACTAAAAAACTACGGTCTCCTTTTAAGGAATTATGTCATCTAAGATACTGTCAAATTATGATGAAAGAGATAAATATTCTTAATAATAATGGGATATATAAAATAATATCATGACATTCAAAAAAATCTATTTTTTGTTGCAATTGAGTATTCATTATAAAAATAAGTTTAGATAAAAAAGTAAATCAACTTAAGACAAAATTTAATGAGAGAGAATTTACTTAGATATTTAATGTGAATTATTATGATACTCTCTCAGTAGCTAAGATAGTCTTAGTACATGTCCTTATAACATTGGCAATATCTCATAGATTGAGAATACACCAACTAAATGTTAAGAATATATTTCTTTATGATAATATTGACAAAAAGATATATATGAAGCAACGACATAGATTTCAAGTAACACAACCACGTTTATTTTATAAATTGTGCAATAGATTGTATAGCATGAAGTAGTCGCCAAGTATATGATTTGCGAGATATATATGAAGCAACAATATTGATTGAGCAAGATAATCAAGTATAGTTTATAGATTGTGCAAGACGTTGTATGACATGAAATAGTCACCAAGAGCATGATTTACGAGATTTTCACAGGCAATCACATTATTTGGATTATACATGCATGTTACAAACTTTTGTTTTATTTTCCAAATGATCCCTAATAGTTGGGTTATTTTTTTGATTATCTATATTGATGATATTCAGATTATGAGAGATGAGTTAAAGATCACTCAACCCAATGAATACTTTCATGCACAATTTCAAATAAACAACCTCAAGAGACTTAAATATTTTCTTAAAACAAAAATTATTTATTCTACCAATGATATTGTTTTATCACAGAAAAAATATGCAATTGATAGTCTTATGAATATTGGTCTTTTTCATGGAGCTCCAACATATACTCTTATTGATACATGTACGGACTATAATTAGTTAATATATAGCATCCATAATATGTATAGTTACTCATTTTCTAAATTTTTCTTGTCAGGTTTACCTTGACATAGTTATTCGTATACTAAGGTATATGATGAATTCTTCAAAACTTAAGATTTCTTTTGAGGATCATAGACACTTCTAGTTGGTAAGATATTTAAATTTGGATTTGACATAAATATACATAAAATAGAGGTCTACAATAAAGTTATACATTTTTCTTAGAGATTAAGTTATTTCTTGAAAAAGTAAAACAAATAATTATTCGAAATCTAATACAAAGACAAAATTCAGAATGATGATGATAATTACCTGTAAGATATTTTGAATATATCTCCTCAAAGAAATTAGGTATCACTCTCTTCTCCTAATACCCTTTGCTATGACAATCAATCAACATAGCATATAGCCACAAATCTCATATTTCACAAGCAGATAAAATACATAAAAATCAAATATTTCTTCCTTAGTGATAATATTCAAAATGAGACTATCATTATAACATATATTCTAACAATGATGTAGCTAACAACAAAAGACATCTTTACAAAATCCTTAAAGAAAACTCAACTCATCTTTCTCTCCTCCAAAATTGTAGTACTAAACCTTTATGCATCAACTAGAAGAGAAAGTATTATAATTTTTACTTTGTATGCTTATTTTAATTTTATTGTATATATTTGATGAGAATACTCACCCTATGGGTTGCCCCAAAAACATTCACCCATTAGAAGACAATAGTTGTATAACATTTTTATTAAGATTACATTTAAATTTCTATTGTGTAGCTTAAACTTTATTAAATGACAATATACTTTGTCAACTCGTGAAATATTGAATTGACAATAATGTGACAAGTTATATAGTTATCACTATAAATCATCATCAACCTCTAAACTAGTAAACAAAATTCCTCCAAAAAGTAATTGATTTACTAAAGCTTATAAGTAACCGACATGATAAATTTATATTTTACCTCTATGTTGAACCTAGAAATAATTTTATTTCTTACTTTTTTAAGACACATGATTTTATTCAAAAAAAGTAAGAAGTTTTATGACAGACCTTTTCTTTATGATCACTTAAGCTAACTAAAATCTAAATATTTTTCTACTTGACTATGCCATTAATCTCTAAATGAAATCTCACTTCCCAGAGTCTTTTTCATATACATGAGAATCTTGATAACCACGTCCATATGAGTTTATGAAGAAATATCTATAAAATGACTACTTATACTAATAACATATGTGATATTTGATTTTGTCACTATCAAATAATTTTGTTTTTTTATGGTTCCCTAACATCTAGTGAAATCAACTAATAAACCAATACTTATAGACAAGTGTATACATAGATCAAGGAATGAGTCAACATATACACATCTCAACATATTTTATCAAAAAAATAAATATCATACCTACTGAATACTTGATCTTAATACTCAAAGAAAAAATCTAAGATACCTCAAATCTTTTATCTAAAACATAATTTGTAGAAATAGTTTTCATTCAGAGATGCTCAACTAATCAACTCTTATAATTAAAATATCATTGAAATATACTACTAATATCATATACTGACTTTCTGATCCACTTCAAAAAAAATAAGAATAATATGACATACATCTCCTAAGACTAAATGTGACAAGTGCATAAAAAAATCTACTTAACTATGCTCTATGAAACTACTTCAAGCCATAAAGGATCTTTCACAATTTGCATTTCATACCTAAGCTCCCGGGAACTATGAATCATAATGACTGCTTTATAAACAAAGTTTCCTTGAGATGATAATAAATGTATGTATTTTTTATATCTAACTAATATATAGTCCAACAATGAGATATAATAATAAAAAGTAACAACTTATAAGTGACTATTTTGTTCACATGGAAAAATGTATCCCAAAATTTAACACTACAAGCCAGTGTAAATCCTCTCATTGCCAATCTAGCTTTAAGCCAATCAATTTTTTCTTCAAGTTTTGTCTTCGCCACATACACTCATTTACATTTCAATATCAACTTGTCTAAAGGTTTCAGAACAAGATCATAAATATGATTAGACATGATTGTACCTAATTCAATTAATATAACATGTTATCATCATGAATGACTATATATTTCAAAAAAAAATATCATAACTCCTATAGCTATCAAGAGAAAATAAGAAACTAAAATATATAGTAGTAAAATAATAAATGAAGAGTAATTATAATAATGGGTACCAAATATAACATGTCTTTAATTCCGATCATAGCAAAATTAAAAGTTTCAAACCAAATCAAATGATATGGTAAAACACTTATTTGCTAAAGGTTGTGAACATGACCATCTAGTATATTCTTTTGGGTGGGAAAGAATTAACAAAAAAGATAAGTGACAATTGATATTTATCCAAAAGAATATGTATACAAAATAATTTTTCTAAAGAGTGAACAAAATAAAAAATACAATTTTATCCTTCAAAAAATTCCATTGGGACTACAGAGGGAATATCAATTGTGATCGAACTATTCTTCTCTTTGATATTGAATGACTTTTTTTCTCTACTTGCAATCAAGCTATCCAATCTCATGTTGCTATCAAGTTCAAAAATCCCAATATCATTAAGGTTGTTATGATCATATTCTATCTATTCGAGAGTATTTTCTCACCATCTATCTTGTCATTTTCTTCCTCCGTGCTTTAAGTTTCAAGCTTTATCTCACTTCCCTCATTCCACACGGATGAATTTTTAATGGTTGCTTCATTATTTTCACTAATAAATATTGCTTCCACAATATCTTTTGTGGCTTTCTTTTTTGTTTTTTTCCCCAAATTGGTTTGGTTCTGAGGAAAAGCTTTGATTTTAATGATGAATGAGTTCATACATGTGATCATCATGTTTTCCGTATGGCTTTAATGAATTCCAATTGTAATGGAGGAAGAAAATAGTGGAACAAAATAAGAAAGGAGAAGAGTAAATTGAGAAGAATATCATTTGTAGAAAAATGCAAAGAACTAATGCAATTAGTGCGAAGGCTGAATATAGTGAATGGTCGAGATGACATTGAACAATTCTACAAAACAGAATCAAAATCAACTTGAGAATTGTCCATGCAAGAACTTAAATGCTTTTCCTGCATGAAACCATTTTTTTTGTTTGGTTTTTCAGTTTTCTATGATTTTGACCATGCATGGATGACAAGAAAAGAGGTGGTGTTTCATATTAACTTCAAGGCTGCCTCTCTTTTGCCAAACCTTGGTTGGTTGCAACTATTGTGAGATCCTCTATTTATGACTTGTTATCGTTATGCTATTCTTCATTATGGTTCAAGCTGAACTTATATGTTACATGATTTTCTTGTAAATACCATTTTAATATGTAAAGTTTTGATAAAGGGTATGAAAAGAAAAATAATTATGTTTTATCCTTGTGTTGAGTTTTTATTAGTAAGAAGAAATAAATCTTATGATCCCTCGCTACCAGTTTATGGGAGAGATGAAGATAAGGAGTAATGGCAAACAAATTTTTAAAGATATAATTGAATTATTATTTTGTTAATCCTTTATAAGATTATTGTTGTATACCCATCCTTTTGGGTAATTATTATTCTTTTTGATTATTCTCCCCCTTTATGTTATAATCATCAAATCTCAAAATTTTCATCTTCCTTTACTGTGATGACTCACATCTCATGTTCAGTGAGATACTAACATTAGACTCATCTCCGCAGTGCAGAGTAATTAAATAAAGTCACTATTCTCCCCAAAGTCATTCATGTTAGTGGTATCAGGTACCAATATAGAAGCATGGATAGGGGTTACCCAACTATTAGGAGTGACTATTGGAAACAGGTACGCACCTAATATTATGACATCCGAAAGTGCATTATCTTGGATAAAATCATTAAAGGTCTTGTTCTCGAAAATTATTATACCGACACTCATAATAATTCATTTGGCATCTTATGAACAACACTTATTTTTCTTTTAAATAATAGAGTAGCGAAAAAATATATATTTAATGGCACACACGAACATCTTCTTTTTGCCCGAAGAGAAATCCTAAACAAAATACATATACTCAAAAATAATGGGTTTAAGTTGAAAAAATAATAGCATCCAATATAACTTGAAAAAATAGTAGCATCCAATATAACTTGAAAAAACAAATGGTAGTGTCTAATTGATTACGAAGTTTATGGCTGGTACTACGTTAACCCAAAAATGTCTAGGCACACTCCTATGTAGTAGGAGTGTCATAACCATTTCAACTAGATATTTGTACTTCATTTCAGCTATCTTATTTTACTTATGAGCAATATAAAAGAATATATTAAGAATTATCTTATATTTCTCAAAGAAATAAAAAAAATGATGATAATTTTATTTTAAAATATTGTAATTTCTCAACATCTTAATATAACAATCAAATTGAATTTTATCTTTTTATATAATTTTATAAAAAAAGATATGATATCTTAGCTTAAATAGTGATAATCAAGTATATTAATTATACCTATTAACAAAAATAATAAAATATATCAAATCATCATACATGATTATTTTACAAGATTCTCAAATATTTAAGAGAATCTAATAGAATGAATCTCTCCTACCAATAACAATCATGTATATTATTAAAAAAAATATGATATCTTAGCTTAAATATTGACAATCATGTATATTAATTATAACCTTCAATAAAAATAATAAAATATCTCAAATCATCATTCATGATTGTTTTATAAGATTCTCAAATATTTATGATAATCTAATAGAATGGATCTTTCCTAGTATACCCCATAACATATAGGATAAGCAATGTTAATGTTATTTACATAAATTTCTCAAAAAAATCATGTGACAATGGACAGCTTGCCTTTGAAGAATTTTCTCAAAAAATCCACTTAAACAGGAATCGTGTGCACTTCTATATATTCAAGACTCCTAGCTGATTTGATAGCAATTTACACACAAGTGGATCATGGCAAAGGAACTAACCCTTGACAACTGAACAACATCTAACACTCCTCAAGTTGGAGCATATATGTCATATGTATCAAGCTTATTATAAATGTATTGGATTCTAGAACCTATGAGAAATTTAGTAAAAAATGTCTGTTAGTTAATCATTTAAATATATAAAATTAGCAATCATACATCCTAATGTGATCTTCTCTCTAATAAAATTATAATCAACTTCAATATGTTTAGTCTTTCATTGATAGACTAAATTAGATACAATATGTAAACCAAGCTAATTATCACAAATCATCTGTTCATCTTTTCCAAATCTTAACTTTGGAGAAGATGTTTCAGTCATATGAGTTCATTTGTTGTCAAAATCATAGCTCAATACTCGATTCTAGCACTAGATCTAGCCGATAGATCTTGTTTCTTACTCTTTCAGGATATTAGATTACCAAGAATGAAACATAATATCATGAAGTGGAACAACTATTTAGGAGTGAATCCACCCAATCTGTATTTGTGTAACCAACAACCTGGGTATGACTTCTATTCTTGTATAATACACTTTGGCCTGGTATACTTTTAATATATCAAAGAATACGAATTATAACAGCCCAATGACTTTCACATGATGAGTGGTGACTATAAGAATTGATTAATAACATTCACAGAGAATGAAATATTTGACCGAGTAATGGGGAGATAATTTAATTTACTTATAAGTCATCAATATCTCTCTGAATCTCCTAAAGGCTCCCATGTCCTGGTACAAAATTGACATTATGATTCATTGGAGTTTACTAATTTATAGTCTAGCATACTGGTTTCTTTCAAGATGTCTAAAACATACTTCCTTTGGGAAAGGACTGCGCCAGAATTGGATTGAGCTATCTTAATTCCCAAAAGATAGTTGAGCTTCCTCATATCTTTAGTCTAAAAGTGGATGAAAAGGTATTTTTTTAGTTTTTAAATATCATCCTAATCACTACCTGTAATGACAATATCATCTACATAAACAATTAGATAAATACACTACCCTAAAAAATTATAATTATAAAATATTGAATGGTCTGCAGTTTTGCAAAGCATGCTAATTTTTTGAACAACATAACTAAAATGGTAAAATCATGCCCAAGAAGATTGTTTCATGTCATATAAAGAACATCATAACATGTATACTAAATCAGACTCTCTATGAACAACAAAACCAGAAGGTTGCCTCATATAAACTTCTTCAGCAAGATCACTATAAAGAATGATATTTTTTAATATTCAACTGATAAAGAAATCAAAAACACATAGCAACCATGGAGAAAAGTAGACAGACATTAGCAATTTTAGCAATAAGAAAGAATATGTCACCATAATCAGAATCATAAACCTAAGTATATCATTTAGCAACTAGCAGCTCTTAAGACGATCAATCTGATCATCAGGAATCAACTTTAATTGTGTAAATCCAACGACAACCACCTAGAGACTTATCAAAGGTAAAACAACAAGATCACAGATACTAGTAGAGTGCAAAGCAACCATTTAATCTACCATTGTCTGTCACCAGCCCGGATGGAAAAGAGCCTCATTGACATCTATCAAAAGAGGAACAGAAAATATAGCAGATACAAATGTAGAGTAGAATGAAGATAAATGATGATAACTCAAAAAATTAAAAATAGAATGGGAATTACAAGTAAATCAATTACCTTTCTGAAGAGTAATGGGTAGGTTATTAGCAGGAGGCATATTTGACATAAGAGAAGTGACAGGGATAGAATGTGAGTCAGTAGGAACCTCAGTAGAAGAGAAAGGAACAACACGATGATGATGATGATAAACCTGAAGTAGTTGAGAAAGCACATTAAATATAAGCAAAGAGAAAATGGGAAGAGGTAAGATATCGAAAACAGAAAGAGACTCAGATAAGGACAAGAAAGATGGGTTGTCAAAGACAGTAACGTCAGTAGAGAAAAAATATCAACGAATCTTAGAGGAATAGCATTGATAACCCTTCTGAAATCTAGAGTATCCCAAGAAGATGCATTTTGTGTTTTTGATGGAAAGCTTATATTGTCCTAGAGAGTATAACAAAATATATGAGAAAAAAGGAAATAAAATAGTCATTCAGGGAAAAGAAGTGAATGATGAATTTTATCATATAACACAAAAGATGACATATGATTAATTAAATAACAAGCAGTAAAAACTGAGTATACCCTAAATTTCAATCATTAGATAATTTTTTTTGAGACTTTTGTATAATATTTTATATGCAAAAAGGTATAGTTTTATAATTATTATATTTATTTAGACCTATGCAAATAGTAGACAAATATAATAATATCCTAAAATGATATATTCTATAAAATACTACTCTAAATTATCATAATCAAATATTAATATTCAAAGATAATATTAATATATTAAAACTAACATATAAATTAACTAATATGAGATATTAAGTTAACACATAATTATATGTAGAAGAACATATACTGAATTGACTCACTATGAGAATGTTGCATTGTTTGTTAAAATAAATGTTATGCACATTTTCAGGGTGACTATTAATATGAATTATCTTTTGACCTGAAGTTACTACGATTCCCTATATAAGGTGTTGTATACTTTTGATTCAGCAAACATCACATATAATAAATGATTATAAAATTACTTACTAGGTATACAGTAAATTATGTAGAAGAATGTAATTTATCTAAATGAAATTCATCTCTTCTATATAATGGAAGTGATATCGATTGGCACATTGATTGGGTAGGACTACTAAAATACATGATTATGCTCAAATAAATCAATCTGAGACATTGATCTTATTTATTAAAGTTAGTATACTCAAGGATTAAGGAAAATATAGATAGATATGAGAATATTATAATGTGTCTCATAAATCAATCTAAATATCATGAATAAAATGACTAAGTTGTACAATAAAATAAGTCATAAAATTAGATTAAATCAAATTTATTATATTTTCGTTACTTAGATAGCAATGATGTATTGCTAAATATCACTCATTGCTTGTTTTTAAAAAAAAAATTTAAAGTCACTGCCAACGTCACGAGAGCATATTGAGTCGCACACATAAAAACATATATTTTGGAGTTATTTTATTTTAGTTAGACGAAAATAAACTAAGCCTAATCTTAAGTCTGAAATTCATTTTAAATCTTAAGCTAATTGAATTAAAGAATTTAGTCAAATTAATAAATATTTGGATCTTTAAAATGGGTCCAATCTTAAAAGCCCACATTTTTTTTAGTTAATGAAAACCCAAAATATTTCATTAATAATACATCCTTTTAGAAATGTGTGTGAAAAACCAAAAGATTCAATTAATGATACATTCTTTTAGAAATGTGTGAAAAATCAAAAGATTCATAAATAATACATCCTTTTTAAAAGGTATGAAAAAATAAAAGATTTTATTAATGATCCATTCTTTTAGAAAGATGTGAAAAAATTAAATATTTCAATAATGACACATCCTTTTAGAAATGTATATGAAAAACCAAAATGTTATATAAAATGAGAGATAAAAAATGAAAATATAATAGAAATATGTTTGTGTGGATACCACTAAAGGCACGGACACTTGACTGTGCTAGAATTCGACCGAACCATTCGAAATCAAAAGTTTAATTTTGGACTGCAACAGATAACATAATTGTCCAACATTTAATTATATTTACTTAGATCATTGATGAGTTCCTAGTCCACTATAAAATTTTGATAAGAAATTTATCAGAACTCTAACAATGGTATTCGAGAGAACTTGCAAATCGATTAAATCATTTTATATATTTATTTATTTTGATATGAACAAACAAATTATCATGATTATACGAATGATTTATGGGCATTTTAATTAATCATGCATGAAATAGATTTATAATATTAATATGATTAATATAATAAACAGTTTAATATGATTAAATATTATTGTTTGTAACTTGTTCATGTTAATTCGATTAATACGAACATTAAATTCTTTTTATGTGATAAACAAGATTGTAATATAATTACATCTATGAATTAATATGATGATTATTTAAAGTGATTAGAGATTTGTATAATTGTTATACGAAGATGTTTAAATGTAAACCAGTTTTATAGATGAAAATATGATTTGATTATAATCATAAATCAATTTTATAAATTATTTTTTTGGTTATGGAAATAAATGCAGTAACTCATTCAATGAGCTAGCAATTTATTTTTGTTTTGGGAGCTCCGCCCCCAATTCCCGGCAAGGGGTGCTGCCCCTAGACCCCACTATGAGTGATGCCCCTAGGACCCTAAAATTTAAATGCCTCATAAATGATTAATTTGATTAATATAATCATGATGAGGTAATATTAGATGTTTATTTTGCATGGTGCATGGTTATTACCCTTTATCTCATATGAATGAATTATGTGTATTATTGTTGTCGGTGGGGTACGGCCTACATTTCATGCCTTTTAATTTATAGTTCAAGTTGTAGAATTTTTTTCTCATTTAATCCCCCTCGAATGTAAGTCAATGTTTCCTTCTAATTGTGTAATGTATAATTAGAATAATATTAAATTAGAAAATTAGTATAAAAGAGAAATCAACCAACAACATAAAACAACCAAAGAAGTACTTGGAGAAGATGCAATACCTTTAAGTTGACCTTTTAATTTTCTCATTAGCTTGAGAAAATATTTTTAGTTGGGGTCATAACTATGTCTTGTTTATTTTGTGTTTGTGCAGTATATATTGATACATAACTAGCCTAGTAAAATAAATACAAACACATTTAAATGTATGTGATACATGTTAAATAATTATTTTAATAAACAGATAAAAAATCCTTCAAATTAAAATTAAGTCAATAAAAGATGTCTACCAAAATTTGATACTCATTACTATCTCGATCAATATTAGATAGATTTGTCAAAGTAAAATATCTTTATTTATCTTGATAGAATGCGTTAAAATAAATGTGATATCCAGCCTATTGAACTTTGTGTGAGACTTAACTAAGTTATCTCAATTAGATTGAGAACTTAAATGCATAAAATTAAGAGATACACCATTAAATGGGTTAAAAACAAAATATATTATTCACCTAATTATTCAAGAGTTGTATTAGATGTAATTAATAAATATTATCTATTTATATAACAGTATTTTGGGCAATTAGCCAAAGCTAACTCAAGACAATATCAAATATGAATCTTGACCCACTAAAGAATTAATTTAAAAAAAAATTGAAAAATTATTTTCAACTGAATAATTTAGTAGGAGGATCATTTAATTAAAATCCTAATTAAATAAATTTTTAATATGATACTAATTTCTACATAATTTTAGATTATCATGTCTACAAACACATCTAACAACTTATCACTACAATCTATCCTTGAGAATGACACGCTTAATGGAACTAATTTCCTAGCTTGATATGAGAATTTGAGGATTGTCCTCAAACAAAAAATAAAACTATATACCCTAAAACAGCCTATTCCTAAATCACATGCACCTAATACCAATCATATTGATAAGATGCTCATAAAAGGTACCAAAATGATATTTTGGATGTAGTATGTCTTATGCTTGCCATCAAGAACTCTAAGATTCAGAAGCAACATGAAAACATGGATGCTTATGATATGATTAAATATTTAAAATGACTATATCAAGAACAGGCAAGGCATGAGAAGTATGAGGTATCTAAGGCCTTGTTTCAATACAATATGACAAAAGGGAGCTCTGTTGGAACTCACATGATCAAAATGGTTGGGTATATTAATAATCTAGAAATATTAGGCTTTCCATTGAACCAATAGTTGACTACTGATTTAGTTTTGTAATCATTGCTTGAAAGCTATAATTAATTTATCATGAATTATAATATGAATGAAATTAGTAAAAATTTGTCTAAATTATTAAGTATGTTGAGAACTAATAAATAAAATCTTAAAAAAATTTAAGCCCATAATGATGGTGCAAAAGAGTAATTGAAAATATAAACCCAAAGATATGGATAAACCTCAAACCAAAGATAAGGCAAAATCTTCTACATTAAATATCTAAAACTCCATAAAGATGAGAAATACATCACTATGTATCTTTAGCGTTGTCGCTTAACCCATCAAAATGAGAAATACATGTCTAAACTCCATAAAGATGGACTTCTAGACTC
Organism: Sapria himalayana; assembly: GCA_029783825.1. Taxonomy (NCBI): domain Eukaryota; kingdom Viridiplantae; phylum Streptophyta; class Magnoliopsida; order Malpighiales; family Rafflesiaceae; genus Sapria; species Sapria himalayana. The sequence continues at coordinate 178,491 of JAREIK010003127.1, read as the reverse complement.
ATTTAATCTTGAATCATATTAAGTATGCGAGTTTTGTCTTTTATGCAAAATATATAAAACTCTTTTTACTGGTCAAAGAAAATAGGCAAATGAATTATTAGGGCTTATACATGGTGATGTAAGTGACCCTTTCAATATAACAACTAAAGAAGGCTACCAGTATTTCATTATATTTACTAATGATTTTAGTAAATATGACTGTTTATTTATTGAACACAAGTCATAATCCTTTGAAAAGTTCAAAGAATTTATAAATCAAGCAGAAAATTAACTTGAAAAAAATATTAAAATACTTCGATCAGATCGAGATAGTGAATACTTAAGCTATGATTTTCGTAATCATCTAGTTCAGTATGAGATCATATCCCAACTCACTCTATCTGAAACATTACAATGAAATGGTAAATCAGAAAGGAGAAATTGTACTCAGTTAGACATTGTATAATCAATGATGAGTCATGTAAATCTTCCTTCTTCTTTCTGGGGACATACTCTAGAGATAGCTACTTTCATAATTAATCATGTTTCATCTAAAGCAGTTACAAAAAATATCATATGAGATATGTATAAGAAAGAGTCCAAAAATATCTTTTATGAAGATTTTGTATTGTGAGGCTTATGTCAGACATCAAGTCTTAGAAAAATTATGACTCAAATCTGACACATACTATTTTATAGGATATCCCAAACAAATAAATAGAAACTACTTTTATATTCTCACACAATACATAGTGATTGTTGATAGAAATATTATTTTTCTAGAAATAAAATTTATTTCTAGAAGAACTAGTGGGAGAAAAGTAAATATTAAAAAAATTCAAGATAAACAAACCAGCATTGAAACTTTAATGAAATCAGGACAAGCATTACAAAGAGTTGTAGATCATGAACTTGTTGCTCTACAAAAAGTTATGGAACAACTTGTTTGAGTAGAACAAGCTCTATGTAGATCTAATAGATTACATCATCAGCATGAGAATTTTTATCTTCTCATATCTAATCACGATGTTGTAATGCTTGTTGACCAAAACGAGCCTACATACTATCAAAAAGCTATTAAGAGTCCAGATTTTGAGAAATGATTGAATGCCATGAGATCTTAAATAAAATCAGTGTATACCAACCACGTATGGACTGAATGTTATTAAGAGTCAATCCACCTAAATGAATAAATCTCATTGAATGCACATGAATTTTTTTTTTAAAAAAATTAACATGGATAATAATGCGCATACCTTTAAAGAGTGATTAGTTGCTAAAGATTTTAAACAAATTCATTGTATAAAATATGATGAAACATTTTCACTAGTTGTGATACTTAAATCTATCTGGATTTTGCTTGCTATTGAAGCATACCATGATTATAAAATTTAACAAATGGATGTTAACCATAGTTTTTAAAGACAATTTTGTTAATGTCTAGACGCGTGCCTCAAGGCGAGGCCTTCATAAATCACATCAATGCGTAAAAAAACGTAACTTTATTGAGCTCCATACGAGCTTCGATGGAGCTCGTTGGAGCTCAACGATGGAGCACTTCGAAGCTCCATCGAGCTTTTCATGGAGCAGAGAAGAGGGGCGAGGGCGAGGGCAGAGGGGCGAGGGCGAGGGCGAGGGCGAGGGCGAGGGCAGAGGGGGGCGAGGGCGAGGGCAGAGGAGGGAGGGCAGAGGAGGGAGGGCAGAGGAGGGAGGGCAGAGGAGGGAGGGCAGAGGAGGGAGGGCAGAGGAGGGAGGGCAGAGGAGGGAGGGCAGAGGAGGGAGGGCAGAGGAGGGCAGAGGAGGGAGGGCAGAGGAGGGAGGGCAGAGGAGGGAGGGCAGAGGAGCGAGGGCAGAGGAGGGAGGGCAGAGGAGCGAGGGCAGAGGAGGGAGGGCAGAGGAGCGAGGGCAGAGGGCAGAAGAGTAAGGGCGAGGGCAAAAGAGCGAGGGCGAGGGCAAAGGAGCGAGGGCGAGGGCGAGGGCAGAGGAGCAAGGGCGAGGGCAGAGGAGCGAGGGTAGAAGAGCGAGGGTGAGTACGAGGGCGGAGGGGCGAGGGCGAGGGCAATGGCAGAGGGCAAGGGACAAGGGAGATGGGTGAGGGAAATGGGAGAGGGAAAGGCGTAATGGAAAGGTAATTTACCTAATTTATTAAAAAATTTTAATAAAAAATTATTTAATAAATTATTAAAATTTATTAAAATTTGATAATAATAATAATAAATAAAAAGTATTAAATTAATAAATAATATTAAATTTTAAATAAATTAAATATAAAGAATTTAATAAATTTAAAATTTATTAAATTTACGTCTTACGTCATAACAAAAAACTTACGCATTAATGCCTCTGGGCGTACGTCTCGCCTTATGCTTCTGCCTTTTACAATTTTGGTTAAAATTACATTCATTAATAAGAATCTATTCGAGGATGTGTACATGATACAACCTGAAGATTTTATTGATCAAAAAAATGTTACAAAGATATGCAAGTTAAAAGATCTATTTATGGATTAAAACAAACTCCAAGAAACTGAAATCTTCAATTTAATGATACAATCAAAAAGTTTGGTTTCATTATGAACAAAGATGAACCTTGTGTCTACAAAATAATTAATGTGAGCACAATCATCTTTCTTATTTTATATGTAGGCAACATATTTATCATTAGAAATGATATCCTTGTCTTACAATCTATAAAGATTTGGCTTAGAAATTTTTTCACAATGAATGTCTTAAGTGAAGCTAACTATATATTAGGGATAAAAATCTATAAAGATAGATCTAAGAGATTAGTTGGTCTGAGTTAAAGTACATATATTGACAAATTGTTTAATCATTTTTTCATGCATAATTCTAAGAAATGATTCTTGTCAATGTCACATGAAGTGAGCCTTTCAAAGTCTCTATATATCTCTACTAAAGATGAAAGGGAATGCATTGATAAGCTTCCATATGCATCTACTATTGGATCTATCATGTATGTCATGATTTGTACTCATCTTGATGTCTCATATGCATTAAGCATGTTGAGCAGATAACAGTCAGATCCATGTGAGAGTCACTAGACTACAATTAAGAATATTCTTAAGTATTTAAGGACTCAAGATTATTTCTTGATATATAAAGATGATGAGAAACTCATTGTAATGGGTTACAGCAATGCAAGCTTCCAAATTAACAAATATGATTCAAGATTACAATCAGATTTTATGTTTTGTTTAAATAGTGGTGTTGTGAGCTGAAAGAATTCAAAACAAAATATAATTACTCATTCTACTACAGAGGCTGAGTACATTGTTGCTTCTGATGAGGCAAAAGAAACTGTTTAGATCAAAATTTTCAACACATAACTTGATATAGTTCCCAGCATAACTAGTATGGTAGACCTTTATTGTGACAACAATGGGACTATTGCACAAGCTAAGGAACCTGGATCTCATCAACGATCCAAACACATACTTCAACAATTTCATCTCATTCGAGAGATTATCTATAGAAAAGATGTGAAGATATACAGAGTATCTACATATGACAACATTACATACCCACTGACCAAGGTTTTAGCATAGAGAAAGCATGATTGTCATACTAGGTCACTAAGTATTAGATACTTTAACGATTGATTTTAGTGCTAGTGGAAAATTATTAAAGTATACCCTAAAAGTCAATCATTAAATGATTCTTTTAGAAATTTTGTATCATATCTTATACGTAAGAAACACCATTTTATGATTATTATATTTATTTAAATCAGTATAAATATTAGATAAATATAATAATGTCATAGAGTGATATATTCTACCGAATACTACTCTAAATTATTCCTAGTCAAGTATTAATATTCAAGGATAATATTAATACATTAAGACTAGTATGTATGTTAACTAATATGAGATATTAAGTTAACATATGAGTATATATTAGAAAACATATCTTGAACTGGCCCACAATGAGAATGTTGCATGGATTGTTATGTAAGTATCATACATATTTTCATAGTGACTATTAGTAAAAAAGATATTAATACATTAAGACTAGTATGTATGTTAACTAATATGAGATATTAAGTTAACCTACAGTTACTATGGTTCCCTACATAATGAGTTGTATACTTTAGATTCAGCAAATACATCCTATAACAAGGATTGTTATAAAATTGTTTACTAGGTACACAATAAATTATGCAGAGGGATATAATTGATCTATATAGAATTTGTTCCTTCTATAGAATAAAAATGATATTAGTTGACTCCTTGATTGAGTAGAAATATTAAAATACATGGTCATGCTCAAATAAATCAATATGCGATATTGAGCTTATTTATTTAAGTTAATCTACTCAAAGATCAAGAAACATATAAATTGATGTGAGGATGACATTATCTGTGCCTCATAAATCAATCTAAATATTATTAACAGAAAAAACTAAGTCGTAGAATAAAATAAATCACAAATTTAAGTTAAGTCAAGTCTATTATATTTTCATCTATTGGATAACAATGATGTATTACTAAATATCGCTCGTTGCTTGTTTCTTTAAATGAGATTTTAAAGTCACTATCAACGTTACAAGAATATATTAGGTCGCACACATAAAAACGAATATATATTTAGAGTTTGTTTTATTTTAGTCAGAATAAAATAAACTGAACCTAATCTTAAGTCTAAAATTCATTTTAAAATCTTAAGCTAATTGAATTAAAGAGATAGATGTTTGGACCTAGGGTGTCAAACACCACGGGCCATGCCCGGGCATGGCACGCCAAGCACGGCATGAGTCGTGCTGAGCATAGCCTCGGTACGAGTCATGCCATGTCGGGCCGAAAGTTTTCAGCCCATGTCGTGCCTGGCATGGCACGACATGACAACCCCAAGCATCGAACGACGACCAATGGGAAGAGACGCACTAACGTCCCACGGGCGAGACTCGGCACGCCCAACGAACAACGAGGCACGGCGACGTGGCACCAAAAACCTAGGGTTTTAAAATTTTTAACCAACCCGTCCGACCTAACCCGAGCTGAACCAGGCCAAACTCGGCGAATTTCAAGCCTACGAGCCCATGTCGGGCATGCCATCCCAAGAACCATGCCGTGCATGGCACGGCACGATACTGTAGCGTGTCGTGCCTGGCACGGCATGCCAGCCTAGTTGGGCCTTGAACCCCCTAGCCAGCCCAGCTTGACACCTATATTTGGACCTTTAAGACGGACTCATACTTAAAGCACACATTTCTCTCTTTTAGTTAATGAAAACCCAAAAAGTTTCATAAATAATACATCCTTTTAGAAAATTATAAAAAATCAAAAAATTTTATTAATGACACATCTCTTTAGAAAAGTATGTAAGAAACTAAAAGATTTCATTAATAACATAATCTTTTAGAAAGTTGTATAAAAAATCAAATAGTTTCATTAAAAACACATCATTTTAGAAATGTGTGTGAAAAACCAAAATATTTCATTAATGACACATCCTTTTAAAAAGATGTATAAAAAATCAAAATATTTTATTAATGACACATCCTTTTAGAAATATGTGTGAAAAATCAAAATATTTCATTAATGATATATCCATTTAGAAATGTGTGAAAAACCAAAAGGTTTCATTAATAATATATATTCTTTTATAAATATGTGAAAAATCAAAATGTTATATAAAATGGGAGAGATAGAAAACAAAAATATAATGAAGATATGTTTGTATGGATATTGCTAGACGCACGAACACTTGACTGTGAAAGGATTCGACAGAACCGTTCGAAATCAAAAATTTAATTTTGCGCTACAAATAATATCTTTGTCCAACGTTTAATTGTAATCACTTATATCATTAGTGGGTTCCTAGGCCACTACAAAATTCTGATTTTAAATTTTCCGAAACCCCAATAAAAACATCCCCCAAGAACAAAAAAGAATATGACAATGGAAGAAGAGAGTACGAGCTATCTCAGTGAAATGATGATTCTTACGTTCAACTAGGATATTTTGTAGAGAAATATGAGCACAAAAGGACTAATGAATGATTCCATATTAGGACTAAAATGAAATAACGGGTGCAGAAAAATATTTTCTAACATTATCACTATGTGACACACGAATAGAAATATTGAATTAAGACTGAATTTCAGCATAAATTTTCTAAAGATAGAATATAATTCAGCTCAATTTTTTATTAAAAATAACCATGTATATAAAGAATAATCATTAATAAAAATGATAAAATACTAAAATCTTAAAGTATATGCAGTCTGACAAAGACCCCCAAACATCAGTGTGGACAAATGTAAAAAGAAACTTTGTCTGATTATTCAAATACTTTGAAAATGAGATGCGAGAATGTTTCCCAAACTGATAGGAATCACAAACAAGTAACAACAATATAGAAAATGAGTGACCATCTAAAATTTGGGAAGACTTGAGTGGCCAAAATGAATATGGATGAGGAGAAGAGCATTAGTAGAGATTCAAACTGCAGGAGATAAATTCGAGGTGAGGTAACATAGGCCTTGAGACTCATGTCCTATGGCAATCATTTTCCCCATATGTCGATCCTACATGGTTACAAATTTATTAAAAAAGAATAATATAGCAATTAAGAGTACGAGTGACGTTGCTGATAGAAATAAGATTAAAAAAACCCTCAGGGGTATAAAGAAAAGGTGTGAAAGGTTGGGAGAGGAGGAAATGTGCCAAACCAATACCTCTAGCCATAATGTGAGAACCATTAGCCAAGATAATAGTGTGTGAAAATAGAGGTAGTAATAATAGAAGAGAAAAGATATGTGTTACCAAATATGTGATCAGAAATATCAAATCCTAGAATCCATGGTCCAAGAGGATATATATATGAGTAAGGCAAGCAGAGGTATTGCCGGTATGAGCAACAAAAGTGGACTTGACTACCTAATAGCGAAGATGGTCAGCATACTCATCGTCGGGGGTAGGAATTCCCTGAAATGTGGAGGAGTTCAAAGATTGGAGCAGCTCAAAATCAGATAACAAGGCCATGTGGCCAGTGCGTGGAGACCATCCATGTAACTGATAATAACAATAATGAGCATGACCAAGCTTATTGCAATAAGTATAGTGAAGACGTTGCCCTCTACTTCGATTACTATACCATTGTGTCCTCAAGAGGTAGTGTGAGAAACTAACATAGAATAATCTAAAATACTATCAGATGAAAAAGTCTAAGTGGATGAGATATGAAGGAGATGATCAAACACATGATCCAATGACAGAACTAATAAACTACAAAGAATCTGATCGTGAATAAACTCAAGATATGAACGAAGGCCACTAAGTGTAAAGACAATGAAGAACTTGTCTAGTTGTATTTGTTGAGCCTCAACATCAAGAGTAAGAGGCATCACAATCAAGAACTTTTCCATAAGAGAGACAATATGGCCAATATAAGTAGATAGATCAAAGTCATATTAGCTGATTAAAAAATAGCATAAGCCACTTTATAAAGAGATTGGATATCATTCATATATAATCTTTTGACCCGAGTTCAAAATTCAAAACAAGTTTTGTAAGCTCGGAAATGAAGAAAAATCTTAGGATCGACTAATTGTCATAATACACTACATAAATAGGCATCATTATTCATTCATTGCACTCAGTCAACCTCAAGGATATCTACCTCTTATGTAACTAAGTGATCCTCATATATTTATCTCATAAACTAAAGTTCAACAAAGACAGATTAGGAAAGATAATTTTTACTACCAAATAATCATAAGAGATCTAGCTATATCTACTTATCTGAAGAATGAAGTATATTTGGAATGAAAGAAACCGTAAGATGGCCTTAGAAAGTAAAAAAAACTGAGAAATCACCGTTGTGGCACCACCAGACAAGTATAAGAGCACTTGTTGCAAGCTGCCTCCATAAATGTGAAAAGTGAAAGAAAGGGCTTCTCTCCCACCATCTGATGTCTAGCAAGGCTGGAGCAGGAAGCGTATCCGCCTAAGAAGCAGGTGTCGAGGAAAACAACTATGATGATGATGATGATGGCACATGGATCATTTGGGCACTAATGCTCACCGAAGTTATGATAGTGAGGAAGAAAGACATGTGCGTCACCAGAAAAAATTAGGATTTCGACACTTTGATACCATATTAAGAGAGAAAAAAAAAACTTATGATAACATCCACGAGAAGGTAATAGTGGGTTCGAACAACTTGTTTTAGAAGAATTTTCTCAAAAAATTCACTTAAACAGGAACCATGTGCACTTTTCTATATATTCGAGACTCCTGGCTGATTCGATAGTAATTTGCACTCGAGTGGACCTTGGAAAAGGGTCCAGCCCATGACAGCTAAACAATATCTAACAATAACAATACTTGATATTAAATCACTCACATGTTCTCGGTATAAATTATTTGTTTCATAAATTTTATGCAAAGAAATTCATGTGAATATAGTATAATAAAGCATTAATTTTTGATATTCTCATTACAAAATATGAAAATTCACAACTTATTGACTATTATAAATTTAGTTGGTCCTTAACATACTTAAACAAAAAAAACTACTTTCAAACTCTCAGATTTACAAAAGATGGATAAAAAATGATCTCGCCACGAATGATAGGATGACCAAAAAAAATCAAAAATATATAAAGAATAATAAGAGAAAAAAAAATTGAAACATTCCTACATACTCTGAATACTCAAATGTATAAAAAAGCAAAATAAAAATACTACAAAAAAAAAAGTATTCAGCAATATGCAACAAAATTTTTTGTGGAGATAAATTTTGTAAATTAATTTTCTCTAACTATTTTGTTAGACTTAAGAAAATTATTGTTGTGATTTATGATGTTTAGTTGTTAATTTATTTTTTTTTACTTTATTATATTATGAATAAATGCAGCTAACTTGTTAGCATCTCCAATATGACTTGTCCCTCATATAAAAGCTTCATTAATTTTTGTAGAGATTGATTTTTTAAGTTAATTTTCTCCTATTAATCCTATTAGACATAAGAAAATTTTAATAAAATATAAATATTAAATAATCACTTGTTTTCTATTAGGATAAGTATTCATTTCATTGATTTTACCCAACAAAATTATATGAATAAAATAAAACAAATAAAGCAACAAAGTTTGAGATTTTCAGCAAAGTTTGAATATAGTAGAATTTAGTTGAATTTCAGCATGCTGAGACAAAATCTACTTTCAAACTTGATATTTCAAAGAAATTATTTTGTATACTAAAAAAAATATGATTATTTTAAGATCCAAAGCAAATGAAAAATAATAATAATCACGACAACTTGCAAGCCCTTCCAGATAAGACAAATTAAGGAGTTCACAATTTTTGATTCACAATCAATAATATTTTGTTGTCATCGGCAAATAGCAACACATTGTTTTCAATTTGAAATTTCATTAATGTACACAATACATTAAAATTAATTATTATTTTATGAGATATAATATATACAACTCTCTCGATATTACATATATCGACAATAAGGACTAGATTGCCTATATTTTTTCTAAGGTCAATAAAATATTTCACCTTGTTTTTGCACTATCAAACTTAGTGTACAGATATACTAACTTGGAAAAAAAATATTAAAAATACATTTAAAATTTTCAAGATTTATTATATAAAAATATTATTATATCCATTGAAATTTGGAAAAATAAGTTTATTTTTTTTTTATTTTTCTTTTTACTACTTATGTAATTGATGGGAGTACTCAACTTGTAGATTATCCCTATCAGTGTGGTCCTCTATATAATAGAAATGAGTGTTGTTTGAAATATTGGAAAATTTTAAATTTTATTTGTATCAAACTTCTACAATATCAATGTGGAGAAGTATCCCCATAGCCAAGAACTATCTAAGTGGTCAAACACTTCTTTCTTATAAACATATTGCATGGTAAAATTCCATTTTGTAAATACGTAATTGGTGGTTGCACATTCAAAATGCTTAGCAATATCCACTAAAACAAAATGATTCATTTAAAGCTAGTTCAAAATTTCACTTTAAAACAGCATCTGCAAATATCAAAACAAACACCAATACCATAAAGTAATACAAGAATTTAATACCACCTGTGTAACCACTCTTTATAGTACAAATTTTCAAGGTCATGAAAACCTGATCAAAGACAAAGCAGAAATTTTAAGGAAACAACAAGCCAATAAAGCTCCCCCCACGTAAAATAGAAAAAAGAAAAGTAAATTAGAGAACATAAATTAAAAATAATAATAATTGGATGAAACCCCTAAAAAATCATTGATATGATTGAGATATTCAAATTCATCATTCATTACATGTAGTTAAAGTACTTTATTACTCAAAATTCTTTTATAGAAAAATAAAAATTAAATAAAATGTAAAACTAATCAGTCATCCATATAAATGCATCATGAAATTAATGAAAGACTCAACAAAAAAAAAAGAATAAATTAGTTTTGTACATGAATATCCAAAAAATCTTTGAAAACGAATTAGCTAGAAAATTAATAAGAGAAAAACACCAAATTAAATATTCTATTTTGATTAATTTTATTTTATTATAATTTTTTAAAAGATAATTGAATTGTTTTGCACAAAAGCTTAATTTTTAATATATATAATGCAATTGGATAATGGACTTCAAAAGAAAGTGTAGCACCAAATTAAAGTTCACATTAAAAATTGTATTCATTACATATGATGCATAAAAATATGAAAGAAATGAAAAATATTTGTGTTGCAATTTTTATTTATTTCTTCGTTTTTTTGTGGTCTTTTTATGCATTTTATATTTGTTAGCAGGAGCAACCAACCTATGAGCTACATGGTGGCCCTTTTTTAGATTCCAAATATAATGTGAGGAGTTCTCTTGTACCAACGAGAATATTTATCATTATTATGGAATTGAATGTTATGCATGTAACAGTAACTGTAAGTGTTACTGTAGAGATGCAGTGAAGGTCTGTACAATCATGTAGGCACATGTGTGCAGGTTTGTTAGTAAGGTGCACACAACAACCAACTATTGTTGCGTGTGCAGCATATAGTAAAGACAAGTACAATAATGTGATTGGTGGAGGTTCACATGGTGGAGCGCATTGTATTTGCGCACAGTAAAAGCATGGACAACAACATAATTAGTAGAGGCAGACATAGTGGAGGTGCACATTGGAAGTGAGCACAGTGGAGGCATGTCCAAACAGCAGCAGGTATTGTGGTGATGGCAGGCATTATGTGTAACAGCAGTGAGAGTATAAACCTTGAAACTACAGATTATTGTGTAGTAAGCACTTTTTGTGACACTGACAGATATTGTTTTAATAAACAATACAGTGAGTGTGTGTGTGTGTGTGTGTGTGTGTGACAGTGTTCAAATAGTACATACACTGGTGTGTGTAGTATGCAATAGCAGTGTGATGACAATATGATGGGTCATGTTGTAAGTGTACTGAAGATGCCAACTCATTGTTGACGTTAATCAAGTGTGCCGTGATGTGCACTGTGCTGTCCATATGCAATTATGATATTGGGCAATTGATGTATAGTGACTTCTAGACCTACTCAGTATGTCATTAGAGTTATTTCTTGCTGATTTTAGGTCATCGGACATCAGACAACATGATATGAGTAGAAACATTTTTTTATCAATGAAAGTAGAGCTCATGTCGGTGGAACTCATGAAGGACAATTCGGAGGCAAACATGATAACAACATCAAAGGACATGCTTGGGAAAGATTGTTGTTGTACTCTGAATTACGATGAATTTTTCATGAATCAGAGATAATACAATTGACTACTAAACCTACTCAAGTTGGTTCTTCTACGATCACATCCATTGAAGATGTGACAATGACACTTTCTCGAGATGAACACAACACTTTGTTCTTTGGGTGTCATCGAATCAGATATATCTACATCCATTATACTTTTTGCTCAACTTACTCCAAACTATAAAGTAGTTGGTCTGGAAGTGAACATCCATCTTACAGAAAACCTTGAAGATAAATATATATTTTATCTTTCACCCAAGCTTTTTGGATGTACTTGTTTTGTTCACAATCTCTCTTCAGGCAAGAAGAAAATGATTGTTTGTACCTTCAAATACACTTTCACATGGTATCTTAATATTCATAAAAGATATAATTATTATTCACTAAAGTCTAAGAGAGTTATTATGAGTATTGATATCATATTCTTCAAAGATAGGTATTTTATTAAGGAATCAATGCAAAAAAATCATATCTTTTTACACTATAGTATTAAGACCATTTCCCTATCTAGTAATTATTCCTCAACTCATATGTTTGCACTTGATATGACTAGTACTACTAGTTTAGAATTGAGTAATAATGTGGAACAAGAAAGACGAGTATGTAATATTAGTTATATATGTTAATAATTTAGTACTTACTATATTTTGGCATTAAGAAATATATGTCCTAAAGCAATTTTACACTATAGTATTAAGTACTTACTATAGTATTAAGACCATTTCCCTATCAATGCAAAAAAATCATATCTTTTTACACTATAGTATTAAGACCATTTCCCTATCTAGTAATTATTCCTCAACTCATATTCTGTGTATATTTTGGAAGGCATTTTATGGCCTAAAGCAATTTTCAATGATATGATTTAGTAGATTTTATTCAGTACTTACTATATTTGGCATTAAGAAATATATGTCAATTTATTCTTTTTTTCTTAATATGGAACAAGAGAGATAAGTATGTAATATTAGTTATATATGTTAATGATATTTTGATTACAAAAAATGATTATCTAAATTATTCTCAATTAAAATTAATTCTACACAATGAGTTTTAGAGAAAGGATATGGGATGCTTGAAGTCTTTTCTTGGTATAGAGGTTAGATACTCATGAGAAATAATTTTTCTTTTTCAGATATAATATACTTTAAATATTTTATTTGACTTTGATATATTAGGATATATACCTGCTAACTCACCACTTTATCTAAGTATATATTTATCAACAAATATTAATTCATCAGTCGACTATAATAGATATAATATGATCATATGAAAACTAAACAAATTAATAATAACTAGACTAGATATTACCTAAGTAGTGGGTACAATTAATCATTTTCTAAACACTCTTAAATAGATTCAAATGATATAATATTTAGAATTCTCAAATATGTATAAAAAATTTCTGCAATTACACAAAAAATATCTATAGATTTTTATATTTTTTTTGCATGTAATAAAATTTCCTAGAAGAACAATATACAAATAACTATTTCAATATCCAATGCAACAGTATAGTATAGAGCTATAACATCAACAACATGTGAGCTTTAATAGACTAATCACTTCTTTAAAAAGTTTTTCCTACTAATTCAGAGACTGATAATATTTTATTGTGACAATCAAGCATTCCAACACATTGTAGCCAACTCAGAGTTCCACAAGCGAATGAAATATATTAAGAAAATCCAATAATAAATTATTTATAATTATATTAATTAAATTTAGCATTTTATCTATTTCACATATTCTTTTTGTTCTTGCCACAAAGATGAACATAATACATGATAGAGAAATATTCATTGATTAATAAATTTATAATTATTTTTAAAATTTTATGATATATCACATATATATGAACAATCACAAATATATTCGTGTATCTATAAAAAATAATTTATGAAAAGAAATATTTAAATATATTTATAATATATCTAAATATAACGAGGTATATTTATGATATATTTTAATATATTTATAATATATCTAAATATAACGAGGTATATTTATGATATATTTTAATATATTTATAATATATCTAAATATATTCATATATTTTTGACCTTATAATAATTTATATTTGAATCAAATTATTTTGATATAATTATATATTATAATGTAGTTTATTTACTTTATTTTTTATATTCAATGAATTTGAATAAATTAAAATAACATATAATTATACATTTGAATTAATAATTTAATTTTCTATTAAATAAATAAAATTAAATTTAATATAACATGTATATTAAAATATAATTAAAATTAATAAAGAAAATTATATTTTAGTATATCAAAATAAAATAAATAAATAAATAAAGATTTAATATTAACATAACAAAAATATGTTATGTACTTTGAATATAACAAGTAAAAGTAAATGATAGTTCCTTTTTTCTATTTTCTTTTAATTTGATAGACTAGAACAAAAAATTTTCAAATTAATATTTATAATATAATAAAATATAATTAAATTTAATATTAACTTTATTTTCAATAAATTTAAATAACATAAAACTATATATTTAAATAAATAATAATAATTTTTAATAATGCTCGTATAATAAAATATAATTAAATATAATATTAATTTTAAAATCAATAGAAGATATAAATAGCATACCAAAAGTATGGTAGTCCAATAAACAAATGGGAAAGATTGTCAAATACACGCCCCAAGATATCTTTATCAAATATTTCATTCATACTGATTAGATGGAAATCTTACTTGTTTTAACCCCGGGACATAATGTTCATATATGAGAGCTTAGAGATAATAGGAAATAATTTAGAAATTTAGGATGGAGAATGAAGGGGATAAAAGACACAAACACACACATACAGTAGAACCTCCCTAAATTGATACTCTATAAATTAATAACCTTCATTATTTAATGAAAAATCAATCCACCGACTCTGTGGAATATGTATAATTTAATAATTATACTATCTATTATTTAATACAAAATAGAAAACATCTCATATAAAAATATTAATTTATAGAATCAATATTCCTTATAAATCTAAAAATACTATACATCATCGATAAAATATATTGCTTCGTAAAATTAATATTCCTTACAAAAATACCTATCTAAAGTAGTTTGTTTTTTTTAATAGTCTGTATCTCAAATTGTATGTTTCTAAGTACCTTATGAGCTATAACATGATTTGGATTTGAAAGATCAAGAAATGAAATACAAGAATGAAGAACATTTAATTTTTCTTTTGTTGACATGGGAGGATTTTCATCTATAACTTCACCATCTTCCTCTTCTTCTTGATCTTGAGACGACGAAAGTTTTATTAAATCTTCATCTGAAATTTCCTCATGGGCAACTTGTTGCTCTTCCTCGGGATTTATAAGCTCGTGAACAGACATTTGGCGACTAATTGACAGTTGATTAATAGTATCTTTAAGTTCATTTTCTATATCTTCTTCTTCCGAACCCACTTCATTTTTTTGAGTTTCTCTTTCAAAGAGACCTGTGTGCTTAAAGCAAATGACTATTGTCTTGCTAGGAATGTCATTCCATGCTGCCTTAGCCCATTTCATGGCTATCAATTAATCAACCTTATAGATGTCTGTATTTTATTGTTCATCTTTATTAATTGCATCTTGGAGTTGAAAACGCATATATCACCTCTTGAATGTTGTTATTATTCTAGCATTCATTGGTTGAATTTTAGAAGTTATATTAGCTGGAAAAAGAAAAACTTGAATATTTGTAAGAGGCAAATCTCTCACCACATGTGAAGGAGCATTATCTAACAAAAGTAAGACTTTTCTATTAGCATCTTGTATTTGTTGATCCATCTTTTGTAGTCATTCTCTGAAAATGAGTCCAGTCATCCAAGCTTTTGCATTACTACGATAATAGAAACTCAATTGCTCTCCACTTTTTCTATTAAAAGCACGTGGCCTTTGTGAGACCCATCTGCATTTGCAGCAAAGACAAAAGTTAGACGTGTTTTATTCTTCTTAGAACCTTTAATTTGACGTCGTGCAATTATTCGATCAGGGATCATGCGATAAAAGAGTCATGTTTCATCCATGTTGTATATGTCTTGAAGTGGATAGCTTTGAAGTTTTTCTTTTATTGTTGGCATATTTCTGTCAATTGCATCTAAATCAGCAGAGCCACTTTCTACATATGATTTTTGAGCATTGAATCCATGGCAAATATTGAACTTTGCAAGCCAACCATTTGAAAATTCTGGTGTTCTCTCTCCAAGTTCAAGTTATCTAGCAAATTGACGAGTCTTTTCCTTGATTAAATCACTTGATAATGTCACTCACCGTGCTTGGCATTATAAAACCCAATTTGCTAAAACATTATCAAGTTCAGGATGTTTCACAGCTCTTTGACGCTTAGATGTAAGTTCAATTGAGTCCATACTTTCATATTATTGACGCTTAGCAAAGATGTTGCTGATGGTTCCTTGTGTTGGGACTTTTGAAAGCTTGAATTCTTGCATTGCCTAATTTGCAAGAACTAATTATTTGATGGATGGATTTGCTGCTTCATGATGACAAATTTTAAGCTTTTGATCATTACTCAGAGAAGATGAAGGCTTCATTTTGGAAGAAAAAAAAAATAAAAAAAAAGATAGATTATAACTCAACTGTTGTATGCATTAGCCTTTATAATTTAAGTGAGGAACTTTGATTATTCCACACCTGGAAAACTTTTTTGGAAACATGGTCACGACCTTTGGTATTTCAAAATTTAAGTTAATTAATTTAAGCATAACTTTTAACTTTAGAAATTGACGTTGAATTTATTGAGACTTACATGGATTAATCATGCAATATCTTTAATATATTTTATGATTTTTTTAGGTGAAGGTTCTATAAATTAATAATTTTCGTTAATTAATAATTGTTTGTGCTACGGATCGTATTAATTTAGAGGTTCCACTGTATATATATAGCAAAAATATCTATATTTAAATAAAAATTTAATGCATACATATTAATTTTTTTTTATAATTTCAATTTTGTTTATTATAATTTCATTTTTATTATAATATTACAAATCAATATTTTATGTCAAAATATTTATAGATATATCTTGATATATCTATAAATATCTACAAGTGGAGTTACCAATATATCTGTGATATTAATTCATGAGATCAAAAAACTCCAATGAAGACTTCCTTCAGGGTTATGCAAGATTATTTGTTTGTTCTAACTTCTACGAGTGTTAATGATATATTATTTGTTCATTCTAGAGTAAATCACTCATCGCTAGCTAAACTAATAATTATGAATCCTAATATTAGCAATATTTCTATCCTAGATTTTAAGACTTATTAGTTAGAAAATTATAGTAGAAATTTCTACTTTGCCAACTAGATTTATGAGTAAATATCATTCGATCTTAAATACTCAAATGTATAGGCACAAAGTAGAATTAAGACTTGAGATAAATTATATTATTTTATTAGTTCTATCAATTATTTTATAAACTTATTTGAATAGTTCTTTTATATTTTAGATAACAAACTCTCTATTTTTTAATTATTTCATAAAAAAATAAAAAAAATAATTAAATACAAATATAAAAATTATCGAGAATAATAATATTATAGAGTATATGTTAAAATAAATCAAACTGGTTGTACTAACCTAACACCCCTAAAAAATGAGGCAGCTCGACTAGCCTAATGGCTAGCTAAGTATACTAAGTTATGTCAAGTCATGTTGAGTCGAGTCGAGTCGAGTCGAGTCAATAATATGCCCAACATGAGTTGGATCATAAAATGAGTCATGCTTGGCAAAAACGCACTGTGAGCATGGCTATTGCACAACTTGTGCCCTAGCTAGCTAGCGCATCAACACAACATGGAAGTTGCCAATGGCACGTGCCCAGGCTAGCTGGTCAGGCCCCAACCAATTGTTCCCAACCTAGCAACATGGTTGGGTTATAGGTGTGTACTTAGGGCTTAAAAGCTATGCTACTACCAGCACAAGCTACCTTTGTTTAGGACTAGCCTTGACTTATGTCAAGCAAGCTCAAGCTTTGGCTCGAGTTGCCACCTAAATATCCAAAAAAAAAAATTAAAAAAATAATTAAAGATTAAATAACTAAAAAGAAATAAATTTTTATTTTCATTTTAACTTGTACAAAATTATTTAATACAATAATATTCTTTGAGAATACAAAAAAAATTACGTATAATATAACTATAATGAATATGAAATAAAAAATTATAAAATAATTAATTTTCTAAATTATACTTATTGTCTTTGATCACAATCATCAATTTGGTATTGGCTATGAATATTTAGAATTTCAAACTCTTCATGAAATCCACCTATTACAAATATGAAGAATCACTTATGAGTATTCTGAACCCTTCAAACATATTAATGCTTCTTGTTGAATTATTCATTTATGATTAGGATTGGTTCGGGCATGGGAAGCATGAGAAATTGAGGGAAAAAAAGCAACAAAGAAAAAAAATAATTTTTATTAAATATGAAAAAGTAAAAAAACAAAATACAACAAAAATCATATATATATATATATATATATATGATTTATGAAAAACAAATCGGGTGTTCTCAAGCAATAAAAAAATAACAAAGACAATACTCTCATTCAAATTGGGGAGTACATATCACAAACACCTAACATTAAGGAGAGGAAAGCAAAATGTAATTCTTTGAAAACTTTCATGAAAATTTTTTGCAGGCTTCTCACTAGTAGGTATGATTGTTTTCTATGTTCATGAATGAAATGATAATCAATCTCAATATATCTCGTATGCTCGTAAAACATATAGTTAGCAACAATGTGCATGCTTGTTTAGTTGTCATCATAAAATATCATTAACTTATAAATATATTGAAGCTCACAAGTAGTTGAAGTCATGATTATGTATTTTATCTATGTATAAGATCTAAAAATAAATACCTATTTCTTACTTTTCTAAGAGATAAAATTACCTATAAAAGAATATGAAAAAATAATAATGCATCTCATCACTACAATTACAAAAGTCCAACTAGTATCTGAATATGTTTTTATCCAGCTATGCCTATGATTTCTAATTATAATCTAATATTATAAATCTTTTCGTATACCTAAAAATCCTAAGCATAACATCCATATGAATTTATCTATGAAATTTACAAAATAATTAATTATATTAATTACATAAGTAATAATCAAACTGATCATTGAATATGGCATGACCATATATATATATATATACACATATATATTGAAACAGCTAACAAGTAAGGTGCTCCCAATAAAATGAAAAAAAAATAAACATAAAAAATAAAATAAAACTCAATATCCTCTCTCAATCCAATTAGTACATATCACAAATCCCTAGCTTTAAAGAAAGAAAAAAATAATACGTAAAACTCTAAGAACTTTATGAATATTGTGTGTGATTTGATCACCGATAGGTACATAAGTTATAGCAATCAAAATATTATGCATCTTCTCCCAAATAAAGTGAAAATAAATTACAATATGCTCTCTTCGTTCATAAAATACCAAGTTGGCCATAATATATCAAAATGTCTGGCTTTCATAGTAAAATGTCATTGATATATAAATTAATAAACAAATATCCTCC
This sequence comes from Sapria himalayana, assembly GCA_029783825.1. NCBI lineage: Eukaryota > Viridiplantae > Streptophyta > Magnoliopsida > Malpighiales > Rafflesiaceae > Sapria > Sapria himalayana. The sequence goes on along the minus strand of JAREIK010003127.1, from coordinate 159,149 downwards.
AAAAAGTGATTGATCTACTAGAGCTCACAAGTATCTAATGGCATAGCTTTATACTCTACGTTATATTGAATCTTAATATAACTATTGTCTGTTAATCTTCTATAGGACAAGATTATCTGCAAAAAAATATAAAAATATATGAAAGATCTCCGCTTTGTAATCATGGGAGCTCAACTAAAATTTAAAATATCTAAATATACTCATGAGTTCTGAGCATAATCCAACATCCCAAAATTTTGTTCACATGCTTGAGAATTAAGAACAGATACGTTCAGATAAATTTGTCTGGAAGAATCTAAAAAATAATAACTATACTGATTATATAAATAATATTCAACCTAATTACTATTAGATAGTTTAATTTTTCTATAATCATCATATACTAATTGAGTCAACTAACAAACTAATATCTACAATTAAACCTACATTTCAATCAAGTGATAAGTCAACATGTACATATCATAACATACCTAAGTCAAATAAAATATCATAAGAGAATTTCATCTAAGAAAAAAAGTCATACCTCATAAATATCTAACCTTTATACCAAGAAAATATTTCAGACATCTCAAATATTTCATCTAAAACTCATTTATAAAAAAACATTAGTTGAGATATATCAAAATGATCATCTTAAATAATCAAAATATTATTAACATATACAACAAACTTGAAAACCTCTTGATCTAAATCAAAAGAAATAAGAACAAACTGACACACATCTCGAAGATCAAATATAGTATGTGCCAAATTTAAATTTATTAAATCATGTCATAAGAGACTAGCTTAGTGTCAGGGACATAGTCTTACCAATAAACTCTTGTGCAGCATTTAGATAACTCATCCCTCGAATATTACTAAGTCAAACATCAACTCATTTGGCAAGCTATGTTTGACTTCAACTCATGTCTAGGAAATGACAAAAACTCAAGAGAAAGCTTAAAAAAAACTCTTTATTGAAGAAATGAGAAACTCTAAACTTTGTAATTTGCAAACAAAGCTATAACCTCCTTATATACATGTCTATAAAAGTGTCTAGAATATTTGAAAATTATTTACAAGCCTAAAGAATTCTAGAGTATTCTATCATGTATATATTTAAAGAAGTGACTAGAATAATTTCTTTCCTTTCATGCTCTTTCACACAAGTGTGGATTTTTCCAGAATTTCTAGAACTTTTTATATTTTTTTAGCAAATAGAGGACTCTTCAAGTCTCTAGAATCTTTCTACCTTTTATATAGAACCATATAGAATCATCTATCTTTATTTGTTCAAGAGAGAAGCTTTCCATTAGTGAGGATATGATATTTTCCGTCACCAAAACCACATAAGTCCTCATCAACCCTTTTGCTTGGAATTGCTCGATTTATTCTTGAAACAATCATTAAAATAGTTGTCAACTCCTAGCTAGCTTTACTTTTGAGTAATCACTTCCATTTCAGTTAATATTTCTTATAGGACTAAAAGTTTTTTTTTCTCAAGACTCCGTCTACTTTGGCATAGTCCACTTCTTTATCATAGGATGTCGCCATTATCGTGAGTGTTCAATTAAAATTCTTTGGACTAAATCCTCCTTATCTTTATGATAGGATTTTAGATTGCTAACGTTGAAAATATAATTAATCTTTAACATTGATAATAGCTCAATCATGTAGGAAACCCTACCAACTTATTACAATATGAGAAAAGAGATTTCATACTTTATCACAAGTCATTTGTGCACCTTACAAAAAGATTTGAACTATTATGTTATGAGCTTAATAAGCATTAAATCTTCAGCATATAACTATGCATGTCTTCTCTTTTTATTAGCTCACTTCTTCATCTTTCTAGTAATATTTTCTAAGTATAAGCATGTTATGTCAACTTGCTCGTGCTTATAGGTGTCAAACGGGAAGGACAGCTCAGGCTCGGCCCTTGGCACCAGTCGTGTCGTGCCGTGCCAAAGGTTTTTGGCCCTTGTGCCAAAAACCCACACACCGAGCAATGCCCGACAAGGGGATGATGTGCCGATGCCCGACGAGCAAGGCTTGGCATGCCCGACGGGCGACAACGAGGTGATGGCACGGCACTGAAACCCTAGGTTTTTTAAAAATTGACCAACCCAACTTGAATCGGGGCGAACCAGCCCGAACTCGAGCAAATTTCAAGCTGCAAGCTCGTGTTGGGTCTTCCCTCCAAAGAAGCATGTCGTGCCAGACACGACATGCCAGCCCGACCCAGCCCATTTGACACCACTCATGTCATTCTTTAGCAAGTTTGTAGTCTGCTGGACTGTATCTTGCGTATCCTCTAGCCATGGTATGAGAAGTCATTAGTTATTATCCAATGACTATCTCAAATAGACTTTTCTCTATTATCTCACTTAAGACTAAATTCTTCTGAGATCAAAAGTAACTAGTAGCAATATTATCTATATTTACCATAAAGTACGACCTCAACAAATAGTGTCTACAGGATTGCAAATAGTGAATGATTACTATCATTTTCTTCACACAGACTATGTATCACTTTTTTGTATCATTGAATTTGCAACTTTCAAAGGCTAAGAAATATATTCTCTGCATAAAAATCTCTCCAATAGCAAAGTTAGAGGCATTAGTGTATACTTCAAATATTTGGTATGATCACGTAGTACCAATACTAACTCCTCCGTTATGGCTTTTTTAAGTCTTCTAAGACATATTGACATTTTTCGTTTCATGTCAATGGCTTACTCTTCTTGGACAAAATCATTAATAGAGATACTCTTGCTTAATACCCTTGACGAACCTATAATAGTTAATGAAGATGCTCTTTTGTATCCATTTAATTTTGGTGGGCATGACATGTTAGTCTCAAGGACCAAGAAGAATCTCCATATTCATATTCTCTCTTTGTAATATGTTAGAAGTTTTTATTTTTTAAATATGTTGTCATTGTAGACACAAATTTATTTCTATCATATTTTCATTTTCATTCTAATTCTATGCAGATATCATTCTTGTCACAAATTAGACCCCAAACAACTAATATTAAAGATGTTAGTTCAACTAAACCATCAATTTCAAGTGTGACTTCAAAAAGTACAATAGATGGTGATCGGACATCAAAGAGAAAAACAATGAAGCCAAGATCCATTGTGTGGGATCATTTTACCAAATTTATAGATCAGAATTGTGACATCAAAGCTCAATACGAATATTATAACAAGATAACTGTTGCTCATCCTATAAAAAAATAACACAACCACTCTTAGGGATAACATTGTTATATGCAAAAAACACCCTCATAGTGTTGAAGCTTCACAAACACAACTAAACTTAAACATTCATTCAAATATTCAATGAAAAAATATTCTTAGCACATAAAAGTTTGATCAATTTGCTTGTAAAAATGATTTAGCTTACATGATAATTATAGATGAATTTTCATTCAAATTTTGTAGAAGATTTAGGGTTTGGAAAGTTTATATGTGTAATATAACCTAGAATTAAACTTCCATTTAAGTTTATTATTTCAAAAAATTGCTATGAAATTTTTTTAGCTGGGAGTGTGAAGTTGAAACATTTCTTGAAAATAACTTCTCAAATGGGTTGTATTACTATGAACACATGGATATCCCCTCAAAGAATCAATTACATGTGTTTAACAGCTCAATTTAATGATGATGATTGGATTGTACATAAAAAGATATTAAATTTTTGTCCAAGTGAGTCATAATGGTAAAGATTTAGGCATTGCTAATGAAAAGTGTTTTCTTGAATAGAAAATTAAAAAAATTTTTACTTTGACAATTAACAATGCAAGTTCCAATGATGTGACAATTAAACACTTAATAATATTATAAATAATTGAGGTCATAGTATCTTAGATGGTGATATTTTTGATATCAGGTGTATAGAACATATTTTGAATCTTGTTGTGATTGATAGATTAAAGCATGTTAATTTTTCGATCATTCATGTTTGAACGGTTGTAAAGTATGTGAGGCAATCTCCTACAAGGTTGACAAAATTTAGGGAATATGTTGATATTGAAAATATTGAATCTAAAAGTTTTGTTAACCCTTGATGTTGCAACAAGGTGGAACTCAACCTATTTGATGTTAGAGGCGGATCAAAAGTTTGAAAGAGCTTTTAATAGATATGAAAAATTTGATCCTTTATATAGAAGTGAACTTCACGTAGATCATGATGATGAAGTACTTGGGTTGCCTAATGTTGATGATTTGAGGGTTCATAAAAAAATGATTAGCATGTTGAAAAAAATGTATAATCTTACTTTGTTTGTTTCGAGTTCTTCTTATATTACTTCTAATTCTTACTTTGAGAAGATTTGTTCAATTGAATATATTTTGAAACAATGAAAAGAAAGTTCAGATTCTGAAAAAATTTTAATGACTAGCAAAATGAAAGAAAAGTTTGATAAATATTAAGGAGATATTATGAAAATGAACAAATTGATTTATTTTACCACAATAGTTGATCCTAGGCATAAAATTATGTTTATTCTATTTTCATTCATTGAATTGTATGATAACATTGACAATGAATTGATGACAAACATTATGAGGGAATCTATATATGTAATATATGATTCATATTGTAATTTGGCAAAATCTCAAGATAAATTTGGTCAAAGTAAGTAGGAGTGAGAGTGAAAGAATGAAATTGTCACATGCAAATAATAAAAGATTTGGGAGGAGACAAAGTAAGAAACTTGAGGTGAAGTTACTTTTTAATAAATTCAAGAGTGATATAAGAAACTTGGAAGTAGAGAACATAAATTAGAGTTGGATAAGTATCTCAATGAAAATGTTAAAAATGATAATGATGATTTTAATATTTTGGCTTGGCAGAAAAAAAATTTTCTTAATTTCTTATATCGTCACAAATGGCTTGAATATATGTTGGCGGTTCCAATATCTACCTTTGCTTCAAAATCTGCATTTAGCACTGGAATAAGATATCGTGATGCTTTTAAAAATTTTTTTAAAACCCAAGATAGTACAATCTCTTATATGTGCTCAAGATTAGCTTTAGAATTCAATGATACCAATTAATATTAAAAAAAATTTACAAAATATAAAAAAAATTGAAGCAAGTACTTTTATTCATTCTATCTTTTTATTTAGTTATTTTTTATTTATGATATTTAATAATATTAAAGTATTAGATTTTTTTTATCTCAAATTTTTTAGATTTATCAACACTTTCTTCATTGCAATCAATGATGATTGATATATGACGGATTGACGATGTTTTGCACTTTTGATTTTGGATGATATGAGTAAGTTTTAAAATTTTATTTTATTCATGTATTAATTTTTCAAACGTGAATATTTTGATATATTATTTGAGTTAATGTAATATTTTTTTAATAGAAAATGACAAGACTTTAAAATTGAAAGTTGGAAGCCAGAAGACAGAAATTAAAAGTTAATGTAATAATGTTTGTATTTTATTTATGAATGCTATATTAATTATTTTTATTATTTATTATTTGCTAAATGGATTGTATTCTTAATTATATTAAATGGAGTGTAATTTAAGTTGTCATTTTCAAGAGTTGGAATCCTACAGAAAATTAGAAATTAGCATATTGGGCTACCAGGTAGGGCTGGCAACGAGTCGAGCTACTCGGGCTCGGCTCTGACTCAACTCATTAGCTAAATGAGCCAAGCTTGAGCCTTAATTTAAGTTTGATAAATTTCGAGCCCGAGCCCGAGCCCGAGCCCGAGCCCGGTAAAATGTAGACATTAAAAAATGATATCATTTTATTAGTTGCGTTAGCTCAAAATAATAACCCTCAGGTCTCAGCCGATGCTCGACAGCCCCTAATACAAACACCTCCCTCAACCCTTTCTCTCTCCTCGCCATTGTTGCCAATTGGAAACTCAAAAACCATATTCCCAAATTCTTCCTATACTTTGAAGGCATCACCCACCACACCAGCCCTTGCGGCTAACAAGCAACAGCCACCCAAACCCTTGTATAGGCTCGGGATTGTATGGGCTCAACATGGTTTGTATTGTAATTTACAATACAAACTTGTATAGGCTATGAATTGGGCTTGAGCTCGAGGTTAAGCTCGAGCTCGTTCATATTGAAAACAAGCCTAATGAGTTCAAGCCAAACTTTTTTTTTTAATCAATCTAAGCTTGAGCCTGATTTTAAGCTCGTTCAAAGGCTCAGCTCGGGTTCAAGCTTGTTCATAAATGAACAAGCCTAACTCAGAATTTTCAAAGCTCAACTCGACTCAGCTAATTACCAGCCCTACTGCTAGGCTGGACATTGGTTTGACATATATCCATATGTCCAAGTCCAATTTAAAAAATGGTTTCAATCAAAAAACAAAAAATCAAACAGTTATATTTTGGTTTTTAAACCGAAAAACCAAATAAAAATTCATTTCAGTTGCAATCATCTACTATTCAATTAAACCAAAATCCAACAAAAAAAAAACCAAAACCGAGCCGTTCAATTGAATGCTCACCCCTAACAACACTTAGACAACTCGCCCCTCAAATGTTGTTAAATCAACCTCCAACTCACTTGGCAAGTTAAGTTTGGCTTCAACCGATGCCCGAGAAATAAAAAAAAAACTTAAAAGAAAGAAAAGACTATTATTAAAGAAATAAGAAACTCTCAACATAGTAATTTACAAATAAGACCACTAACTCCATATATACATGTCTATGAAAGTATCTAAAACTCTTGAAAATTATTTAAAAACCTAGAGAATTTTAGAGCATTCTATCATGTTTATATTTTAAAAAGAACTCTAAAATATTTTCCTTCATTCCATGGTCTTCCATACAAGTGTGGATTTTTCTAAAATTAACTATAACTTTTCATATTCTTCTAGCAAATGAAGGACTCTCAAAGTCTCTAAAATCTTCTCACAACCTTATAAAAAACTGCATAAAATCATTTATCCTTATTTAATCAATAGATGAGCTTTCCAAGAGTGAGAGTGTAACATTAAGCCATAAAATATCTTCCACAATTTATACACCATATCTATGCTCCCGTGAACAATAATCTCGTTGACTGCTACATGAACACTACTTCCGCTAGATCACAATGAATGAATGCATTTCATACATTTAGCTAATACATAGTATATTTGTGTAAAACTACAATTGAAAGTAAGAATGTAACAATAACTATTTTATTCACATAAGAAAAAATATTTTAATAGTCAATTGCATATATCTGCATAAAATCTCTCATTAGCAACCTAACCTTGAGTCGATTGACATTTCCCTTAGGTTTTATATGTTGAAACTAATTTATACTAAAAATCATTTATGACTGTTTTCTTGATTTATATCTTGTTATTTTAATAAAAAATTTTACAATGAGCTAAATTTATAAAAATGTATTTATTCTTTATTCTACTTGTAGATGATTCGGTATGTAATGATTGACTTACACAGAAAATTTAATTATCAGTTCTTGTAAAATATAATTTTTTTCATAATCTAAATAGAACTAGACATCCTTTCGATAAGATTGTAGCACTATAGTTCAATAAGTCAATCTTAACTACGGTAAATTATAAATTTCTAATTTATAGTACTAGTACACTTGAATATATTAAACAAAACTAATATAGTGTAATTATTTTATCCTCGTAAAATAAAATATATCATAGTTATTATAAATATTACTACTCTTATTCTTAATGTAATATAATTATGTTTACTTGTTACCAATTATTTTGATTCATAAATAGTATGACCAAGAAATAAATTTAAAAACTCTATAAATTAAATAAGTTTATCAAGCATATAATAGATACTGATTATTAGTGAAATCCATATCTTGTTAGAAGAATTAATGATACCCCTTGAGGAAACTTATAAATTTTAATATAGTCAAATACTACAAGTGAATTTTATTCATGTAATTCAATAAGTAAAGTGAACAATATTAAAAAAAATAATTAGAGATTTATAAAATTAAATTATCAGTAATTTAATTCAATCAATAAGTAATATAATCTTAATATTGAAAATTTAATTGATGTTAAATAACAAAAAACATAAAATATTTTGAATAAGCAATAGAGTGCAATTATAATTATGTAGTAGTATGAATTATAATTAATATAAATTATTATGCAAGATAATTTACATTAAAAACTTAAAATCTTGTCCAGGCAATGGTACCTTCCATAGCCTTAAATGGATGTGATATATATATTAAAGATTTTTGTTTATTTATTAGTATATATGTGTGTGTATATAATCAAAATAATTAGTTTAATTATAATTGAATAATTTGATTTTGTCAAATTAAATGATTATTATTAAATTGATTTTGATTATATTATATATATATATATATATATATATATATATATATATAAAATAAATATGTTAACTATTTAATATGATATTTAATCAGATAATAAACCAAAATATTTGATTTTAATACATTAATTTTTATTTTTTTTGGTTTAAATATCCATGTGGCTTAACAACACTACACCATTGTAGCATCATCAACTTCGTTGATTAGGACTGGTGGAGGTATTATGGGAGACGATCAAAGCCATTTGTACACCCAAAGTCAAGTATTTTCTTGCTCAAACTTATTCCAAACATAAAATAACACTTCCACGAGTTTTATCACCATTATCAAACAATAATTTTTTTTATTTGAGTTCTCTAACAATGGTATCAAAAAGAATTATTTTGGCATTAATACACATGAATGTGTTAAGATTTTAACAATATTTAAAATCTCAACTAAAACAAAGGGGTTATAACCTCCGTTGACTCACTTGAATACCAAGGCTGTTTATTTGTGAATTATGATAATATGTTTGGATGAATCGTATTCATTGAGCATAATTTTGTATTTAAATTTTCACTGTGATATAATTTTTCTATAAATCTTAAGAAACCCACCAACGACGAATATGCTTGTGGTGGTTGTGGCAATCAACAATGCCAGAGAAGATGATTATCACCCGCAACGCCATTTGTGGTGGTTGTTGTGGCGATCAACAATGCCAAAGAAGACGACCATAGATAGTGATACAATTTGTGGTGTTTTTCATGGCAATCAAATAATACTGAAGAAGATGACTATCGACGGGGACATCATCTATGGTGTTTGTCACGGTGATCAGTAATATCGAAGAAGAATATCACCGACAATACCATATATAGTGGTTTTCATGGAGACCGGCAATGCCAAAGAAAATGATGGTCATTAGCGACACATATGTGAAAGTTATCATGATGATCAACAATTTTGGAGTAGATGATTGTCATCAATAATGTCATATGTGGTGATTGTTGCAATAATCGATAATACCTGTGAAGTTGAATGATGATGGCAACGCCATCTATCAACAATGTCAAAAAAGATGGTTGTCACTGGGTAATACCATATGTGCTAGTTGTGGAGGTGATCAACAATACCAGAAAAAATGACTATTCACTGGTGATATCACTTGTTGAGGGTATCATGGCGCGTGAGCAATGCTACAAGTGATGATTATAACTGGGAATGTTAACTATAATGGTAGATGCTGTGGCATAACCAATACCAGAAAAAATATTAACAATACCAGAAAAAATGACTATAATGGTATCGTGGCACATGACCAATGTCTTGAAAAATCCTAGGTTATAAGTCCTAAAACCTAAACAATCGAGGAATTCAATATTCATATATATGTGATGCTTAGTGATTACGTATTTGTGGAAAAAAATATTTGTGACATAGAAATAGTTGTGGCATGAAAATGTGTATATGGCATGAAAATATATCTATTGTGGAGTGAGTATATATGTGTTATAGCGTGCATGTATAGGCATGACAACTTGTATGATAGTTTTGGGATCGAAAGAAAATACATACATTTTTAAAAAAAAAATCCTCAAATTTTAAAATATATAAATGAGCAAGAAAATTTATTAAATAAATCTTATGGTCTTCATCGCTAGTTTGAAAGTTATGCAAGTCAGTTAGCATATTGATCTTAATACCTTCCCCCTATCAGCTTAATTGACTTGTAGGTATACTTATTATAAATCACCATAAAATAATTTTATTGATTGATTAAATGAATCATTTCTCCATTGAAAAGATTCATTTAAGAATTGATTAATATAAAATTAAGTGTTAGTTTAGATTTAACTATAAATAATAACATCCTTTTTTATTTGAGTCACTACTAGTATTTGTAAGATTAAAAATAAGTTAACAATCAATATGTTAAAAAAAAATTTAAATCACATCATGATCATGAGCACACGCGCCCAACAATGACAATGACTATTGTTGGGCACATGTACACATGAGACAACTTCTATGAACATGTCTAACACGTCTGACAGCCATTGGTACTTCAATCCCAATGGGCTGATTAGCCACGTCAATGGGGCAAATCAAGTTCGAGTTTGTTTAAAAAACACGCCCATATTTTTTAAAATGAGACTGTGGACAGTGTTAACAAGCCAAGCACGCGGGTCATACTCATGCCTAGCCCATCACGAGACACGACAGCCTCTAAACCAACATGGCACGAACCATGCCTCAGGCCAGCACGGCCTAGATCCAGGCACAGTTCTGGATCATGCTAGGTCAGGCACGACTTAATCGGGTCATGCCCCGTGTTGTTCTTGGGCTGCCCAACCCACTTGACACATCAACCTCGATGCAAGTCTCACCTTCTCATTTTATGTTTTCATATTAAACACCTACATGTAACTAACACAGAATCTTATTAAATGTATAGTATTAGTTCCCAAGTCATATTAGAATCGAGGACTTCCAACTCTTTAATCATGACCTAGTATCATCTTATATTAACTAATATTTCAAAAAAAAAAAGATTTGAAAATCCTTGTACCATCAATAAAAATAAAAACAAAAATATAATATAATAATACAATAATATTTATGAAATCGAGTGCCAAGTATAACTCATATGTTTCTTCAAAAGTACGATCAGAATGTCAATATCAGATTAACCAATTACAGAACCATTTGCCTTCTAGGTAGGCTAAGTCAATTTGAGCAAGCTGAGTATGTCTCTCTATCACTCTCCTAGTATAGACTAGAAGCTATTGATGATCAAGTATCATGATTATTGACTCAATATATAAGTTTGTACTACTGAAGACTAGTAGACTATTATATCATCTGAGTCTAAAAGAGATTCTCATACTCTTGATACCTCACATTCTGCAAAATTAATATGATATGAATTTATTAGTAAATATTATAATTTTATAAGAGTATAGGTGTCAAATGGGCCGGAACAGTGTTGTGCCCAAACCGTGTCTGGCGTACCTACTGCATGAATCATGCTGTGCCAGACCAAAATTTTCAGCCCGCATGTCAAGCCAGGCAGGACACGACAAGCCTAGCACGTCGGCACAGCATGGCAAGCCTGGCACGTCGGCACAGGCATGCATGACCAAGCACCGAGCATGGTCACTACGAGCCGACGCCCGATGGGGGAGGCTGCCGAGCCCCAAAAGGGAGAAGATACGCAACGGCATGCTGCTGAAACCTTAATTTTTATTTAAAATTAGAGTTTTGACCCAACCCGAACCAAGCCCAACCCAGCAAATTTCATGCCGCAGGCCTGTGCCAGGGCTGACCTCCACAAACCCATATCGGGTCAGGCACAGCACGGTACAGTAACCATGACGTGTCTGGCCCAGCACGGTACAGTAACCATGACGTGTCTGGCCCAGCACGATAGTCCGGCTGGGCGGTCTAAAACCATGCTGAAACAGCCCAACATGACCCGTTTGACACCTTTATATAAGAGTAACATTATTATGAGAACCAACATGATTTAATGTAGCTGATGAATGACTATATTTATTAATTGGTGATCCGGGCATAGCTATAAATAAGAGAGAAATAATAATGAATCCAAATACAATATCTAAATTCATATTTTTTATAGGCTCATTGAAAAAATAAGTCCAAGTCAATGAAGACAATATTCACATTTAACAAAATCTTATTAGTCTCTAATAAAAAATATTTGTATTATCTTTAAGTAATTGGAGTATCCAAGAAAGGTACATAAAGATATTATATATTAACATATCTCATCCTAGAGATCAGTCGGGAATAAAACAAGTGGATCAAAAATTCTAAGAAGAAAGCTAAATAGTATCTCTCCATAATATAAAATCTAAAATAATATATAATGAGAAATGAAAAATATATATTTAATTAATGAAAATAGTTATGATTAAAACTACATCTCCTCAATAATATTTCAATACACTCTTTTCAAGTAAGAATTTATGAATTATTTCTATCAAATATATATATATATATTCTTCATTTTAGTAATATTATTTTATGGAGTGTGTGAGTATATGAAACATGGTATATAATCTCATAATTCATAGTAGGAACTAAATCAATCTAATATATACATTTTAATGCATTGGGACTTTTTAATTTTCTAATATTTTTATCAAGTTATTTTTTTATTATTTTATGAAAGATCTAAAAAAAACTTGTGATCTATCTCAAAAAACATATATCCATTATGTTTTGAGAAATTATTAATAAAAAAGATCAAATATTTAAATCAATCTCTAGGTGCATTTCTATTAGGTCCTCATACACTTGAGTGTATTAGATCAAATAGGTTCCAAGTCAAATTAGACTGCCATATAGGATATGAAGCTCTGATACTTTTTTTAACTGGTATATCTCATACTATATGATTGAAATATCTTTAAGGCTAAAATAAAATATTCTCAACTTGATTATTAATAAATAACCAAGCTGAAAATTCACAAATAAAGGATCTAACACAAACAAACATCTAAAAAAAATGTATCATCAAAGATAAAACATGCAATTCACTATGATCAATCTTAAATGGAGTCATCCTCAAATTTTATTTAATCATGCAAAGAAATGTTCGTAGAAATAAAAACAAAATTAAAATTGAATTGTATAGAAAAACAACTCATAGAAAGTAAATAAATAGGAAAATCAAAAATAAGTATGACATCGAAAAATAACAAAGACTTGAGTTGGATATTATCATATCCTATAGCTTTCGAAAGCTTTTCATCGGCAATAATAATATTTTTAAAATAAGAAAGAAATAAAATAAATAATATATGATTAGCTATAATATGAATATTAGCTCATAAATCAAAAATACAAAAATCTAGAATAAGTGTACTACTAAAACAACAAGTAATAGTTACGAGAATTAAAGTATCTACTGCTTTAAAAAATATTCAACTCTAATAAATATAAGTCATGGTGGATAAATCTGAGGACAAATTGATGGTATTGATAGTTAGCATGTCTCTCTCAATATCATGTAAAAATTTTAACTCTATATATAATATTCAATAATTATCTTTGGTATAGCTCATTCTCTTATAGTAAGTATACTGTAGATGTGTCAATTGGGCCAGGCCACGGCATGATCCGGCCATGCCTGGGCTGGCCCAGCACGAGAATTTCCCATGCCTGAGCCTGTTTCGTTCCCGAACACGGCACCTATCGTGTTGTGTCGTGCCGAGGCCAACCGGGCCTCGTGCCGCGCCTGACCCGGCATAGTTTGGTGGCCCGTGGCACGGCCCACCGGCACGGAACATGTCCCGCATACCCATAGTTATGAAAGGCGCGCCTAAAGCTCAGGCGTCACCACTCCCAGGAAAAACGCCTCACTTCAGGCAAGGCGCAGGTGGGTGAGGCGCAGCGGGCAAGGAAGCACGGACAGGGCATGGATACGTGTCCGATACGTCACGTGGCGTATCATTGATAAATCCGTATCTGATACGCCACGTGGCGTACCGGACGGTGGCGTATCGAACGTCCAGTGAGCGGCAGAGGGCAGAGGGCAGGCGCCATTTGAGGGGGGGAGGCAGGGGGCGAGCGCAAATTGAGGGGGGAAGGCTTGGGACGGGCAGGAATTGAGGGGAAGGCTGGCAGGTGGGAATTGAGAGGAAGGCAAGCGGGTTAGAATTGAAGGATGAGGCAGGCGGGCGAAAATTGAGGGGGAAGGCAGGCGGGCGGGAATTGAGGGGGGAGGCAGGCGGGAGGGAATTAAGGGGGGAGGCAGGCGGGCGGGAATTGAGGGGAAAGGCAGGCGGGCGGGAAATGAGGGGAAAGGCAGGCGGGCGAAAATTGAGGGGGGAGGCAGGCGGACGAGAATTGAGGGGGAAGACAAGCGGGTAGTAAAATAAAATAAAATATTTTAATAAAATAAAATAAAATATTTTTATTTTATAAAATAAAAAAATATATTTTTATATAATATAAGATAATTTTAAAATATTATTTTATAAAATAAAATAATTATAAATATTATCTTATAAAATAAAATACAATATTTTTATTTTATAAAATAAAAATATATTTAATTATTTTATAAACTAAAATATTTTATTTTATTTTATTTTATAAACTAAAATATTTTATTTTATTTTATTTTATTTTATAAAATACCTAATATTTATAAAGAAAATAATTTTTATTTTTAATATTATTTTTTTATCATGACGTATCCTAGTCGTATCCGTATCCTAGTATTTTAGAATTTGCCGTGTCCTCGTATCCTGCCGTTTCGTATCCCCGTGTCCGTGTCTGTGTCCGTGCTAAACCAAGCAAAACACAAACACCAAAACCAAAGTCAAGACCATCTAGCTCTAAACATACTCATACTCTTGTTTTGATTGATGAAGATGAAGAGATGATTTATTCAATCGGGAGAGAAAGATGAAGAAGAGGGAGAGTGGAAGATTGATGATGGGGATGATATTGATGAAGACTTTCTTGATTTAGATTTAGATGTAGATACATGAGTATTTATTTTATTTTAGAACTTTGAATGTTTGTTATTTTATTTGAAAACTTTGAATATTTGGATGATGAGAGCACTATTAATATTTGATTTTTATCTTTGATGTTTTTTAGTTTATTATTAGATGAAAATTAAAGATTATATTTAGTAAAATATATAATTTTTATGTGTATTAGGCTGGGTACGCCTCAAATAAAAAAGTCTGCGCCTCAAGTGCGTCTTGCACCTTAAGGCCCCAAAAGGCTTTTGTGCCTCAATGCGCCTTTTGCCTTAAATAACTATGCGCAGACCTGCACCCCAAGTCCCCACCCCATCGCCACGCCAGCGCCATTCAATGCGGATAGGGAAAACACACGAGCACGGGTCCTGCCTGACACAAATCCTCCCCCCAATGGTTAAAAAAAATTTGAATATCAGCCGTTGGATTTCACCTCCAATGGCTAGGGGGTAGAATCTGATTGCCCTCATGATTCTGCCCCCTAAAATTCAATAAAAAATTTTAAAAAAAAACATTAAAAAATACTTTTTTTAAAAAAATTCCTTTAATCTATAAAATCCCCCCCACCTCTCTATAATATTTATATTTTTCATAAACATTTATTCTCAAATCTCACTCTCTCAAAACTCTTACTCTTCTCTCTCTCGGGACCCAGGATTTCAACATTCGATTCAGCTTTTTGGGACTCGGGATTACATCATTCGGTTCGGCTTTTCGTGACTCGGGATTTCGTCATTCGGATCAACTTTTCGTGACTCAGGATTTCATCATTCGGATCGGCTTTTCGTGACTCGGGATATCGTCATTTAGATCAGCTTTTCGAGACTCGAGATTTCGTCATTCAGTTCGGCTTTTCGGGACTCGGAATTTCGTCATTCGGTTTGGCTTTTCAGGACTCTCAACTCAGGTTTGGAATTGTGAACTAGACTGCAGTACACCATGCACATGATCTACCTCACAGCTTTACCGGGTATTTTATATTTTTTTTGTTTACTTTCTCTCTCTAATCCTAAAATCTAAAATCTATCATCTAGGCTCTACCTCCTATTTAACAAAAATCCTAAAAATAACTAATACTAATAAAACATATTTAAATTTAGAAAATAAAAATCTTACACAGAGATCTGAGACTACTGAAACTTTAGTTTCTCCTGTCGTCTCAACCCAAATATCTAAAAAATAAAAAACTATGAAAACTTCTGTAGTTTGAACTTATTTTAATATAATAAAATAAAAAAATATTAGGGATTAAAAACAAAAAATGACTGTGCAAATATTATATGAGAAATTTAACTTGTAATAGTTCGTTTGGGACTGGACACCTTAAGAGGCAAACCAAATTATGCACCAAAAAATATAATGCATTAGATTCTAGGGAAACCCAACTTAGCACTGTATTTTTTGAGACTGGATCTAGTTCAGTCTCAAATTTTACTTCATTCATATACCACAGCGAGTTGGGTAGGAAAGGCATGGCCAGACTTATCACATTGATGGACCTTCTGATCAGATTTTTGGAAGATCCATGGGTAGTACTTATCATGCATACATATTTTCAGCCTGCTTGTCGTAGGATTCCTAGGTCCACATCTAGGAATGACATACTAAAATTTTATAAGTTAGAAAAACAAAAAATAATTAATGAATTTATGGCATATAGTTGAGTGGTGTCCGTGACGTCCGATATCTGGACAAGTCACGATGAATCATCTTATGCATGTCCAACCGGTCACTATGTAAATTCTAACTGAACAATGAATAAAAAAATTTTAGGATTCTCTAAGATTCTCCATCCTCATGATGATCCGCACATTTTTGAGTGTATGATAAAAATATTTAGAGAATATAAAATTCAAAATAAAATTTTTAGTATCGCATTCGATAACGGATCTAATAATGGAATAGTGATTAACATATTTATTGGGAATATTAGAGACGCACCATTATGAGAGATCTTTCATGTCAGATGCATGTGTCACGTGATTAACCTAATTGTACATGTGAGTATGAAGGTGTGTTCCCCCGCATTGGATAATATACGTAATATACTAAAATATATTTACACTCCCCGCGGACAACAGAAGTTTGGTAGTCTCTATTTATCTGTTAATCTTAAAAAAAGAAATTCCAATCAGATGTGAGATACCATTGGAATTATACATACCTGATATTGGATACGAACACATGATATCCAACTACGCCAATAGTAAGAGTGACGAACTTATTATTGATGACACTAACGAAACTTCAGTAATTTCATAAATGAAATTCCTGAAGATTTTTATGATACGACGAAATGTATTCGTTGGTTTATACTTTCACGACCAGCATTACACTCAAGTGCATATGTAACATTAATAACATGTTTAGGAAGTATCGAGTTGACTCGACACTCAGCCATATAGTTGCAGAGATGGAAACCAAGTACTTAAATTACTGGTTCACCGCTCCATCTCTTTATTGTCTTGCTGCATGCATGGACCCTAGGATTAAAGAGGAATGAGTAGATAACACATTGACTTACATTTCATCGTGCATGAACCTGGAAGACCCACCTGAAGGGTTCATTCTCCAGAAATTGACTAACTTGTTCATATATTACAATACTAGGTATGGTGGTAATAGTAGTGAGACTGTGATTACAGATATGGATACCTTCTTCGGAGATAATGATTTTTCCATTCAGTTAGTGAGGAAAAAATGACGAGGTAAACCATCACATATGAGTGAGTTTTCTTGGTACTTAGATACCGATTACTGCTTAATCCTATCATATTCTAATACTAAGAATCTTAATATATTATAGTGGTGAAAATCATATGAGTCCACCTTTCCCGTGCCATCTAGGATAACACGGAATCTACTGACTCATCTGGTATTGAGCGTAGCATCGGAGTCTACTTTTTCTGTTGCAGTGAACGTGATTTCGGATAAAAAATCAAGATTACGTCCAGATATTGTTGAGGCTTTGACCTGTTTGAAGGATTTGGAGGATTCGAGGTTTAATATCTAGGATCATGCTAGAGCTAGGACAGGGACTGCATCCTCTGCAAAATCAGAGGAGTTGATTGATAACGATGATCCATATGATAGTGATTTTGATGTTGCGGTTGATGATGCTCATGATATGCCGATTGATGATTGACGTGGTTGCTGATTTCCCCTGCCCGTTGCCACACACCAGTTGCCAATGTCACGCCATGCCACACCACATATCATTTGTCATTGCCACTTGATTTTGATTTTTGATACCTCACGGTCATGGATACAGTTGATAATTTATGTGATTTATTCTTGATTTTGCTTTTTGATTTCGATGTTTTGTTTTGTATTGATTGTACGCTTTTTTTACGTTACGTTGTATTTGCTTTGGTTTGGTATCTATTTGCCGAATATACATTTGGTTTGCTTTTGTTTTTGACTTTGTAATTTTTTTTAACCAAATTTTTTGTTTAATTTATTTTTATATTTAAAATTTTCATTTAAAAATTAAAACACAATAATTTAATTCTTAAAAATTATAATCTAAATTTATTAAAAATTAATAAAAAAAATTTAAACTTTATTAATATTTTCAAGTTATACATTTTTAATAATTTTTAATTTACCAATTTAAAATTTAAACTTTGTAATTTATTAAATTTTTAACAATTTTTAAGTTACAGATTTAATATTTTAAACAATATATATATATTATATACTATATATTTTATATATAGTTTAATACAATACTTTAACATTTAAAAAATATATATTTTTTAACCAGGCCCGTACGTGCCTGTTTTGGCCCATACGAGCCTGACCCAGCACAGTACTTTTATTGCCGGGCTGGCGGGCCGTGCCAGGCCTGGCTTTGATAAACCATGCTAGGCTAGGCACGACACGGTACAGTAACCATGTCGTGCCTAGCCCGCCACGAAAGCACGAGCGTGCTTAAAAAAATGAGCTGAACAGGCCCGGTACGTCCCGTTTGACACCTCTAGTATACTGAACTGAGGTTCTCCTTATCTATCACTATTGTGATTATATTTCTCCATATTACATCATAAAATTGTGATTCCACCTAATAAAAAATAAAAAATTATACCCAAATAAGCTTTTTTTTCCAAACCTTATTTTGAATTTTTTTATAATTCTACATAAAGCCTAGTTAGAGCTTCTGCCCAAAACACCATTGAGCCCAACTGAGCACCATCATGTGCCACCATGTGATCCCCTTACACCACATGCCACTATCACGTGCAACCACCATGCAACACCCTAAACCATCACCACACACATAATTTTGCTCATGTTTGTTTTCCCTCAACCATGTATGCTTGTTTCCAATATTACATTCACCACTATTTCAACCACCGTGCACACCGTCATTGCCACCAACATGCTCACCTTTACTGCAACCACTACCTACTCCTTTGCAGCCACCTAAGAAGCACGGACACGGATACGGAGATACGACATGGCAGGATACGAGGACACGACAAATTCTAAAAAACTAGGATACGGATACGGATACGGATACGACTAGGATACGGCATGATAAAAAAAATAAAATTAAAAATAAAAATTATTTTCTTCATAAATATTAGATATTTTATAAAATAAATTAAATTAAATTAAAATATTTTATTTTATAAAATAAATATATTTTTTTTATTTTATAAAATAAAAATATTATATTTTATTTTATAAGATAATATTTATAAATATTTTATTTTATAAAATAATATTGTATAATTATCTTATATTATATAAAAATATATTTGTTTTATTTTATAAAATAAAAATATTTTATTTTATTTTATTTTATAAAAATATTTTATTTTATTTTATGCCAGCCCTGCTTCCCCTCTCAAATTGTGTCTACCCATGCCTCTCCCTCAAACCATGCCCGCCCCCTGCCATCCCCTCAAATCGTGCCCGCCCCCTGCCTCCCCCCCCCCCTCAAATCACGCCCGCCTCCTGCCTCCCCCCCTCAAATCACGCCCGCCTCCTGCCTCCCCCCCTCAAATCACGCCCGCCTCCTGCCTCCCCCCCCCCTCAAATAGCTCCTGCCCCCTGCCTCCCCCCTCAAATTGCGCCTGCCATCTGCATCGAGTGGCCAACGTCACCCATGCGGCAACGTTGACCACTGGACGTCATCGGACGTCGTCGGACGTCGGTCACTCTCAACATGAATATGGCAGCCAATGCAACCATCTGATATGTCACATGGCGTATCGGATACAAATTGATCAATGATACGCCACGTGGCGTATCAGACACGTGTTCATGCCGTGTCCGTACCGTGTCAACGTGTCCAGGTGTCGAACACGTGGACACTGCTATAGAGAGCCATGTCTGTGCTTCCTTGGCAGCCACCATCATGCACATGTGCTGCCACCACCGTGCACTTGTGATACCACCACCACATGAATGTACTTCCACCACACACATTGTACACATTGACAATGTACAAGCACACAATACTATCCACAAGCCTAAGTTTGATTTTTCCCTATGTCAACTCTAATATCATAGTATAAATCAATATTAAAAATAAATGTACACAATACTTTAATAAAATTTATATAATAAATACCTATATAAAATAGATAAAAATGAATGGGATAACATACATATCAGGTGATCCCTATAATAGTACAAAAAACAATAAAATAAAAAAATTATAAGTATCTATTGAAACATTCACTAAGAAATTATTTCAAGTCATAAATCTTTTCATAGTCTATACACCATATTTTCACTCCTTGGGATATTGAAATCTAATGAGTGATACATAAATATCTTTTCATCAAAAGTATTATGAAAAATATATTTCTTACATTTAATTGGTATTGAATCTAGTTATAAGAAGCAAGAATAAAAAATAACAATTTAATAATAATAATCTTGGCCAAAGATGAAAAGATATTTCAATAATTGACTTCATATGTATAAATCCATTGGATACTAGCATAGTTTTAAGCCAATTATAATTAACTTCAAGCTCAATCTTTACCATGTACACTTGCATCTCATCATAGGAATACTTGGAGATTTCAAAATAAGATCTCATGTATTATTAAAAGTAATTGCATTCAATTAATTTAATATAGCATGTTATCATCTTGAATAACTAAATACTTTAAAGGAGAGTACCAGTAATCCTGTAATTATTAAGAGATGACAAAAAACCAAAATATATCATATTAAAACAAGAGTAACATAGTACAAGTAATAATTGGTGATGGTTAGAATTTTTTATTGATTCCTTCCATTGACCACATAAAAGGTTCATGACTTCAAGTCACTACAATGAATCAAAACAACTAACGTGACTGAAGACTCATCTTAGGAAAATTATACATTTAAAATATAATCATCAAATCTTTCAATTTTTATCTTCCTTTTCCTGAAAAGATTCACATCTCGTGTCTGATGTGACACTCACATTAGCCTCCTCTACTTGACACAGAACTCCAAGATAAGTCTTACTATTTTCTACAAAACCAATCATGTCAATAATATCATATCCATGAGTAGTATCAAGATTGACTGTTAATCTACATGAAGTAATAATTAGATAAGAAAATAATTATATCATTATAATATCTAAATGTGTATTCTCTTGGATTAAATCCTTGAAAAAGAGACTTGTTCTAAAAGAATATCATATTCCATACTGAAAATGATTCTCCTAACCTCTAGTAAGCAACATGTATATCGCTTCTGAGTACTAGAGTACTCAAAAAAAACACACATTTGATGATATGAGCAGTCATTTTTTTCTACTTAAAAAGAAATCTGAAACAAATTAAGTATACCTAAAAATTTAGATTAAAGATAAAACATTACTCTCATAGATACAAAAGATGATATAGTATACGGTCATAATCATATCCAAAATTTTAAAAGGCAAAAGTGTTAAGCGAGATATTTTTATGTTCGTATGACGAGACATAAGTCTCGAGGCGTTAACGCGTAAGATTTTTGAGCATCACAATATACAATTAATTAATATTTTAAAATATATAAAATAAAATAAATAAAAACATAAAAATAATTCATTAGAATTATTAAAAAATATATACTAATTACTACTTTCACAAAAATTCATAAAATAATAATTAAAATAAATTATTTCAATTTAAATTCTTCTCTCCAAGGACATTATCATCCTCATTCAATGTATCAAAAGTAGAAAATTGTCCACTATCATATATTATCATTTCATGTAAATCTTTATCTTCATCGATTGGTGTAAAATTGAATTCTTCTCTTTGTCATTGCCTCTGCTTATGCCTAGTATAAATTATTAATTAGATATAAATATTATAAGTTCTTGAATCAATGGAACTCATTCTAAAAAACAACAACAATAATAATCAAAAAATAATTTATATTATAATTATCAAGATATAATTAAATACAAAATAAGAATATTTTAGATTTATCAAATTAAAAAGAGATAATTGAATACATAATTTTAAATTATTTTATAAATTATATAATTTAATTTGTTCAATTAAATTATAGCATGAAATTATTGGTATTTTTTAACAAATTAAATTTTTTTGCCAAATTCAAATTTATATATCAAATAAAATTTTATCATTCAAGAAAATTATTTACATTTTTTTTATCACATATAAATTATACATTATTTTAAAATTTATAAGAATATAGTGATGTTTTATATTTATTCAATTAAAAAGGCATAATTGAATAATTTATATTTTTTTTAGTTTATCCCATATAAACTATACCTTATTTTATCAAATAGATGATAGTTTAATAAAAATAACATATTTGACTAATTTCATACACAAAAAATAATCTTACTCGAGCTCAAAAAATTATGGAGTGATTTCATACAAATATTAAAAAAAATCAAATTTTGATTCCATATATGGATGTAATCTTCTGGATAATAAAATAATTATTAGTTTATAAAACAGTATATTTTACATGATATAATCAATGAAAGCTGACTGTTACACAGTTTTTGATAGAGGTGTCAACCAAGTCAGGCCGGCCCGGTCCGGCACGAGGCACCGCACGATGCGATCATGCATGGGCCAGCATTGCATGGAAATTCCCGTGTTTGTGCCCATGCCGTGCCGAGGCCAACCAGGCCTCGTGTCATGCCTGGCCCGGCACTATACCATGGCACGTTAGCACGATACCACGGCACAAGCCGAAAAACTACCTCAATGGCAGAAGCTGAGCCCAATGAGCAAGGCTCTCTGAGCCCTGAACATGAAGAAGAATCATGGCGGCATGCCGCTGGCCTGTGTCGGGCTGATCTTCACAGAACCGTGACAGGCCAGGCACGACATGGTTACTATACCATGTCGTGCCTAGCCCTACACAGAAGCACGGTCGAGCCGGCCTGGCAAAGCCCATTTGACACCTCTAGTTTTCGATATAAAAATTTAAGAGTAAAAAATAAAAAGAAAATAATATTGTTGTTGATAAGTCTCAAAAACTATAGGCAAACAAGTAAATAAATAAAAATTTTCTTCTTATATGTCTTTATCTTTATCAAATATCAACCACAAACTTAAATAAAAAAATAAGTGGAAATAAAATAAAGCTTCACGACCCACACGGATAGTGTCTTGTCATACCAGTGAAAAACAAGGGAGAAAGATAGTAGAAACAAAAAAAATTAGCAGATGAAAAATGAGAGAAAGATAATTCAATAGAGCATTACATGGAGAAAAGATGAGAAAACAACCATAATCGAGAGATGAGGAGATGTGAAGCTTCAATTCCGACCAATAATCAATGCTGCAATGCTAGAAAAAAAAATTAATTTTCTGGAGACAAAGCTTCTACACATTAGATTTTTTTTTCTCTTTTCCTTTTGTATCAAAAGCAAATGATTAGATTAAGTGTTCAATTATTTTTAATTTATATTTTATAGTTTTTGTTTTAATTTTAATAACCAAACGATAAAGATTTGTGAAACGTGTGTCTCGACTGAGAAGGCAGAAAAGGCATATGCTTTTATGCCTTTTATGCGCCTCAACTAAGAAGGCATACGCCTTCTATGTTATTCACTTCTTTTGGAATGCCTCAGGACATTTTCGAAACACTTCGCTTCAAAATGCACCTCAAAAAATGCCTTTGAAAACACTAATCATATCAACCAAATACCATTTCTTTCTTTTAGTTATCTCATTCTTCACAAAAGTAACAACACATAATACCTAGTGAATCATCTCATGCTCTTCAAAGAAAACAAAATTAATAAGAAATATATTATAAATCATTATCAGTTCGCAACATTTTAATGTTATTTCTCAATATAATGTATGGTGGATCATAACAAAATGCAAGGTAGTGGTGTGTAGAAAGTTATGAATGGCGGCAGACAGCAACAGAGGGTAGCAACACGCAGCAAGCAGGAAGAGGGCAACAACAAGTGATGGCAAGCGGCGAAAGGTGGCAAGGGTGGCGACGAGTGACATAGGGAAACGGAAAAGCAACAATAG
Organism: Sapria himalayana; assembly: GCA_029783825.1. Lineage (NCBI taxonomy): Eukaryota > Viridiplantae > Streptophyta > Magnoliopsida > Malpighiales > Rafflesiaceae > Sapria > Sapria himalayana. The sequence continues at coordinate 134,857 of JAREIK010003127.1, read as the reverse complement.
GAAAAGGGTGGTGGCAGGCAATAGTGGGCGGCGATGAGCAACAAGCAATGGGGGGCAGACGAGCTGTGAGCAATAAGCAAAAGGTGAGCAGCAGACGAGCGGGCAATAAGCAAAAGGTGAGCTTCTTACTTCTTAGTATAATGTAATATGTATTCGTTGACTCGCCACTTAATATGGATATAGAGTATAAACATGACTATAAGTATAAGTTCTCACTATTAGATAGTTTGGTTGATTACATCAAATATAAAAAATCATAAAAAAATTAAATTATTTAATTATGATGAGAACAAATATTATTTATATTATCCATATAATTAAAAGTTCCTAGATTCTCACAAACAAATTCATATTGATACAATTCTCAAGAATTTCATGTATATTAAGAGGATGTTAGGACATGAAATTTCATTAAGGAGCAAGGGAATAGTCAGCTAGATACACACTCAAATTTTAGTTAAGTTTCAATGATTACAGAGAAAAATTTAATGCAAAATTTTACATTTTACTTTAAGACAATCTTACCTCTTAGAAAAGTAAGTCATAGACAATTATTTCTAGATTCAATATAAGCACAAATCATGGAATTATGATATTGGTTTGGTTACTTGTGCATTTCATTGTATCAATTAATTTTTGGAAGAGCTCAACTTATCAGTTCATATGTAAATAATAATTTACTGTGACAACAAATAATTCAGCATATTTCAATCTGATATTACACGAGCAAATAAAAGATATTAAAATTAATTACCACATCATGAAAAAAAATTCAGAATGATTCAATAGTCTCTGCCTACATGCATATCATGAAACAAATTATAGACATATTCACAAAGATACATAAAGGACTACAAATATATTTTCGCTCTTTTAAGCTAGGTGTTTGTGACATGTACATATCAGCTTGAAATGAAAGTATTGAGATTTAGTATAATTTGTAGGTCTATTTTATTTATTTTATTTATTTTTCTCTCTCTTCTTCTTCCTTTTTCCCCAGCTACTACCTAAATGCTAAAGGGTTTGGCTTACCCAAATGTAATATGCATTCTTTTGTAAAACATTCAGGTAATTTCCAAATTTCAGTAAATATGAAATTAAGGTTAAACTAATATAATATGCACAAACTTCAACATGTGCAAAAGAAATTGCATTTCAAGAATCCAATCTGTTTCACAATAGTTCAGAAATAATGTCACCTCGCAAAATGAAATCATTATAGAGAGGCTCAAATTTGTTAAAAATTGCTGCAGCCACATCTTCTCTTCGTAATTGGAAAGGAGAAGATAATTCTCTTAGTACTGCATTCAAGCATGTTGATGGTTTCTCATTATCAATGTTCAAACCTATGCCTAAATAAATGAAAGTCATGCATTATGCTCCACAGCAATAAAAGCAGCCTTTAAGAAAAATAATTGAAAATGATTCCATGTTAGTTGACATAATATATTTCCAATACTCAAAAAAAAATTATGATTAATGGAAAAAACTATTTACCAATGACAACATTGAAGTTCTTTGATTCATATGTAGATGTGCACAATATTCCGCCAACTTTAAGACTATTTATGTAAAGATCATTTGGCCATTTTATTTTAATGTTGATAAAAGTTGATCCCTGAAAAAAGTTTGCATGATACATATATCATGTATAATCATGAAAATATAAATTCATTTGGGACAGAATTTTTCAAAGCAGTACTAGCTCATTTTATGATGCACAACCAGAAAACATTAGAGCCAAAAAACATTATCATATTCAACAGGAATGAAAAGATTGTGGTGGTTTCAGATGTAAACTTGATGCAACTTACCATTATACATGTACTGATATGTTTGTCTGATTATTAATTGAATTGAAAGAACAATAATCCTAGTGTATTTTCTTTATTATGTTTGAACTGCACTTCCTATGATTGAAATATGTTGCTCATATTTTTGAAATACTCCGAATACACCAAGGCACTTTCCTAAAGAATACCTAGTACCCCTAGGCATGTGCCTTTTTATTTTTTATAGCCATTTAATATTTTTTTATTTATCTTACACACATAATATAAATCTTAATAAAATAAATATCATGTATTATTATTTTAATCATATCAATACATAACGATATACACTAAATTTCTTATGTTGGAGTGTCAAAATAAAATAAAATTACTGAAAGAAAAAATAAATATCAAATTGAGACAACTAGAATATTTATAATGGAAAAAATTATTCTAAAATATTTTTGGAAACATACAATTTTAACAACAATTTACTTAGACATTTTTACCTGTGCCTATACATGGGAGTGTGATAAAAATTTTATCTAAATAATAATTTTACAAATAAATTAGTAGATTAATTATTTTTGCAATCTAATCCATGTTATACTAAATTAAAAATAGAGACTAAATAACTTAAAGATTATATTTTATTATTTATTACATGAGAAATATAAAAAGAAAAGAATGATACAAAATTTAGAAAAAAAAAATTTTACCGAAAAACATTATTTTTCAAATAATAATTTTATGAAAAAATATAATTAGGAAGATAACACAAAAGGAAAAATAGGAAGTACAACAATTTTCTATATCTCATCAAATGGCATCACATTTATATATACTCATATATAAAGTTATTGCAAGGAATACAAATATCTTTGATATCCTATATGAGCAAGAAAAGAACTAGATGCCACATTCCGAAAGTATCATCTATGCACCAGAAATGCAGACATACAATAATGTTCACAAGATGATGCTTACCAAAAACATTATCTATGCGCATGGACATACAATGATGCATTTTAGATGAAATTTTTAAAAAAAAAAGCATGAATAGTTCAGGTTCAATGATGTTTTTTGAAGTATCATTAAAAATATAATTAAAGAATGACATTTGTATAAATGTTGTCCCTAATGTCCTATAAACATGCATCTCTCATGTCTTGTATGAGTTTGCAAAAATACTTTGCAAAAAAAATCATAAGCAAGAGACATTCAATTAATCACAATGTTAACAAAGAACAAAACGAAAAACTTATCTAAAATTTTGACATGCTTACATATGTCTATTTTTTTTGTAATCCAAGTTCTAGTGAAAATCCATAATAAGTTTTAACATGTTATTTTGCCAATTTTTATATCTCTTTTATGGTATTAATAATATTTGTGTTTGAAAAAAATAATAATTTATCTTATCAATTAAATACTTTCTTCTAGTTCTTTCTCAATATATATTTTTTTAGATTTTACATCATGAAACGAAACTATTTAGTTTGCCTCCCATAGTTTGTATATATATTTGTTTCGTCTTCAATAGGGACTGGATAAGTTGGCATTTAGGTCTTTGAGATGTGTTCATTGGATACTTGATTAACTCAAAAAATATATAAATATTTTTTATCATAGAGTAATAAAATTTTAGTGAGTGTGAATATTACTTTTTTTGAGAATGACTTTTTTTAATGAGCCTCAAAAAAGAATGAATTTGAATGTAACACATGAATCCATTACTCTTTTTCTCTTACATGTAGTCTTGCCTAGACTACCAACTAGTAGAGAGCAACTCATATATTATATCGGAGTATGTCGATACTTCGTATGATGTTATCCTCATAAAGTTATCATATATATTAACAAATTCAGGTCATATTGATTCTAAACAATGTGTAATTTCACATGTAGAGAGATCTCCTTCAAGACTAAATAACATAATAATTCACAAGTCTTTCCTGGTACCATATTAAGTCGCTAACTAAGAGACTTAACTACTACCAACTTAGAGGCTATACCAAAAAAAGACATACACAACCTTCTTATACCATGGATCAGGAGATGAATATATAATATTAGTTACATAAATCAATAAAATTTCAATTGGATAAGATGATCAATTAAATATATTCCAGCTAAAATTTTTTTTAAAAATTAAGTTTCAAATGAATAATTTAGGATGTTTAAGTTATTTTCTTGGTATAGAAATCAGATACTCAAGAGGTACAATCTTTCTATTTTAGAGGAGATATTCTTTGAAAATTTTATTTAATCTCAATATATCACGTAGTGTACATGTTGACTCACCACTTAACACAGATGTAGACTTATTAACATATATTGATTCATTAGTTAATTCCGCTAAATAGAGGATAATAAAAAAACTAAATAGTCTAATAATAATTAGGCTAGATATTACCCAAGTTGTCATTATAGTTAGTCATTTTCTTGACTATCCTTAACAGATACATATGAATGTATTATTTAGGATTCACTAATATGTTAAAAAAGCTTTAAGATGCTAAATTATATTTAGAGATCATGAACATAGTCAAATAAAAACATATTCTAATTCTAGTCTAACTCATGCATCTACAAAAAAAAGATGCACCATAAATTTTTATATTTTTTTGTAAATAACATATCTCCAAGAAGAACAAGTAATAGCCAATTATTTTAAGATTGAGCATAAAAGCAAATTTTAAAACTATGGGGCCAACTACTTGTGAGTTTCAATAAACTAGTCACTTATTAAAGGGACTTTATCTACCAGTTCAAAGATTGCTGACACTTTATTGTGAGAGCCAGGCATCCCAGTATATTGCAGCCAACCTGATATTTCAAAAATGAATGAAGCATATTAAGATTGATTATTATATCAATCGGAAGAAGATCCATGATAAATTTATCACTACATCATACGTACCTACCAACGACTAGACTGCAAATACCCCAAGACCCACAGGTTAATATTTTCTTTTTCAAGCTAGTGATTTATGACATATATGCCCTAGCATGAATGAAGATATCAAATTCTAGAATATTTTATGTTTTATTTATTTTCTTATTCTTTGGGAATACCTGACTTGTGGGCTATCCAAAATTGTATATATATTTTGTTAAATTAAAAAAATACTTTTTATTTTTAAATATATATTTTTTTGTTTTAACGCATATTTCTCTCTCTTCTCTCTTCCTTCTTGTTCAAAGCAAAAATCTAAAGTCCCAATAAAATTTCTCTTAAAAAAACATCAAGGTCAATAAAAATAAATAAAAGAAACTATGCAAAGAGCTATTTTTTTGATGGAACTTATCATGAAAATATTATAAACTAACTAGCTATATTGAATACATAAGTCATATCGGATCTAAAAATTCATCTCATGTATATAGTTGAGTCAACTAAAAAATACATAGTATACCTCATATATGACAACGTTATATCTATGATTTATTAAGTCAGTTCTATTCTAGAAAAATATCTAAGTCTTCTATTAAAATTTTTATTATTAGTTTGTTTTTTGTAGTTATAGTAAAAAAATCTAACATGTAGAATGACTCAATTATTTTTACTCATTATATAATAACATCTGATATATATATATATATATATATATATATATATATATATATTGTATTTATTTATTTTAAAGTATTATTATGTTTTTACTATTAACTTGTTTTATATGATATCAGAGCTGAATTAAAATAAAAAAAAATACATTTTTTCCAATAATAAGAACCAATGGCAGCAGCAAAGGGCACATAGTGGTAGCAACAAAGGGCACACAATGGTGGCAACATAGATGCATGCAATAGTGTAAGTAGCAACACATAATGGTGGAAGCATAGGCACATAATTTTTGGATTGTGCTCCAATAGATACTATTATTATTCCAAGTACTAGTTTTACTTCTAATATGACCCTTCAATTTACTCATTATATATAGATATTTAATGTATAAAATTCTCAAAGTATTATATTTATATTTTTATTATTATCTTGTTTTAATATAATATCAAAGTTGAACTAAAATAAAATAATAGAATTTTTCTAACAATAAAAGCAATAGAGGGCACGTAGTAGTGGTAACAAAAAGCATGAAGTGGTGGCAACAAAGAGCACGCAATGGTGACAGCAAAGATGCATGCAATAGTGTAGTAGCAATATAGGCACATGCCTTTTGGATTGTATTCCAACAAATACTCATATTAATCCAAATATTAATTTTATTTCAAATAAGATCATTCAATTGATTATACTACTTACAGAATAATCATATGAAAAATTAACTATTTAACTATTATTAGATCAAATATAATATACAAATCAATATAATTAATTATTTTCTAGACTCTCTTTGATAAATTCTACAACTTTTCACATATTAAGATATGTGAAAATCTCAATAGTTTGAGATCTCTTTCAAAAATAATAGATACTTTCAATTATTTGGTATTTGGTATTTCAGTACATAAACAGAGTTTAGAGCATAACTTTTATAAGATACTTTGAATATATCTTCTCGAAAAAATTAAATATGTTCTATTTTCTCTCACTACAATTTACTATAATAGTCAGACAGTATAGCATATAACATCTAATCTAATATTTTATGAGTAACCAAAATAGATATATATGAATTATTTCTCCCTAAAAAAAAGATCTATGATTGAACATTATTACAATATATATTTCAATAACAAAGCAACCAACAAAAATATTCACAAAGATATTAAAAAAAATATCGACTTATTTTTCTTTCTTTCAAACTTTATGTAATAGACTTGTAGAAATCAATTTGATAGAATATTTTATAATTTTCTCTTTTTATTATTTTTTTATTTTTTCTAGTTTTGATGAGAGCACCCAACATGTATGCTACCTCATTTATTTTGTATTCATTATATAAAATATTTGATATATAAATTAATCAAAATATTATTACAATTATATTTTTAGAGTTATATTATTCTAATAATAGCATAATAAAAAATAAGCACATATCATAAAAGAAATTCATTCTACCTCTATAAATAATTAACACAAGAATACCTATAAATAGATATTGATTAGATTGTGATAATCCATGTATTGGATACTCTCATCCATTAAATAAGAATGACAAAATAAAACAAAACTTGTCATAAACATAGATCATAATACTTAGAACAAGTATGAGTGAGATTTTTTCTATAATATATACACATATTTACATACATATATATACATAAAAAAATATGATGTGTCTCACTTCACCATAGTTTACATCTTTAGTGGACCTTGCACCTTAGGATCCAAGGCCCAATTGATATGGTTTTTTCAATTAAAATAATTAATGATTAGGTCTGCCATCATTTTTTCTCAACTTATAATACAAACACACATAGTTGAAGTATAATACATATTTAATATATAATCTCAATATATACAAAAGAAGTTTCTAATAACTATACTACACAAAGAAGTATTTGGTATGTCAAGTTGTGTATACAAGTTCTTTTATTTTGCTTTTTTTGAACGCATAGAGTACGGATAACAATAATGTGAGATAAAATATTATATTCTAATTTTTAAAAAAATAAAATAAAAATTAAAAATGAAATCATTTCCATTTTCACAAGATAAAACGTATGGTGCCCTCTCTAATGGAGAAGTGCCCCATCCAAACCCATTTAATACAAAAAAAAATGATAATTTGTGGATTGGTGTTTTTTTTTCTTCGGGAGTTACATGAGCTTTAGTGGGGTAAGGCATTTTTTCAATGATGTCATGCGTGTGGCTTCCATTCTTCTCCCCAGATAAGTTTCTCTTTTTTTTCTTCATGCAAGAGTAGTTTTTGGTCAAATATTTTGGTTTGTCCATTTCAATTCCTTCATTCTCTTCTCTCTCAATTAAGCATTAGTACAAAAGAATTTTATTCTTGGAACTAATTATTTATATTTATATTATTTACTATATAAATATTAATTTATAGAAAATATATATTACACCATTGTGATTTGTTTACTTAAATTGTGCAGTATGTATTTTCTTGATTTATAATTTATATATTTTGTGTGTATGTTATAACATTATTATTTTAATTATCAAATTTATATAATATATTTTTATAGGGTGTGTATTACTTTAATTTTTGTTTATATGCAAAATTATTTACCAGGAAGAATAAAAACTTGGATAATATTTTAAAATTCAAAAAATAAAAACATAATCTCCTCTTTAGTCTAGTAGTCTAGATACAACATTATTATGATTTCAAATAATAAATTCAAAAAAAATAATGCTATCACTTAAAGAATAATATAAAAAAAGATCCAGAGCATTCACCTAAAATCTCAAGTTTATATATTTGAACTAAATTTTAAATTTCTAGTATTTTATATTCTAACAAATATATTATAGTCAAAAACATAATTTTAAGCATTATATATTTTACGAATATGTTATAAATGTAAAAGAATCTTTAGCACACGTTATTTAATTTGGCATTATTGTATCTTGGACTTATTTATCACTGTATTAAATTTTTTTCAAAATTACTAGATTGTGTTCTCATTTTTAGGTTAATTTATTTTTTGCTTCCTTCATTTGTATAACTAAGTATTATTTTTAATATTTTATAATTTCGAATAAATTATGGTCAAAACATCCTAACCAGAACAAGAAGGAACTTACTTTCTTTTTACAAATATCTTTTATTCCTTCTACTACGGCAAGGGATACAACATACTGCAACAAAGGAACAGCTTTGCTGTTCGTCATTTGAACAGAAAAAGAAAACATAAGGCATCCAGCTGGAGATTCCCAAGCATTATTGGACCGACCTAGAAATCAAACAGAAACATGAATAAAATAGCTAACATTTTTTATTGAAATTGCAAGAAAAGATTCATGAAATGTCATCAAATGTTCAAACCTCTGCCATGTTCCTGAATATCAGCAACACAAACTGCACCAATTGGAAGAGTACAAAAATTGCTACGAAATGAATTTGTCATATCACATCAGACCACATGAACAGGCGCTGATATGAACAATAACAAGGCGAAAAACTAAAAAGCTAGATGTGTCGGATGCATACTATGAAATGACATCTTGTGTAGAAGATAATCGTGGAGACCAAATGAGGAACCGCCCGAATTGATTAGTAGAAAGAAAATCCATGAACAGTTCCATATTGAAATCATCCTCATTGTACTGTTTATCAATCTCGGTTCGCAAAATTATGTATGCATCCTTGTTGCAGGGCAGTTTAAGAGCGTGATTTTTCCGTAGTTGCTTGGCACCCACATTCTCAGCAAGTGACTTCCCATGTAATACCAAAATGCGAGTGGAACAGATATTCATGATGAAACAGATTCAAAAGCGAATATTATAAAATCATGTTTCTGGGTACCAAACTGAAGGAAGGTCCTCACCTGTTAGTGGAGTGGATTTTGGACATCACAATCAGCTAGACCTCGACGGCTAGACCTCGACGGCTAGACCTCGACGGCTAGACCTCGACGGCTAGACCTCGACGGCTAGACCTCGACGGCTAGACCTCGACGGCTAGACCTCGACGGCTAGACCTCGACGGCTAGACCTAAACAGCTAAATTTAAACAAATTATCATTGACTTAGTATTTTCACTAAGTTTCCATTCAGCACTTAGACAACTTAATCCTTAGATTTTAAGTTAATCTTACTTTCATTTTGCTTATTATGCTTAGCCTACCTATAACATGGAAGCATGGAGATTTTGAGAGACCACTTAAAAATAAAGAAAATATTTTATTAAATAATGAAATCTTACAAGAAACTCTCAACTTAGTGGTTTACAAATAAGGTCACTTCCTCCTTAAATACATGCATAGGGAATAGTCTAGAACCTTTGAAGGCTCCTTATAAGTCTAGAAAATTTTATTACATATATCCAAGAGGATTCTAAAATAATTTAGGATAATCTCCTTCCTTCCATATAATTGTGAACTTTTACGGATTCTTCTAGAATATTCTGCATTCTTTGAGTATGAGTATGACATTCTCTCCCACCGATGGTGCAGATATTCTCATCGATTTTTCTATACAAAACTACTCGATCTGTTCCTGAAAATGTCGCTAATTATTAGTTGGCTCCCAACTGGCTTCACTTTCTGGTAGTCCCCTCCATTTTACTAAGTAGTCTTTGTTGGGCCAAAAGTTGATCTTCCTTATGTCCCGATCTGCCTTGGTGCTGTCCACCTCTTTGTCATAAGAGGTCGCTACTACTGTGGGTGCCCTCATAAAGACTCATCAGCATGGATCTTCCTTATCTTTTTAATAAGACTTTAGATTGCTAACATGGAAGACATGATGAATATTCAACATTAGTGGTAACTCAAATTTGTAAGATACCTTACAAACTCGTCCAAGTATATAAAATGAGACTTCATACTTCTTCACAAGTCCCTTGTGCACTTTTTGAATGAACTTTAATATTTGTGGTAGAAGCTTGACAAGCACCAAGTCTCCAACTTGAAATTCTACATGTCTTTTTTTCTTGTCAGCCCATTTCTTCACCCTCCTAGTATTCTTCCTTAAGAATAAATGTGCTATATTAGCTTGCTCATGCCATCCCTTAGCAAATTTGTAAGCTGCTGGACTCTTCCTTGTGTATCCTCTGGCTAGGGTGCGAGGAGTCATTGGTTTTTGCCCCATGACTATCTCAAATAGACTCTTCCCAGGTGTCTCACTTCTCTGTAGATTGTAGGAGAACTGAGCCATATCTAGCAAATTTGGCCCAATCAGTCTGATTGACACTCACAAAGTGCCTCAAGTATAGCTCTAGTAATGCATTCACCCGTTCTGTCGGCCCATAAGTTTGAGAATGAAAGCTAGTAGAGAAGTGAAGTTTCGTGCCCATGAGTTTAAAAAGCTTCGTCCAAAACTGTCTTGTAAAACGTGGGTCACAATCACTAATGATAACCTTTAGTAGCCTCAAATACTTTACCACGTACTTGAGAAATAACTTGGTCGTCTCTTCTGTTGTGTAATCTTTAGGGATTGCTATGAATATAACATGCTTTGAAAATAGATCCACTATCACTATGATAGATCCATTTCTCTTGGACTTAGGTAAGCCGATAATGAAGTCCATATTGACACTTTCCCAAGGTTTCTTTGCTATAGGTAGTGGCTCCAGCAGTCCCTTGGGCAAATGTTGCTCCACTTTATCTTGTTGACATACAAGACAAGTCTTCACGTAAGTCTCCACATTATTCCTTATCTATGGCCAGTAATTGAAAGACTCTAGTAGTGTCATTGTGCGTCATTGCCCTGAATGTCAAGTCCATTTGGAGTCATGACACTCATTGATAAGATTCCTTCTAATGCTTTCTCACTTTGACACATATAGTCACTTTCCTTTTGTGTAGAGCAAATCATCCTCTACCCAAAACCACCTTGTCTTTCTCTCGTGAGCCAATGTGATGATACTTTTGGTCATTGCATCATGTTGCAACCCCTCCTTTATGAGATCCATCATCTCTCCCTAGGGCTGGCTAGTCATGGATGCTAACTCTACTTTGTGGCTCAAGGTATCAGCTAAGTGATTGGCTATGCCTGTCTTGTACTCCAACATGTAGTCAAGCTCTGCTAGGAAGTCTTGCCACCTTACTTGCTTGGGACTTAGTTTCTCCTGGGTCTAGAAATAGTTAGTAGCAATATTATATATCTTCACTATGAAGTGTGATCCTAACAAATAGTGTCTCCATGTCAGCAAGCAATGGATGATTACCGTCATCTCCTTTTCTTAGACCATGTACCACTTTTCTGTGTGATTGAGCTTGTAGCTTTCAAAAGCTATGGGACGTTTCTCCTGCATAAGAACTCCTCCAATGGTAAAGTCAGAAGCATTAGTATGTACCTCAGACACCTTGGTGTGGTCAGGTAGTACCAATACTGGCTCCTTCATTATAGCATTCTTCAAGTCTTCAAATGATTGCTGGCATTTTTCCCATGTCCATGCCTTACTCTTCTTGAGAAGGTCTGTTAATGGAGCTGCTTTTGATGAGTATCCATTGATGAACTACTGATAGTAGTTAACTAGGCCCAGGAAAGACCTTAGTTGTAGCACCTTAGTAGGGGGATCCTATTCCTGAATGGCTTTGATCTTGCTTTCATCCATCATAAGCTTGCCACCCTTGATGTCGTGTCCCAAGAAGCCCACCTGCTTAAGGGAAAAAAATTAATTCTCCTTCACGTATAACTCATTTTGCCTTAGTAGCTGGAACACCTTCCTTAGATGATTAACATGCTCTTCCAAGGTATTGCTATATATAACAATATCATATTGATGTTCCACCACAAATTTATCCAAAAAAGATGGAATATCTTGTTCATCAAAGTGCAAAACATAGCATGTGCATTAGTAAGACCAAAGGGCATCACTCGGAACTCGTAAGAGCTATACTTTGTTACACATGTGGTCTTTGTTTCATCTCCTTTAGCTATCCTTACATGATAGTATCCCGATCAAAGGTCTAACTCAGTGAAGTACTGTGTTTTACCAAGTTGTTCCAATAAATCAGTAATAAAATGAATGAGATACCTGTTCTTGACCATTACCTTGTTGAGCACCCTGTAATTGATGCACATCTATAATGACCCATCATGCTTCTTTTAGAATAAGACTGGCACACCATATGCAGCCTTAGATGGTTGGATGAATCCGGCATCCAACAACTCCTTCAGTTGTCTTCTTAATTCCTCCATCTCCGGGGGTGCCATTTTATAGGGCCCCATGGCAAGGGGTTTTGATCCTAGCTCTAACTCGATCATGTGATCTTCCTCCCTCCTGGGTGGGAGCCTTTTGGATAGCTCGGGTGGCACTATATCTTTGAATTCATCTAACACCTTCATGACTTCCATGGGCATAGAATTTTCCATAGGATCACTAGGGTCTTCCTTAAAGATCGCCAAGTAGGAACCATGCATTGAGCCCCCTCTTCTAAGATAGTCATCGAACGTATAAAATGTATAGGCACAACCCCTTCTTTTAATATATATGTGAATTCTTTGAGGCATACATGATGTCATATTTATAAAATTATATGTATTTTACAAGTTTTGTTGTAACCTCTATAGTTGTGCACGTATTTAGTATTATCACTCTCAAGAAAATATGATCTGATTTTAATTATCTGAAATAATAGGATATGATGTCCATGCCTCTCACATTAGTTTGTAAAATTATTTTAAATCATTTATTGCTTAGTTATATTTAAATTACCAACTTTTAGTCTTCTCCCCATCCTCCTTTGACTCGATCTCTATGTAGAGCAAATCTAGGTTTTAAAAAAAAAGTGACTGAGAGATACAATAAGTTTTGGTTTCATAAATTGATTTCTTAAGTTGTAATATATGTGGACTATTGGGTATATTTAATATGGTAAATCATTTCAACTTGTATGATTATATGTTTGAAGAACTAAGCACTTGATTATTTTGTTGAAAAACTCTCGAGTGTGAAAGTTAATTTACTTTGTAAAGTTCTTAATAAAGAAAGATTCTATTTTTGAGTTTTTAATACTAAATATTAGTTATTTTTTATGTAGTGGTGCAAGATAAGTTATGGGTTAGACCATGGTAGAGAAAATTCACCTTTGGCTCGGAGTATTGTATAAAAATTAGAAGAATCATAAGGGTTACATGCACCCTAACAATAGTATTTGAGCTTAGGTGTGGCAAAGTGGGCAACTATGTTTCAGTCATTTCATTGAGTGATAAACCTGTTTGGCCATATTGCACATGAAAATATCATGGTTCCAAAATGAGTAATGTTGGTTGGTCCCCGATTGACATTAGAGCACTTAAAAATATGACAAATGGCATAATCTTTATATGAGTTTTCTAAGCAAACTGCTCCTTTCAGTTATGAGCCCCATCTTTTAGTAGAAGAGTCTTAGCTATGTTTAGTAAAATGAAAGATGGAGAAATTAGGGGTCCTAGTACATCTTAAGGTTCTCTTGGTAACTTTCATGTTCATTAAGGATATGAATTTTTAGTGTCGGAGTAATATTAGGCTTTGAGACATTGCTCATTTGATGTGCATTGAGTTCAAAGACATCTTTAATAGTAAGTACTTCAACGAGACTGCTAGAGGATCAAAGTTCTAGGAATTCATAAAGTTTGTACAAGATAATATAAATATGACTAAGTATGTGGCCAAGTTTTCTATGCTAGCATGGTTCATTCCGTATATGGTTGATACATAGAATAAGGGAGCCCAACTTTTTGAGAAAGAACTGAAATATTCTCTACATTTGAAGATAGTTTCTTTACATCATTGTAGGTATAGTGAGCTTTTCAAAAGGACTATCTTAGTAGAAAATGAGATGGGAAATACTTTACATATCAAAGAAAGTAGAAAGAAAATATTTAGATTAGGCCAACAAAAAAAAATTATAGTACTTTATCAAAAGGAAATCCACAAACTTTTTACCCTACTTGACTTCCTTATGACTATTTCTTTTGTTGACCTATGAAGTGGTAAATTTTTTAGGAGTAGATCATTTTTCAATTGACCAAATTATTATGGTTGTAAATAGAAAGGACATTTAAGATAAAACTACCCAATCTATTTCAATAACTACTTTTTTAAAAGTCAAATTTTTCTTGAAGAATCAATCCTTCAACTTCAAATGTGACATGACTCAATAGGGATAAAGAAAAATTTTTTATGGTTTAGATGAACCTTATAATTTAATGTATTATTTTTTTACATAATACTTGGGCAAATATTTTATTTAATATTGTTGCTTCAAATTCCATTGTTTTTGTGAGTTTGTGAATAATTTGGATGTCAAAGGCATGGTATCGAGCTCTAGTATGTGTGTCGCTTCTCTAATAAGTACTATATGTTAACCACTTGCATATAACTCATGGGCCTTGGTTATATAACTAATCTCTATGTAAATCTTTTGATTATAAATATTTTCAAATATGATATAATCATTTGGATGGATTTACTATCAAATTTTTAGGTTGTTCTTGATTGTTACAAAGAATAAAGTCATATTTTAAGCTAGTGAAATATTATTTAGTTAAAAATGAGGTTATTTTAATGACCATTGTTTAGTGGCTATTCTCATGAAAAAATTATTAGACCTTTATGTTTTACGCTTTTGAATAAAACTAGAGAAGAGCATAAAAATAAGTCTTTTTGGTCTCAAATACTTATTGTGAAAGAGTTTTATGACTTATTTCTTGAAGAACTATTTGGGCTATCTCCTTTGAGGAAGATAAAATTTTGCATAGACTTGGTGTAAAGAATTAGCATATTCCTATTCCTCTGCACAAACTATAACTAAGTTAAAAGTGTTGTAAAATAAATTCCACGACCTCTTCGATGAATATTTTGTATGAATTGGGATGTTGCCATAAGGAGCTCCAATTATATTTGCTAAAAGGAAACATGAGGCATGGTGGTTGTGAATTGATTATCAAAAGTAGAATCAAATAGCCATAAAGAACAAGAACTTACTTTCTCACATCGATAACTTATATAATCATTTGGAAGGAGGTCAAATCTTTTTTAAAATAGACTTTTCTCATGAGGTCAAGTGATCATCAATTGGGAATTGAGTATTCTAATTAACTTGCACATCATCAATAAAGACCATAACAAACTTATCAAGAAATCTTGATAAGTTTGTTATCCATTTTATTGATGATGTTCTTGTGTATTTTGAGACATGAGAAAAATATTATCAATATTTATGACAATTTTTACATACACTTCAAAAGTTGGAGTATAAGTTTTATACCAAGTGGTCAAAGTGAAACTTATGAACAATTTGCATCCATTTACTAAGAGATGTAGTTGCTAGGAAAGGGATCTCAGTGAGCATGGATAAAATGAAAGTTTTGTTTAGTTGTTCAAGGATAACAACAATAACTAAGATATATAGTTTTAAGGGTTTGATTACCTATCATAATCATTTTATTGAGAAGTTATTCGAATAGCATTGCACATGACTAATTTAACTAGAAAAATTAATCATCATCATTATCAACTTCTTTTTCTTTTTATATTCCTTCTTGTTTTTCTATCTCCTCTAATTTTTCTTTTGTTTCTACTTCCTCTTCATACGCTTCTTCTTCTTCATCTTATTCTTTCCAATACTCATCCTCTTCTTCTTACTATTCCTCCTATACTTCTTATTCTTTTTTTTTTCATCTTCTTCTCTTTCAGCTTCTTCTTAATTCTATGACATTTACTACTACTTCTTCTTCTACTTCTTCTTCTTCTCCTTCTTCTTCTTCTACCTCATCCTTTTCATCTTCTTCTTCTTTTTATTGTTCATGTCCTACATCTTCTTTTATTCTTTTGCTTCTTCTTCTTCTTCTTCTTCCTTTTCTTCATCTTCTTCTCCTTTTAATTTTCCTTTTACTTTTTCATCTTCTTCTTTTTATTCTTTTTCCTCTACTTCTACTTTTTTTTCTACCACTTCTTATGCTTCTTCTTCTTATTCCTCTTTTTTTCATCATCATCATCAGGATCTTTTTCTTCTTATTCCACTTCATCATAATCATCTTCTACTACATCTTTTTCTTCTTATTTTTCTTCTTCATATTCTTTCATTTTTTCTTCGTTTTCCTCTTCTTCTTATTCTTCTTTTCTTTCAATTCTTCTTCTATTTCATCTTCCTCTTGTTTTTCTTCATCTTCTTCCTCTTTTTATTCTTCTTCTTATTGTTCTTCTTCTTCATTATTTTCTTCATCTTCTTCTTTTTCTTCTTTATTTATTTTTTTATTTTTCTTATTCCTCTTATTCTTCTTCTTCTTCTTCTTCTTTCTATTTTTTTCTTAGGCTTCTTGTTCTTTTTATTCCTCCTATTTTTTTCTTCTCTCCCCCCCCCCCTCATCTTCTTATTCTATTTCTTCTCCTTCCCCACCCTTTCTCCTCCTCTTCTTATTCTTTTTCTTCTCCTTCCCCACCCCCCCTCTTCCTCCTCATCCACTTCTTTTTCTTCTTCTTCAACATTTTATTACTCTTCTTCTTGTTCTTCTATCTATTCTTCTGCTTCTTTTTTATCTTATTTTTCATTTTCCTTTTCTACATCATCTTCTTCTTCCGTTTCTTCTTACTCTTCTTCATTTTCTTGTTATTACTTCTTTTTTTTACTTATTATTATTATTATTCTTCTTTCTCTTATTATTCTTCTCCCTCTTTTTGTTCATTTTTTAACTCTTTCACTTGATCCTCCTCTTCTTCTTCTTCTTCTTCCTCCTATTATTATTCTTATTCATATTCTTCTTCTTCTTTTACTTCTTATTATTCTTTTTCTTCCTCTTCTTCATATTCTTCTTCCTCTTCTTCTTCTTCTTTTCTTCCTCCTCCTCCTCCTCCTCTTCTTCTTATTCTTCTTCATTTTCTTCATCTTCCTATTTTTCTTCTTCTTCTTATTCATTTTATTCTTTTTCTTCTTCCTCCACCTCCTCCTCTTCTTCTTATTCTTTTTAAACTACTTTTTCATCCTCATCTTCTTCTACGTCACCTTATTCTTCTTTCTCTTCTCTTCCTCCTCCTCCTCCTCCTTTTCTTCTTCTTCTTCTTCTTCAATTTTATCTTCTTCTTCTTCCTATTCTTATTTTTTTTTTCTTCTTCTTCTTCTTCTTCTTTTTCAAATATTATTTATTAATTATCACCCTCTCTTTTGGCGGAGTAATACCATTTGTACAATATACGTCTACCCCTTTCCCTTTTACACCCATTCTTAATAACTAGAAATAAATGACTTTCCTAAAATTCTATATCCTATAATCTGTTTTCCTATACTTATAGATAGATCTTTCCCCTTTCTTAAATATAACCTCTTTTGTCCTTCTTTGTTATCATTTGTGTGGATGGTGAGAGATCTCCTTGAATGCACAATCTTCTTGCCATATTTCTATCTTCAGTATCATATTTGTTTCAATCTCGTGGCTACTTGGATTTTCCTGCATACAACCAGAAATTCTTTATGGTATTGCTCCCAAAACCCCCCTTTCCCTTGTGTTTTAAAACATCATAGTTCAAGAGGTTTCCCTTCATATCGTTTCTGGTGTCTTTTCTATTGTTCATGTAATCTCTTTGCTTTTGTATCTTTATCTATTGCTAGACTTAATCTTGATGTGACATTACTGCATTCTGTTGAATCCAGCCATGCATCCTTTGTTTTTCTTCCATGTCACTTTGAGACATACTTCTTTACTGACTTGCAGGCTTGCATACATAATACAGACATAACAGCCTTTAACACAGACCACCTTTGACGCATTTAAACTCTTAAAACATGCATAAAAAGCCCTTTTTAACACAGACTTCCAGACCGACCAAGCAAAACCGAAATATATAGACTCCCATGACATAAACTGCTAAACCAATAAGCATTAACATGACATCAATCCGAACAGCTTGTTGTTACCATATTGTCTAGCTTTGCTCTGTTCTCTTTCTTATATCTGCAAAAAAAAGAAAGCCTACATTCCTAACATTTATATTCCCTATCCCCAATCTATCCCATTTTATAGAATACTTTTAGTACCATAAAACGTTCTTAACCACTCTGTGTAAGTGGGAATTTTTCCTCAAGGCCGGGAGATTCTTTAACAAGCTGTATCATTATCTAAAATGGTTAGTAATACAAAAGCAAGCAAAGTAAAGGTGAAAATAAATCTCAATGGATTTCTCTAAACCTCCTAATGTAATTAGTTTCTTTACTATCTAAATTTATTATACCATTATATTTTTTTCGGTAAAAAACCTTCTTTAAATTCTTGATCACATATCTTTTTACCCTCTTTAGCTAAACCATCAGCTAATGCATTTGCTTCTCTAAAAATATGTTTTATGTTATAGTCTAATGATTTTAATTCCTGCTGTATTTCATCTATTTCCTCATCGTATCTCCATGTTGAATCTTTTCTATTAATTAAGTTAACTAGTATTTTTGAATCTATTTGAATATCTATATTTTTAATATTTAATTTTTTGCATAATATAATACCTTCTCTTAATGATGAACTCTCAGCATGTAGAGCTGATGAAGATGAAATCTTTCTAGTAAAAGCTAATATTAGCTTTCCTTCCAAGTCTCTGATTACTCCTCCTCCTCCCGCTGCTCCTATGTCTCTATCAAAGCTACCATCTATGTTTAATGCTAATCTTCCTTTCGGTGGTTTTTCCCATTTTATACCCATGAATTTAAATAGTTTTGGCTGTTTCTTTTTTAGCTTCCAGTGATTTAATGTGTCTCTATCTAAGCTCTTATCCTGTGAATCTATAGGATGAATTTCTGAAATTTTCCGTGTTTCCTCCTTTATCTCCTTCCAGATTTCCTCTATAATCATATTTCTACCTTCAAATCTACTGTAGTTTCTAGCCTTCCAAATGCACCAGATAGCTATTAGCGGGACATTATTTTTAATCCATTTCTGAGCAGGGCTTGACACTTTTTGTTTAGGCCATTTTTGAAGTCTACCTTTAAGGTTACTATGTTCATATTTTCTATGTAATTCTATTCCTAATTTCTTCCATATTTCAGCAACAACTTTACCTTTTGAAAATAGGTGATCTAGTGTCTCTATCTAAGATGCACAGCACTCACATCTGGATACTAGCTGAACACCTTTATTTTTTAAATTTGTATCTGTTGGAAATATATTGGACAAGACTTTCCACATAAAAGTTTTAATTTTTTGTGGATTATCATTTTTCCAAGCCCATTTAAATAATGTATGTTCTTCTTGCTTATTTCTAATTAAGTTTTTAATTGATTTAAGCGAAAAAATTTCATTTTGTGTTAATGTCAATTTTCATCCTTTATTAGTGAGTTTAGAGTGGTTATCAACTATCTCTCTTTGTTTGAGCATTTGTGTCCAGACCTGTGTGCTTTTACTTTTGTTTTTTTCATTGTTAGTATCATCTTTTAAACAATACTTTGCTCTCATAAATTTAGACCATAATGTATTATTTTCTTTTAGTCTCCACCATCTCCTACTAGCTCATGCTTTAGCTAAGTCTGCTAGATTAACAAAGCTCAAACCAGCCTCTTGGACGGGAAAGCATAAATCTCTCCATTTTTCCAGTGTAGCTTATATTTACCTTCTTTTTTTCCCATAAAAAGTTAGCTAATTCTCTTTCTATATTTTTAATCAGCTTACAAGAAGGTTTGATAATCATAATATTATGCATTAACATGCTTTCTAAGACATGTTTTATTAATGTGATTCTTCCCCCTAAACTTAAGATATTCGTTCTTAAATCTGCCTTCATACACCGGGCAGCCCAAGTAGATAATTTCACCTTTTTTGTGTGAAAAACCAATAAGTTTTTTAATTCTATGAGTTAATGCCAGAGGGGATTTATAAGATATCATATATTGACATTTTCTTTTATTCAATTTTTGACTAGTTTCATCTTCCATACATTTTAATAAGCTCATCAGATTTTGTAATGATCTACTACTACCATTAGTAAAAATCATTACATCATCTTCATATGCCAGACAACTCGCAAGTGGAGTGTTTTTTGGTTGTTTGAATGAACCTATCAATCTTTTCTCCATTTTATCTTTAATGTTAACTATTAGTAGTTCTAAATATAAATTGAATAAAGATGGAGAGAGTGGATCTCCTTGTCTTAGACCTCTAATTGGTTTTATTTCCTCTCCAACTTTTCCATTCGTTATTATTCTGGCTCAGGTGTTAGATATGCACCTGTATATCAGATCCATCCATATTTTAGAAAAACTCATTTTTCTCATAATAAAGCAGAGTGTGTTTCATTCAACTTTATCAAAGGCTTTAGCTAAATCTAATTTTATTATAACATTGTGTCCTCTTGTTTTTGTTCTTATTTCTCTACACATTTCCTTGGCCAAATATATGTTTTCCATAATTAATCTATTTTTCATAAAGCAGGTTTGTTCTATTGAAATAATTTTAGGCAGTATATAGGCTAATCTATTTTGTAATATTTTTGCTAGAATTTTATATATTGAATTACATAGGCTGATAGGTCTTCTTCTTCTTCTTCTTCTTATTCTTCCTCCTCTTCTTCTTCACCCTATTTTTTTTTATTCTTCGATTTCCTTTTCTTCATCTTCTTATTTCTCCTTCCCCTTCTTCTTTTTTCTTCTTCCTCTTGTTCTTCTTATTATTTATCTTCTTCTTCTGATTAATCTTTTTTTTTCTACTTCTTATACTACTTCTCCCTCTTCTTTTTCTTCTTTTTCTTCTTTTTCTTCTTTTTCTTCTTTTTCTTCTTATTCTTATTCTTCTTTTTCTTTTTCTTTTTTTCTTCTTATTTTTCTTCTTCTTATTCTTTATGTTCTTCTTCTTCCTCATCATTATCTTCTTTCTCCTCTTATTCTTATACTTCTTCTTTTTCTTCCTCATCATTATCTTCTTTCTCCTCTTATTCTTATACTTCTTCTTTTTCTTCTTCTTCTTTATCATCATCATCATCTTCTTCTTCCTCTTATTGTTCTTGTTCTTCTTCTTCTTCTTCCTCTTCTTCTACTACTAAATCTTCTTCTTCTTCTTCTCCTGCTTCTACTTCTTCCTCCTCCTCCTCCTCCTATTCTTATTTTTATTCCTTGTCTTTCTTTTCTTCTTCTTCTTCCTCTTCTTCTCTTTCATGTTCTTATTCCTCTTCTTTTTATTTATCTTCTACCTCCTCCTCATCTCCCTCTTCTTCTTTATCTTCTTCCTCTTATTTTTTTTTCCTCTTCCTCATCTTTTTATTCTTTCTCTTCTTCTTTTTTTCTTCTTGCTTCTTATTCTTATTCTTTGTCCTTTTATTCTTCTTCATCATCTTCTTCATCTTCTTTGTCCTCTTTTTCTACTACTTCTTATTCTTCCTCCTCATCTCATTCTTCTTTATCTTATTCTTCTTATTCTTATATTTCTTATTCTTCTTGGACCTCTTCTTATACTTCTACTTCTACTTTTTTTACTTCTTTTTTCATTTTTCTTCTTTTTTTTCATTTTTCTTCTTTTTTTTCATAGTCCAATTCTTATTTTTCTTATTCTTCTTTATTCTTTTCTTCTTCTTCTTCTACTACTTCTTCTTCTTATTCTACTTCTTCTTCTTATCCTACTTCTTTTTTTGTATCTTCTTGTTCTTCTTCTTGTTCCATTTCTTCTACCTCTTCTTTTTCTTCTTCATTGTTATCATCACCATCATCATCATCATCATCTTATTCTTCTTATTCTTCATCTTCCTCCCATTCTTCTTATCCTTCTTCTTCTTCTTTGAATTACTTTTTTTTCCTTTTTTTCTTCTTCTTCCTCTACTGCTTCATCATCTTCTTCTTCCATTTCTTTTTCCTTTTCTTATTATTCTTCCTATTCTTATCTTTTTTCTTCTTTATATTCTACTTTTTTTTCTTCTTCTTATTTTTCTTCCTCCTCCTCTTATTCTTCTTATTCTTATTCTTCTTTTTATTCTTCATATTTTCCTCTTCTTCTTCTTCTTCTACTTCTTCTTCATCCTCCTTGCCTTCATCATCATCTTCTTTCTCTTCTTTTTTTTCTTCTACTTCATTTTATTTCTCCTCCTCTTCTTCTTCTTCTTCTTCCACCACCAACTCATCATCATCATCTTTTTTTCTTCATCATCATCAAAAGCATCATCATCTTATTCTTTTCTTCTTCTTCTTCTTTTTATTCTTTTTCTTCTTTTTCTTCTTCATCCTTTTATTCTTTTTCTTCTTCATCCATTTATTCTTTTTCTTCTTCCACTTTCATTTCCTCATTTTTTTTCTTCCTCTTCTTTTTCTTCTTCTTTTTCTTTTTCTTTTTCTTCTTGTTCTAAGTTTTCTTCTTCCTTTTCTTTTTCTTTTTCTATTTTTTGTCCTCCTCATCTTCTTCTTCCTCTTATTTTTCTTATTATTCTTATTCTTATTATTATTTTCTTCTTCTTCTTCTTCCTCTTCTATTTTGTCTTCTTCCTCTTCTATTTCCTCTTCTTCCTCTTCTATTTCGTCTTCTTCCTCTTCTATTTCGTCTTATTTCTCTTCTATTTCTTATTCCTCTTATATTTCTTCTTCCTCTTATTTTTTCTACTACTTTTTTTCTTTTTTATCCTATTTTTCTTCTTCTTCATCATTTTCTTTTTCTTTTTCTTCATATTCTTTATCTTCCTCTTCTTCAAATTTCCTCCTCATCTTTTCCTTCTCCTTATATCTTTTATTATTATTATTATTATTCTTCTTATTTTCATATGTAGCACCACATTTCTTGTTTGATTGGATTGGAAATTATGAACTGGATCTAGGATGTTATTCCTTTCATTTAACAAAACTTATAAAAAAACAAAATATATCATTTTGGCCGATATTCCTTTACAACGTTTTTCTAAAACTATTTCAATTCGGTTTTCCCTTAAGTATTTAAATTTAACAAATAAAATAAAAAAAATTAATGTATGTGTTCCACATACCCATTCAAAAGAATATATAAAATAATTTCAGAGTTTAACTCTTTTGATCACAAAACATCTAATGATAAAGATAAAATATAGGAAAGCTACCTATGATGGAGTATATACTTAAACTCTGCATCTTTCTCGATGACTCTTTGCTCTTCGATCATTTCTCTCTTTCTTGTTCACTAAGTACATGTGCTTAAATAAGAATTACTTGCTAAGCATTTTCATGCTTAGTTGTTCTATACAGTTCTCTCTTTATTGTAGTTAAAATTAAATCATGCAATTTCACTAGACAGTGCTTTTATACTTTTTTAAATGATCAATGTTGTACAATACATACATAAAGATATATTTCCATTTAATCAATTACAATTCACTAGTCATATTAAACTATGCATTTTTATGTGCAACAAAGCATTCAAATCATAATTCATGAACTTTTAGCCCTTATCAAATTTAACATATGCTTTCGGTGCACAGGATAACGAATCATTGGCATAGTCCCACTAGGCTACAGTCCGTTGTAAAAATAATGGTTTCATAAAAATATGTACTCAGTTGGTATACGCTACATATACAATCCCACTAGGCTATGGATCGGTATGTCATAATAGTATGTTTGTTTGACTCTTATTGGTATACTAACTTATTCTTAACTAGAATTTTAAAGTTAATATTTTATTAAGGGCATTCAAATTATTTTAGAAAAATATAATATACAATTTATTTATTTAACGAAACAAACCATTTCAATACTCATGCATTTTTCATGTCATTCATTTTGCAATTCATCAATTTTTCAAATTTCTTAACTTAAATCAGCTTGTAATTCATTTCAAACTTTATTTGCATCAAATCAATTTGAAACAAATTAAATATGCAATTCAAACATTTTTGAGTTAGAGATTTGATATAATGAAACAAAGGTGCAGAATAAACCCAAAATATTTGGTATTTTTACTCCAATCCTCAGAATCTCGATTTCAGTACGGGCTGGACTCTTCTTTTTTGCCTATTTTAATACAATTAAAGAATAATATTATTCATGTATACTAGTAATTTTGGTTAGGGTTGATTTTTAGATCTTAATATCATAAAACACATTTAATGGCATTTTAATGCCAAATTACTTAGCTCACTATTCACCTAAAAAAAATTTCAACAACATTATTCTCATAGAAGTTTAGTTTATCAATAATTTGAATTACTCAAATTGGATGAGTGAAACTCAAATCATGACCAAAATACTACAACTACACCCAAAATACTACAACTACACCCAAAACACTACAACTACTCATAACTAACCTTTAAGCTCATATTCAGGTGCCTTATTGTTATAATTTGCTCATTATTATTTATATACATATGTAGCTCTATCTTTTATGATTATTTACCAATTAAAATCACATTATTTGGATAAATATAATGAAATCTATAGCTAATTTAAAAACATAG
This sequence comes from Sapria himalayana, assembly GCA_029783825.1. Taxonomy (NCBI): domain Eukaryota; kingdom Viridiplantae; phylum Streptophyta; class Magnoliopsida; order Malpighiales; family Rafflesiaceae; genus Sapria; species Sapria himalayana. The sequence goes on along the minus strand of JAREIK010003127.1, from coordinate 110,187 downwards.
TTTTTTCAGAAAACCCAAACTCAAGAAAAGAGGGGTAAGGGTTTGATTTCTTGTTATATTACTTTTTTTTCTTCTTTTTCTTTTTCTTCTCCTTTTAGTTCTTCCTCTTCTTCTCTGTCTTCTTCCCCTAATTCTTCTTATCATTATCATTATCATCTTATTCTTCTTCATATTATTTTTGTACTTATTCTTCCATTCTTCATAATCTTCTTGTAATTATTTTTCTCTCTTCTTCTTCTTCTTCTTCCTCTTATTTTTATTCTTCTTTTTCTAATTTTCTCCTTATTCTTATTATTCAACTTCTTCTTATTCTACTTCTTCTTATTCTTATATTTTTTTCTTGCACTTATTTTGCCTATTATTCCTATTCTTCTTCTTCATCATTTCTTCTTCCTCTTCCTCTTCTTCCTATTCTTCCTCTTCCATGCCTTATTCCACATTTTCTTCATGTGTTCCTGCTGTTTCTTCTTCTTGTTTTTCTTATTAATCATTTTCATTTTCTTTTTCTTTTTAATATTCTTATTCTCTTGTTTTATTCTTCTTCTTCTTCTTTTTCTTCTTCTTTTTTATATTCTTTTGAATCTCCTTTTTCTTCTTCTTCATCTATTCCTTGTCCTCAATCTTTTTCTTCTTCAAATAATTCATTTTCATTTTATTTTTCTTCTACTTATTGATCTTTTATTTTTCCTTCTCTTCCTCTATATTCTTATTCTCCTCCTTCTTAGTCTTCTTATATTTATTCACCTTCTTTTACTTCTTCGTCATCTTCTCCATCTTCTCTTTCCTTTTCTTCTTCTTCTTCTTCTCTTCTTCTTCTTCTGCTTCCTCCTCCTCTTCTTCTTATTATTCTTTTTATTCTTTTTTTTATTTGCTTCTTCTTTATCTTCTTCTCCTTTTTTCTTCTTCTTCTTTTTCTTATTCTTGTTCTTCTTCTTTTACTTCTTAATCATCATCATCCTCTTCTTCTTTCTCTTCTTCTTATTATCATTATCTTGTTATTCTTCTTCTTATTCTTCCTCTTCTTGTTTTTATTATTTTTATCTCCTGGTTTTTATTCTTATTATTATTATTCTTATTATTTTTATTATTTTTCTTCTACTACTTCTTGTACTTCTTCTTCTTATATATAATTTATTTTTCTCCTTCTTATTTTTCCTCACCTTATTATTCTTCAATTTCTTCTTAATCTTTTGCTTCTTTTTCTTCCTCTTCTTCTTCCAATTGTGCCACTTCTTTTTCCACTACTACTACTACTACTTCTTCTTCTTCTTTTTCTTCTTCTTCTTCTCCTCCTCCTCCTCCTCCTTCTTTTTTTTTCTTTTTATTCTCCTCCTCCTCCTCCTCCTCCTTCATCTCTTCCTCCTCTTTCTTATTCTTCTTTATCTTTATTTTAATCAATATGTTCTAATTCTTCTACTTTTTCTTCTTCTTCCACTTCTTCTTCTTCTTATTCCTCTTCTAATTGTTATTGATCCTCTTCTTCTTATCATTCTTCTGATTTCTTTTCTTATTCTTCTTTCTCTTTCTCTTTATCTTTTTTCTTCTTCCCTTTCTTCTTCCTATTCATCTCATTTTTTTTATTCTTCTACTTATTCTTTAACTTTTTCTTCTTTAATTATATTATTATTCTTCCTCTTCATCCTTTACCTTTTATAATTATTGTTCTTTATCCTCTTATTATTCTTATTTTACTCCTCCTCCTCTTTCTTAATGATCTTCTTTTTGTTCATCATCTTCTTCTACTTCTTCTTCATTTTCTTATTTGTTCTACTTCATGTTTTTGTTCTCATCATTCTCCTTGTCTATCTTTTGCTTCTTGTCCACCTTTTTTTCTTTTTCTTCTTCTTATTTTTCTTCTTCTTATTGATCTTCTTTTTCTTCTTCTCATTCAAATTTTTCATCATCATCATCATATTCTTCTATCGTTCTTCCTTTTTATTCTTCTTGTGCAATTTTTTCTCCTTCTTTATTTTTTTCTTCTTCTTTTTCAACTTCTTATTCTACATAATCAACTTCTTCTTCTTCAACATATTATTATTTCTTTCTACTTCTTTGTCTTTTTCATCATCAATATCATCATCACCATCATCTTTTTTTCTACTTCATCTTCTCCTTTTCCTTCTTCTTCTTATTATTTTTGTTTTCTTTTTGTTTTTCTCTTTCTCCCTCCTCTCCTCCTCCTCCTCCTCCTCGTTCTTGTCCTCCTCTTTCATCTTCTCCTATTCCTTATCCTCCTCCTCCTCCTTATTCTCCTCCTTCTAATTCTTTTAATCCCGTTTTTTTTCCTTTATCTACTACTTTTCCCTCTTTTTCTACTACTTTTTCCTCTTCTTCTCCTTCATATTTTTTATTTATTCTTCTTTTTTTTTATTTTTCTTCTTCATCTTTTTTTTCCTTTTTTTTTCTTCTTATTTTTCTTCTTCCTAATGGTTTTCTTATTTTCAACTTCAACCTCTTCTTCTCCTCCTCCTCCTCCTCCTCATCCTTCTATCCTTTTCTTCTTCTTATTCTTGTTGATCTACTTCTTTTTGTTTTTCTTCATATTCTACAACACAAATTATTCTTCTTATTCATCTTCTTCTTGTTTTAGTTCTTCTTCTTCTTTTATTTTTATCCTACTCCTCAACCTTTTTCTATTTCTTCTTCCTCCTCCTATTCTTTTTCTTTATCTTTATCTTTTTCTTCTTCTTCTTTCTCTCCTCTTCTTTCTTATTCTTTGTAACCCCCTCCTTATCCTTCTTCTTTTCATCCTCCTACACCTTATTCACCTTCTTCTTTTAATGCTTGTTCTTCACATCCTTCATCTTCACATATTTCTTCTTCTTTTTATTCTTCTTATTTTGCTTCTTCTTCTTCTTCTTACCCCTTTTAATCTTCTATTTTGTCATCATCATCATCTTCTTCTTTTTCTCATCTTATACTTATTATTATTCTTATTATTATTTTTCTTCTTCATATCTTTATCCTTCTTTCTCTTATTCTTCTACTTAATCATCTTCTTTTTTTATCTTCTTTTGCTTCTTCTTCTTCTTCTTCATATTTATCTTCCACTTATTATTCTCTTTTATACATCTTCTTTATCTTCTTCTTATTCCTCTTTTTATTTTTCTTCTACTACTACTAATTCTTCTTCTTTTACTCCTCCTCCTACTCATCCTTTAGCTTCAACTTCATTTATTTTTATGCTTCATCATCATCATCCATCATCATCATCATAATCTTCTTCTTCTCATCCTTTAGCTTCTACTTATTTTTATTCTTCTTCATTTTAACCTCCTCCTCTTCCTACATCCTTTTCTACTTCTTCTCCTTTTTCTTCTTTTTTTTTTGTTTTTCTTCTTCTTTAATTTCTTATTCTTCTACTTTTCTTCCTCTTCTACTTTTTATTTTTCTTATTATTATTATTATTATTATTCTTCTTTTTATTCTCCTACTCCTAATTCTTCCTCCTTAATGTTTTTCTAATTTTTCTTATTCTTCTTCCTCTCATTCTCCTCCTCCATCATCATCATCATCTTCTTCTTCTCTTCAGTGTTCTTCTTCATCATCATCTTCTTTTTCTTCTCTTTTTATTTTTCTTTATCTTCATCATCAAAATCATCATCATCTCTTTCTATTTCTTTTTCTTTTTATTATTCATCATCATCTTCTTTATCTTCTTCTTCCTCATCTTTTTATTAATTTTCTTTTTTTTCTTCTTCTTTCTATTCTTCTTTTTTTTCGTCGTATCCCTGTTCTTCTTCCTTTCTTCTTCTTCTTATTATTGTTCATTTTCATCATTGTTTTCATTTTCCTCTTCTTCTTCTTAATCTTTATTTTATTTTTTGTTATTATTCTTATTATTATTATTATATTTATAATAATAATAATAATTATTATTTTTTTTATTCTTATGCATGTACTCTTCCTCCTTCTCATCCCCCTCTTCCTCCTCCTCATCATCTCCCTCCTCTCCTATTCCTTTTTCTTTTCCTACTTCTTCTTCAACCTTTTCATTTTCTTTTTATTATGATGATGATTATTTTTATTATTATTCTTCCTCCTCTATCCTCCTTCTTCCTATTCTTCTTGTTCTTCTTCTTCTTGTTCTTAATCTTCTCCTTATCCTTATCCTACTTCTACTTGTTATTTTTGTTCTTCAACTTCTTGTTATTCTTCTTTTTCTTATTCATCATCTTTTCCCTTTACTTCTTCTGCTTATTATTATTATTATTATTATTATTATTTTTCTTCTTTTTTTTCTTCTTCATCTTCTCCTTCTGCCTTTTCTACTTCTTATCATTTTTATTCTTCTTCTTCTTCTTCATCTTTTTTTATTATTCATTCTCATTCTTCCTCATCTTCATGTGATTATTTTTCTCCACCATTTCTTCTTTGTTGTCTTCTTCTTTATTTTCATTTACTATTACTTCTACTTCTCCTCCTTCATCTTTTCCTACCCTTCTTCCTCCTCCTCCTCCTTCATCTTTTCCTACTCTGATTCCTCCTCCCCTTCCTCCTTCTTCTACTTTTTCTCATTCTTTTTCTTCTTCTTCTCCTTCTCCTTCTTATTCTTCTCTCATTCACTTACTTCTTAGTCTTTTTTTGCTTCTTCTTCAACTTTATCTTCTTCTTCAACTTCTTTTTCTCTACTTCTTTTTCTTCAGATTCATTATTTTCTTCTTCTTCTACTTATCCATTATCATTATTCTTCATCATCTTCTTCTTTATCTTCTTATGTTTCTTCTTATTCTTCTTATTCTTTTTATTCTTATTTTTTATTTGATTTTTTTCTTCTTTTTATACTTCTCCACACCCTCCTTATTTTCCTTCTACTCATGTTTCATTTTCTTCTAAGCTTCCTTTTTTCCCCTCTCCTGCT